>JAHLSL010000008.1:3504992-3609101 GCA_025920805.1 Petroica traversi
GGCTGGGACGTGCGAGCGGGGATGCGAGCGGCGGCTCGCCCGCAGGAGCGGGGATTTAACACTTCCAGAGCCGGGCACGGGCAACTTAGAGCCGTAGTGAGCATCTCCGGCTGGCAGTGAACGTGAGACACCGGTTCCTTTCTTATTTGTGTGTCTGTGTCTGTATGTGTGTGTGTGACTCTCGAGCGGGTTTTCTCGCCATCCACCTCATCGTGCCAGCCGGGAAGGGGCAACTTGAACCAGCTGTCCCCTCTTGGTTTAATATTTACAGCCCGAATAAATATTTTGTTGCCCTTCTGCCTTTTTCTCAACGCCTTCTTGTAGTGTAGATGATTAATCAGGGAGGTTAGTGGCCAATTAGGCATAACCTTGTAGAAAAATAATTATGTGAGGATATATGGGGTTTGGTTACTGATGTGATAGAGAATACACCCAGATCTTGGGTAGGTGCTTCCCCATGTGTGCAAATTCAGTGTGGTCTTGATTCTGAATGGGAATGAAAGTGTAATGATAAATATGTTACTTCCAGGGGAAGACTATTATTTTCCTTGCCAGTGAAATAATATAGCAGGTTTAAAGTAAAATGTGCATGTCTGGGGATACAGAGAGGGGTTCTCTTTTCCTGGTCAGTCACTAATGTTTTTCTCCCTTTTAAATATGGTCTTTCTAGTGGTGCTGGTTGCTTTGAATGTTTGGTTTGCAGCATGAATTTCATTTCAGTGCCCTCAGAGTCTCATGAGAAGAAGTGCACTGCTGTGTCTTCTGAGGCTGGTTGTTTTAACTGATCTTGTTAAATAATGCTATTATTAAATGGTGGCAAATTGAAGCAAATGTGTTTTTTATTGCCCACAAGTTGTGTTTCTGAGCTAAATTTCTTTTTATGGCTGGAGAGGCTCTTGCACTGCAGTATTACAATACAGCCATATTAAAAAGGTCCTTGGAGCAAATAACCCTCTAATGCTGCAGCTACGTTTTCAGTAGACTTCAGTAGTTCTGTGGGAAGTAATTACGTTGGATTTAAGGAATCTGGGCTGAATTGATTGGGCTTTTTTAATTGTGGTGTTAAACTGCTTGTAGATGTTCATGTGAGTGGTAAATCTAAACCCAAAACCTGAAGAAGCAAAGCTTCAAACCCAAGGGTTTGTGATGAAATTTTTTTTTTGCAACAGGTTTTTCTGTCTTCTTTTTTTTTTTCCCCCTTCCTTCCTTCAATTGGCAGAGAGGTTTCTAACTTAAATACCTTTCCTTAACCACGCAGAGTGCAGTGGTAGATGATACCATCATTCTCTTCTCTGTATGGTTTACTCTGTCTCTGGTGCTGCAGGGAATGAAGGCAAGGAAGATAAAAGGGAAAAGAAGGTTCTTGAGGTTGGTGGTGTTGGCAAATTGATCGATTAAGGTTTGCTCTAGAACCTCAGTAGGTTTTAGGAGGTTTCTTTGGGATGTCATGCTGAAAGCACAGGTCAGCACCTACCCTTCAGTGATCTCACACCAGCATCTCTGGTGTGTGCTTGGGAGGTGTGAGAAGCAGACATGGAACTAAGCTTCTAATGTCAATATTTGGTGCTAAAAAATTAATTTTGAGCAGAAGACAAGCAGGTTGGTCACTTCTCTTTAACTGCAGCTCTTCATTACTGATTTTTGTTTGCTCTAGTAAACAAACACATAGCTCTTAAAATTGAATTAAGTGCATAAACCGCTTGAACCAGAGAGGGGAGACAGACTAATAAATAAGGAATTAAGCTATTGTGCCACTGGCTGGCTGATTACAGCTTTGTCCGATCACTCAAGCAGTGCTCCAAGCAAGCTCTCCTTGCCCAGCACTCTTTCTGGATTGGAGGCTGGGGGTGACTGTGGGTGACACCTGCTTGACTGACAGGCACTTATGGCAGAGTGACACCCACTGCTCTGTCATTTTGCCTCTGCAATGATTTTCTACAAGATCTAACAGAGAATTAAAATGTTTACAGTCAGGTTTTTGCAAGGGTTCCTCAAGATGCAGAGAGGAGGGTAGGGAAGTCCATCCATTTTTAGATCTCTCTAATCCCAAGCTTCTGTTCCTGTAGTTGTGCTAAATTTTATTGATTGTCATGGCAGGACACAGGAGCACAGGAATGCAAATGTTTCCACTCTCCATAGGGTAGTCTTTAAAAAAAAAATCAGTGGGAAGGAAGGAGTGGCTGGAAGAGGCATCTTACTCCAGTCTGCTTTTCAGATTGTCCATGAAACCAAGGCCATTGATGGACACTTGTACACTTTTGAAATCCAGTTTCAGTGGGAGGACTAAACTTCCCATCCTGTGTTTGCTCTAAGTGCCAGATAATCTCAAGCGCTAATTACCTTAAGGATGCAAACATCAAAGTTCTGCAGCTCAAGCCCATTTCTCCACTGGAGCAAAACCATGGGAATGGAGGATTTTGTGGTGGAGGAAGGGTGTTATTTCTCTGGTGAGTGTGAGTCACTGTGTGCAAAAGGAGCTGAGCTGGAGTCAAGGCTGGTGCCCAGAGTGGCAGTAGATGAAAAAATGTCAGTGATTTCTGGAGATCAGCTCTCTCCTTACCAAAATCATGTGTGTGCTGCAGGTCAGGAACATGGTCTGTGCTTCTTTAACCTTCTGATGCTGACCTAAAATCCCTTTGCAGATGCACCTGTGCTCCTCAGGTGAGCCTCAGTCCTGCTGGTGCCTGGTATTCACCCTCTGGTACCTTTAATTTCCCCACTCAGTTCCATATTTCATTAGGAGTGTTTGCTGCAGAAGTAGAATGCTGTTGGAGGTTTCCCATCACCCTGATATCAGAGCTCTAAAGAAGGAATAAATGGTGTATTTGTGGGTTTTTGCTTAACCAGAGATGCAGGGGCAGGCTGGAAGGGAAAACAAGCCAATCTCAGCTGCTGCTAAGAGCTCTTGGAAGGGGGAATGAGAAGTATTCTTTTGAGTAGCCTGGATAGCAGGTGGAAATGACCCCATACACAGTGTCTATAAAACAGCATGTTGGATAAAATGGTCCTATTACAGGAAGTGCAGAGGGCAAGAAACCTAAGCAGCCTTGACAATCATTTTGGGATTGTTCTGCAAGAAAATCAAAGGCTTGTCAGTTTTTGCTTTTATGCACATAAATCACCTTTGCTCCTCCTGTTTCATAAAATGCACAGGGTCAGGACTTTTCAGTTGCCTCTAGACTATTGTGAGTATTTACAGTAGAATACACATAGCACACAACAGGAGATTCATATTTCACAGCACTTTCATTTTTCATCAGTATGCCAAGTTAAAGAACCTCCAACTTCCCTTTAAAATAGCATGAAGATTTGCAAGCCAGTTAAAAGGGATGAGAATGCATTCTGATATTCCTCTTTTATAACCACAGATTGATGCATTCAACAGCCAACTCCTTTGATTCTTCCAACATTTAAACATGAGTGACTTAGTGAAAAAAACACTGTATGAATATTTACTCCTGTTTTAATGTAGCAGAGCTCTACTGAAGTCAAAGCAAGTGCAGCTGGTTCCTCAAGCTGAGGATATGGCCCAGCAAAGGACTTTCCTAATTGGCAGGAGCCTGGTTTGGTACCATTCCTTGCAGGGCAATATTTTAGGGGAAAAAAAAAATAAATCTTACTAACATCAGAGGGATTTCTCATTTGTAAAGTTAAATGCTCCTCAGTGAGAGGTGAGGGGATTACTCCAGCTCAGAGAGTGTTTTCCCTGACTAATATATCCAAAATGTATGTTGGGATTGCCCAGCACTGATAATTCACACACCTCTGGAGTGGAATACAGCAGCCATTCCAGGCTGGAAACATTATGCAGGAGGGGTTTAGGGAAGAGAAATGAAGAAAAACTAATCCAATTGAAACTGCAAGGGGAATTTAGGAAGCAGAATGCAATTATCCGAGTTGGATATTGGCCAGGACATGTTAGTTAACATTTTTGCTCTTGTGGGAATTTTCGTGGGATCTTTAATGACGATGAATGGTCAGGGCTCTGTTTTACATCTCATTTGAAAGCCTGAGCTCTCATTTCTTCATGAGGAAGAAGTGGATGCTTTGCCTTCCTTCAGGGTGTGTTGCTTTAGTCAATCTGCTTTCCTCCCACGGGGTCGGGGCTCTCTGGGCACACCTGCCTGGCAATTCCATGGGTTTTCTTCACCCTGAGCTGCTGAGTCAGAAGGAAATCCCAATACTTAGCATTGCACATCAAAGCCCAGTTCCAGTTCTCCTATGGAGAAGATCCCGTGTAGTTCTACTGGCCATGACAGAATCACAGAATAGTTTGGTTTGGAAGGGACCTTAAAGATCAATTCCACAACCCCCTGCCATGGACCAATTTCCCTCCTTCCCTAAGCACCAGGCTGGGTTTCTTCCCTGTTTTCTGAGGACTAATGGATGGAAGAATCATCTGTCAGGAGTAAATATGATAAATCTTACTGAAACTGGCGTTCCAGGAGAAAGGAGTTGATGCATAAAATATTTTCTTCTCTACAATCACAATTTTCCATTTAGCCATCTGAACTTGGATCTTTTCCGAAGCAAACAGGCACTTCTTCTCTGTTAAAAATCAGTGTCTGGTTACAAATGTGTTTTTATATTGGTGCTTTTTGGTATTCAGGCAAGGAAAACAGTAGGGTGGCAGTTTGCTACTCAGGGGGAGATGGGGTTTCCTCTTCTTTTGGAGTTTTAGGGTTGGTGTGTTTGGTTTTATTCAGTAAAGATCGTTCTGGGAACTTGGAGGGTTGCTCTGTATCCACTGAGTTCCCTTTTAATCTGTTTATCAATGTGCTTGCAGACTATCTTAGAGGTCATGAAGCAGTGGCAGATGCTGGGAGATAAAATTAGATATGCATCCAGACTACTGTATAATTTTGTTAGCAAAAAGAGCAATGTAGTAGTAGATACTTCATTTTTTTCCTTTCTTTTTCTACTGGAAAACCTGTCCTGAGGTTTTATTTTTCTGCAAGATCCACTGTAGGTAGGCTGTGCTTCCAACCACACATGCCACTGATACTCATGTGCAACACAAATAATGAAAAAATAACAGGGTTAATACTCTCCTTGTAGCAAAGATTTTTGCTGTTTATGTAGGAATTTCCCCTAAAACTCTCATGGTAACATCAATGTCAATAACTTAAAATGCAGTTTCAAAGTCGCTCAAAGGATTCATAATATATCAAGTGATACATTTGGTATCCAAGGATCTTCTTTCTACATTTTTGTGTCTTTGTCGAAAATTTAAGGTTTTTTTGTGGTCTGTGGAAGGATGGGTAAAACCAGTATCTACATCTATTCCTCTTGAATTTCTGGTTAAAATTAAAGAGCTGACCACTCTGCCCTGGGTTACACAGGACTAGGGTGCATTTCCTACAGAATTTGTGGGATTTCACAGGGATGGCTGAGAGCTGGGGAGAATCTCACCATTCTGCTACTGTCAGACTTGTTTAAACTTACAGGTGGACCTTAAATATGCTCATTTCCTCTCACGATGTGAATCAAAAGCCCAACTCTGAGCTTTTCAAGATGTTTGGAATATGTGGAATATAATTTTAAGGGTGAAAAGGAATCATGATCATTGTCCAAAAGCCTCAGAGGAAACCACCTTTTCTCATCTTCTACAATAACAACGTTTTTCATCCAAGGCTCCTTAGATAGCTGTGTAAGGCTGGATTTTGTCCCTCACAAACAAAGTGAATGTGCTTGGGGACCCCCCACATAAATAAAGTGCCCATTCCATCTGCCTCTTGCAGCTTGACCCACAAAATCACAACAAATGTTTCCACTGCATGAAAGAATTTGATGAATATATTATGTTGGCCAGGTGTAAAGCTGTGATCTGTGACATTTCATGCCTCATGTGGGCATTGTGCTGTCATGTGGCACAGTGGGCTGCATTAATAGAGTCTTTGGGGATAAAGAGAGACAATATGGACAGAAGCTGTTGTTAGGCAAAATAAATTATAGAGTAGCTCATCCAGTGTGAGAAGGATTGGGAGTGATGTAGTTTCAAACATCAGTTTTTTTTCAGTAATTGTGCTGTTTGAATTGTGACCTACTTTAATAACATTCTATCGTTTTTAATATTTCTTTATTCATTACATTTTATACACACTCAGGTGGTTTACTGCAAGCTGTGTGGAAATTACAATGAAGGTCAAGTGCTCTCTGTGAAGATAACTTATTACTGAAAATATTAACTGTTGTCATTACTGTTTTGCAACATGAAATTTTATTTGTCTGGTGAATGAAGAGATGATGTCGGGCTTGTTTTAAACTGTGTGATTACTGTCAATAGACCAAAGTCCCTCCAGTCACAGTTTTGAGATGTACATGATCACTGAACAAGTCTCACTTTAAATTGATTTATTTTTCCCTAAGCTGGTACAGGCCCTTATCAGAAACATCTCTGAGTTTAGGACTGGTTTATATAGATTTAACTTTCAAAAGCCTTCAGTAAGCTGGGGCTAAACTGAGATTTGCAACTTTACTATTGAAATAACCATGCCTTCACTTGGCTCTGCAGCCCTTCAAATAAGCTTTAATTCATGCTTTAAATGACATTAGTTCAGTATTTTTCATGTGGAAAAGGCTTTAGTCCACTGGATGTCTGTGTAGAGTTTGAGTAAAGCCTTAGTTAGGGTTGAGAGCAGGTTCTCCATGGCCAGTGCTGGGCTCAGTTAAATCACAGTGGTTTTCCCTAAAATAGTCCTTCCAACAGTTGCCCTGCAGTTACTGGACATGCAATTGTGAATTTTTCACTGAGAGTTTGGAAAAATGGGATCAGGACATCACCATCTCAAATCATAACCCCACTTTGGTAGAGCAAATACATTACTTTTCTTGGAGCTATGGAAATCCATGGGAAAAAGGGAAGCCTTGGAGCATCCCTGCTGTCCTTACACGTGTGGGATACCAGTGCATAATTTCTTACACATTTTCAAAATTGAGTCATTTTGTGTAAAGGTCAGCTGTCCACATTGCCTGAAGTGTTTCAGTTTTCATTATCAATATTTGAGGTTCCTTTAGGAATCCAGTCTAAAATGGGCAGGATGAAGACAGAAGAGTTGCAGTGAATATTCAGCCCTTTGGCTGTTGAGGCAGACCAGGGATTGAAGCTTTCTCATTGCATTATCAAAATTCTTGCCTGCTGGTTCGATGTGATGGACTTAGAAGTTTCCCTGGTCCAAGGCCAGAGACATCTCAATTTCCAAGTCAGTGTATCCAATTTCCATTCTGAGCTATGTCATTTGAATTCTCTACAGTTGTGTCTTCTAAGTATAATCTAGAAGAAAAATGGAGTAAGTAGGTAAATGTCCTGCTGTTAAAGGTTCTGGACTGCTGTGCTGGGTTTGGGTTGGACAGGTAAGTTAGGAAGGCAAGAACTGTTCTATAAAAACAAAAATGAGAGATTTTTTAGCTGAATGTCTGTTTTCTGGATGCAATTGATCTACTCTAGACAAAGCTTTCATGTCAGCCCAGCACAAGAGAGGAACAGGAGAAGGTTAGCCCAGGAAAGAGAGGATTTCTGATAAAGGCTTGTTAAACTCCTCTGGGGAACTGAATAAGGAATTGTCTTTTCGATTTAATGAAGTGGAGGATGTCATACAGTGTGAGCAGGCAGCAGACACAAGACACCTCACACAGAGGATGTTCTGTGGGAAATGTCAGTGCCTTGGGATGCTGAGGATGCTAAAACCTAACACAGACCAAACAACCTCCTGGAAGAGTTAGTGGTGGAGCTGAGAACCCTGACTGGGGGTGACACTACTGCTGGCAGGGACATGTCAGGCTCACAGGTGTGTCCTGGTGAATTATCTCAGTGTGTTTGTGCTCTTGGTGCCTGCTGGGAGCCAGGATTGCTGCACTCGGGGCCAGCTGGCCCTCTGCTCCCAACCAGGGGATTTCTTACACAGAGGTGAAGAACTCGGCCAAAAACCAGAGTGGAGCAGTTCATCTCTCCCCTGCTGGCACCCAGGGTTGTCTTGAGTCAGAGCTGTTTGAGTGTGGGGCAAGGCAGGAGTTGTTTCTAAAAGAGAGGCAGCAGTGTTGGAGGAGAGGTGTTGTCTTCTAGCAAGGCACCCAGTGTTGCAAAGGAGTAGAAAACTGCAATAATTGGCTGTGCAGGTGATTTCTTTTGCTGTAGTTTTAAGCAGTGACTTTGGTTTAAGGCTCTTATTTCCTCACTTGGTGATAGGTGCTCTGCCCTTGGTGTCTGACAGTGTAATGATCTCTCTGCTGGAGCTGCTTGTTCTTATCCAATACTTGTGTAGGATTTATCTGTACCCATCTGCCCCTAGCTCTACAGCTGAACAAAACTTGCAAAGGGACCCAGCAGAATTTTAAATGTATACATTTAAATTAAAAAAAAAAAAAAAAGAAGTTTGGAAACCATTAGATTTCATTTAGGTCATGTTTGAAGCTTTGTTCCAAGCTCACGGCATGGAAACTCCATTTTTATTGGAAGTGGAGAACCTTGGGTAATTGCTTGACATGAGGAATTAGGGCTTAAGAAGAACACTAAATATCATGAGACTTGTGATAAAATCTTAAGCACTGTCTAAGCCAGCAAGGGCTGTCAGATTGTAATTAGGTTTGATGGTTATCAGCTCAAGCCAGATTTGCACAGGTTGCTGAGACACGGAAGGGCCCCATTTCCAATTCCATGAGCAGCTCAGAACCCTTCTTTGATGATGGTGATATGGGCTCACCAGGCATTTTCTTTATTTCCTTTGCATTTTTGCCTCCTGCCTCCACAGTTTGTTTTGCACAAGCTCAGGTTGTCTCGTGCTCCATCACAGGCCACCAGGAGCTCCTCCCCTGTGCAGAAATTATCTGGGTTGAACATCACTGGTGGTCCTGTAGGTTATGGTTTGCCCAATTCTTTCTAATTCTGGGGATTGAGAAAGTAGTTTTAATCCTTAAGTGGTTGTCTTTGAAACAGGTTGTTTTTGTGTGGAAATGCTTGTTTCTATAACTTTTTATAAGCAAATTTTGAAGAAATATAATAATAATCTTAATATTAAAGTAAGAATGTCACCTTATGCAGGGCCCTAGGGTATCTTTGTTAGTGGGATGACCTGGAATAGACTTTATTAATAATTCCACTTATTACAGACTCTGTTGCCTTCAGATTACCATTCCAAGTGCAAACACACAGTGGAGATTACACATGGCAACATTTAAAAAGCAAAGTTCAGATGCTGTAATTGCACAATGGAGTCGCTTGGAATTATTTAATAAAAGAGGCATACAAAAAGGTTCCTTGCTCTAATTTCATTAATAATGTATTCTGCATTTGGCTGGAGATGTTTGGCTGGCAGCTTTTCCTTCAGGGTGTTGTGGAACAAAGCAATAACCCACTAAGATCTCCTCGCTGGAGTCAGGCTGTACCTCATGGCTGCTGAAAGTGGCAAGGAGATCATGAAACCCTGATTTCAAAAATACAAACTAGGGAATGAAATAATTTTTAACTGTCAGCAAATAGGAACAGAGATGGGAGAAACTGTGATCTGTGAAGGGAAATGGCATGTCCATTGAAGCTGGTTAATTTGATATGTATCCTAATTTATTTTCCCTGTTTTTTGAAGAAGCAGGCTGGACACACACACTCACTGCTGTGCCAAAGACTTTCCCAAGAGCAGTGAGATTTCTCTTCTAGTTGCAAACATAATTTTTTACCTTGCAGATGTCACTGCTGGCTCTCTGGTCCTGCTCACCTTTGCTTTCCCCTGCAGCTCCACACCTGATTGTGCTCCCAGCCCTGCAGTTGCCTGGCTAACTCACTTTCTGCCTCATTTACTTCCCAATGGCTGCTGAGCACCATTCCCAAATTGAGGACCAGCCCACCTTTGTGCCTGCCTGCTCAGTTTGCTGCAGTGGCAGCGTTTTTAGTGACTTCTCTTGGAAAATATATCCATACTTGTGTATCCATCCATCTTTGGAATGGTAGAGCTGGGTTGCATTACCTTCCCAGAAGGAGGGAATGAGCACTGGGAAAAAATATTCCACTGAGGTCGCTCTGAGGAATTCCAGCTAAGTGATCCAGCAGGTTGGAGGTGGTGCCAGAGGTTGTGTGTGTTGGTACCTCACTGTGTGCTTTCCTAAGGAAAGCAGAAATTTCTGGTTACCTGATCCATCCTGAACATCTCCAGCAAACACCAGGCCAAGCCACTTGTGTTGTTGGTACTTTGCGCTTGAAGAAGTGAATGCCAAGGTTTTGGAGAGGTTTAAATATTTTTTTCACTGAGCTTGAGGTTTCCTTTTGAGGAAATCTAAGGCAACTTGAGAGCGCTGTCTTGGAGTTCTGATCTGTTTTCAGCCTGATGCTCACAGTGCCACAAACACCAGTCAGGATGTGAGCTCTGAGTGCTGTTCCCCCTCAGTTGTGCTTTTTTTCTGTACAAAATGATGCGTTCAGCCCTTGGTGGCTCCCAAGGGAGAGTCTTGGAGTGGTTCCCTTCTCCCACATTTTTGTGGGCCCTCACTGACCTGGTGGTTGCTGACTTTAAGTCTGGGGGAAGATGAACAAGTCTGAGTTTGGGGGTTTTTAGTTTCTTATATTAAGATTCAGCTCAGTTTGTGTTGAGTCTTTTTTAATGGAGACTTGTATGTTCAGATTGTGGCTTTTTTCTCCCTTGTGTTTATTTCTGAGATCTGTCTTCCATCATATTTGAGGCCCTTTTTAAAACCTTGGGTGAGTGTATACAAATGCTATTGCAGTTTAGGGACAGCATTGTGATTGCCCACCTTGTGCACTGTCTTAACCAAAAAACCCCTTCATGTATTTATATCACCTGTTTTTACCAATTTTCCCACCAATTTAAAAGTTCTGTGTCTGATTTCAGAATCCCAGTTTCTTAAATGTTGGAAAGTAGGGGGTATTTTTGCTTTAAAGGCCTGTAAGTGCCATCCTAACAGCACAGAAACAAAACCCTACATAAACTTAAGTAGTTTTACATAATTCCTTGGCTAATTGGGGCAACTAATCAAGTAAAATCGGGGCTGAGATGTGCCATTCATGTGCTTTGCTGCTTTCTGTGGACATCTGATTTGTAATTGTAATGTTGGTTATCTTGTGGGTGGGATATTATTTTAGAGCTCAGCACTGGAACAAGAGAGCTGCCTGTGATTCTGTTGGAGGATGGGAGAGACAACAGAACGAGGCAGAAATCTTGGGGGTTTTTTTGGTGCTTTTCTCTTGGAGGAGGCTGAATCTGAGAGCCTTGGCACCACTCCATAGCAGAGGAGCTTGCAGTGATGCTGCAGTTTTGTTGGTGCCACTGCAGACACAAAGGCTAAAACAAATCAAACTGAGCTGAGAGGAGCAGATGGGGCAAGTGAGAAGTTGGGAAATCATTCAAAGTGTTAGACACCGAGCGATTTCAATTTTCCCGAGACAAGTGGGTGCTGTGGCACAACATGGCTCTTTCTGACACTCAACACACGTGAGACAATTTTGGAATGAAAGCTGCATCAGGTGCTCCGTCTCCAAATTTCCCTGCCTGAGGGGGAGAGTTTGCATTTGGCAAGGGTAGCTGTAAGGGGGATGGGGTGGTGGAAAATAAGCTTATCATGAATCCTTTCAGGTGTTTTGTTGACCACTCTGAGCAGAGTGTGCATAATAAATGAGTAAAGTTCCTCCTTTGGAGGTAAAAATGGAATTTATAGGGGTTTCACAAGGCAGTGGGGGTGTCAAAGAAATTGGACAGAGACACCTCCTTTCTTCTAAAAATGTTGTCTTGATTTTAATGTTCTCCTTAAAGGATACAATTTTCCCCACAGGATTGTAATAAGCAAAAGAATAAAGCCCTCACTTTAATAAATATGAATGTTGGAAATATGTGCATCATCAGTAATGAATCCACAGAAATTCCTTGGAATGTGTGACCTGAATCCCTCTGCAACACTGTTCTTCTGTTGAGATTCCCCTCTAAGGGGTTTGGTTTCTTTTAAAAGTGTGAAAGGAGGTACAAAGAATTCTGCTCTCACCTGATAATTGTGGCCTAAACACAATTTTGCAGTATTTACTGTTTATGATCAATAACTGCACTGCAGATAATTCCTGCTTTAAAAGCTCTGGGGCACAGAAAAGTTGGGTGTAGGAAAAACGTGTATGATAAGGCAGAGTTCCAGCAGAAAGAAAAGGAACTTAAATAGCAGTTGGATCCTTTCCATCCACCCTACAAAGAAGAAAATTGGTTTGCAGGGAATATAGGTCATGGCAGTGTTCTGGCATCTTGATGTTGCTGTTTTGTAAGTACAGGGGATTGCTGGCAGCACAATTTGGGACTCCCATTAGAGCTGCTCTTTGCTGTCAGGCTTAAAGGCCATTTAATATCCCTTATTTGATCTAATGCACTCCTCACACAGACAAAGAAAATTTGAAAGATGCTGTGAGTTTGGGGGATTTTTGTTTGTGTATGGGTTTAAAATTTTTTTACAAACTTTTTTTTTTTTTAAACGAGTTACTGAAAGCCAAGGAGACTCTTTCTGCTGGTGCATCCAAAAGTCAGTAACTTCAGTAAGAACCCAAGGATCAAGGGTGCTCCATGAATGGGGCATTGAAGGGAGATTTTTCTCCCCTCTCCGTGATGAAGCACAGAAGAAAATTAAACCTTGCCTTATTGTGCCACGTGGTTTTGCAGATACCAGCTTATTATTGGAGAAAAGCCTTGGCTTTTGAAACATGGGCTTTGATTATGGGATTAATCTAATTTCTTTGTGTTAGGAAAAGTATTAAAGGCAGCTGTATCGTGTGGTTTAAGTGCTCTGTATTCTCCTCTGCCCAGCACCAGGATGGGACAGTGGTGTTTGTAGGGACTGGGGAACAGACAGGATCTCTGTGGGGACAGGAGGTGACACTGCTCCCTCTGGGTCATTGAGCCACTGAAAGTCAGTGATTTTTCTGTTTAGTTCTGTCCAAACTGGCCACTATGAACAGTAAGAGGCCAGGATGAAAACACAAGCGTGGAAAGGAAATTTAGGTTAGGAATTACAGGTAGTCCTCTCCTATCCATCCCACAGCACTGCTGTAGATTTAGAAGTTACATTCTGTGTACAAACACATCAGACTTCCTAAAACTGCTTCATCTACACGTAGATTTTTTTTTCTGAATGTTTTGTCTTGAATAAGACTGGAAGTTAATAAATCCATGAAATCAGATGAAATCAAAGTCTTGTCTCTCCCTCATCCTGTCCTGTGGTCACTTGTGGCTACTGGGGTTTGGTTTGGTGCAGGGCTGTGGTTCCAGGTTTTTCTTGCTGTCCTGAAGATCCTTAACCTCCTAACAACTTTCATTCATGATTTGCTGTACCTCTGGATATGAAACGGGATCTATTTTAAAACATGCAGTCAGGAAAATTTCCTATGATGAAAAGTAGGTTTTCCTTTTGGGTGAATCTGAGTATCAAACCAGTGTTATTTTACCTTAGTTTCTTGGTTTCTTAGTTTCTTTTTATCCCCTTCAGCAGGATTTGCAGGATTGATTCTTTGAGTCCTGAGCAAGCTGGTTGTGTGTGCACAGATGCATATGTATGTGATTTCAAAAGAAGCCAAAACTATTTAAAAAATCTATTTATTTTAATTTTTTTAATACAAAGATGCGAAAATGGGCAAACAGGCCTATCAGTTGTGTGTATCTGATTGAAATGCAGAGATTCTTATACATAAATTATTATTGCATGCAGTTGCATGAACAAATGGAAAAGCTGGATTAGGACCCCTTGAAAATAATCTATTTCTGTAAGACATGCATATCATTTAGATATATGCTTGTCTGCGCAGTGTATAATTTCTCAGTGGCTCTTTCAGAGGTAATTGTGGAAGGCAAAATTGTGCTGGGTGAATGTGGTACTTCAAATTGTTGAATGCTTCCATGAGAAAATATATGATTAGTCTGCAAATAATCTCTTTCAAGGCCCTGTTCCAATTCTGAACTCTCTGATGGCTTGGGCAGTCTTTGCTCTCGCTTTGGAGGGACTGAGAGTGTTAAAACCATTTACATGGTTTGTCACAAAATAATTCTGTGGGGCTGATCCTGCTTCACACCGTGATGGAAAAATTAATAAATGTTTTCTCCCATTTGATGCCCCCTAAGCACTTAAAAGCACTAATTTCTGTAAGTGTTATTTTCTCTCTTTATATCCAATTCATAGATTATGGCCAAGTGTTCATTTTTATGGTATTTACAAGAAATCAGTTGAGCCAGCTTGCTCATAACACTCTCCCTCCACCCCCTGCCCAGATTCATCCTGGAACAAAGAGAGCTGAGATTCTGAGCCGTGCTCAGATCTGATTTAATAATGCACTTTTCCCTGTAGAAAAATTTTAAGAGGCTGAGTTGTTTGTGGTCAAAGAGCCTAAGGTTATGTCCTTTATAATAAAAATAGGAGTGGTGGTTAATGAGTTTTTGAGCTAAGTATTTTAATTTAGGATAAAGTTCTCAGCTGTGTTTCCCAGCCCTGAGGTTTGGAGGAGACCAGCTGGCTGTCAAAGAGGTGTGCAGGATTCAGTCTCATCCTACAGTTGCTTTAGGTGTTGGTTTTACTCTCTTGGGTAACACATTTGTTTTATTCTGTTGTTTTGAGGCTTGGCCTCTGTTCTCCATGAAGAATTTGGGCAGCACGAGGTAACACCAGCGCTGGTTGTATCCTCAGTGCTGAGGGAAGGGTATGGCAAAGGTTGTGGTGAGAGAGCTCTGAGGAGCAAAGCGTGTCACACATCATCACACTGCAGAGGTGAGGAGATGACACGTTTATTCTGCTCCTCAGTCCCCTCTGGGTGTCTGTGACCAGGTGATGACACTGATTTTTCACAGAACTTTGCCTGCCTTTCACAAGTTCACGATAATTTATCAGCCTGTGCACCTAAGAGTGAGCAGTTCTTTTGGAATCTTGTCTTGTGTTCCGTGGAATTAGTGATTTAAAACGTGTGCCTACAATATATCAAATAGCTAAGCTGGTTTGAGAATTCAGATTTGATTCAAACCATTTGGTTACCATACCAAAACCAGCTAAATAGTTGGATAAATATTAGAATTTAGTTTTTTGAGATGTACAAGGAAAAGGAGCTCATGATCTGGGTTATAGAATTAACCTAGCAGAACAGCTTTAACCAAAACTTACTGATGTCCCCTGTTTTCAGGCATTGGTCAGAAATGTTCTGTTTGTCACCTCAGATTTGTCATCTGGGCAGTGCTGGGATGTGACTCTGGCAAGGAGAGGTTCCTCTTGGTCAGTCCCAGTCCAGTTTGGCTGCTGGGGCTCCCCAGGTGAGTTCTGTGTGCTCTGAGCTCTCTCCAGTCCCTGCTGCACACCCACACCGAGCTCTGCCCGGGCTGTGCTGACCTTTCCAGGAGCCCTGGGCAGCCCTGGAGATGCCTCCCTGCCACCCCACATCAGCTGGTATTCTTGCCAAGGTTGTATTTCATTACTTTTTGAATTTTCCCCTGGTCAGGCTTGCTTTTCTGGGATCAGGAGGAGCTGCTGTGCCTGCATTGAGTGTTGGTTTTGTGAATTTCTGACTCACAGAAAGGTGCCTGCAGCTCAGGATATGCACGATTTAAAATGTGTATTTATGAATTTAAAATGACAAACATTTTTTTGCTTGGGCGTTTTATTTTTGGATTTTTTTTTCCCAAATAAGCCCTGTAAGGAGTTGATCCTTTGACTCACCCCCACATAAGACACTTCCAATGAGAGAAGCTGTTTTATGGGACTCATTTTGGAAGCTATTCAGGGAAATTACTGTAGGCTTTTTGAGAAAATTAGTGAGAACATGGAAGGACCACAGAAAGGTTTCCTCCCTTAAGATTTTAGGTAGGATCTTATGAAGGGAAGGAAAAAAACCCAACCCCTGGTAATGAAAGAATTTTTTGAATAATGAAATAAAATTATGCAAACTCTGGGTTTGGATGTGGGTAAGTTCTTAGATATTCCTGCTAGTGAAAGTTTTATTTTAAATTAGTGCTTTTAGAAGGGAAAGGAAATTACTTAATCACCGCTTCAAATGTGTGTGTATATATGGGGACGTGTGTGTATCCCCTTTGCAAGATGTTAAAGAGTTTGGATTTAGGATGATGTTAATAAATGAATGTACAACTTGTAGGAATGAAATGATCAAGGCAGCTACTCCATAGGGCTGTGGGAACCTCAGGGGCTCAGCTGGTGATGAATATAATCAACTGAATTCACCCAAAATTTTTATCCCGGGGTGGGGGGGAAGGGATCAAAGCTCTGGGTCTTTTTAATTATTTGAATTGGAGAGGAGCATTTCTTGGTGCCTGAATTAGGTTAATGTTTTGTGGGTATACAGCTACATGATCCAGGGCATGGAGAACTGGGGAAACTACACATGGAACAAAATGATGTCTTTGGCTCTTAATGACACAGGTTATTAAAGGAAGAAGTCAGACTGTTGGAATAACTTAATCTAATTCTTGTAAATGTGAGCCCCGCATGGAGTGTGTGATGCTCAACTGCAGCGAGGGGAATGGAAGAGCAGGTGCTGCTGTGGAGGATCCCAGCAGCATCCCGTGAAACTTTGCACTAAACACCAAATAACCTGGAAATGTGCCTCGTCTATGCATGGGGCTAATTGATTTCTGAGCCACTTAGTCTGGAGCCTTGTTCGTGTTTAAGGAGCTCTTTGGGATCCCTCTCTCTCGGCTGTTCCTTTGTTCACACCAGACATCACAGAGCTTGAGGTCAGACAACAGCCACCCCGAAGCCATCCCAGGAATTTTTTGGCACACTTTCACATCAAAGGACAGATACTGTGCTTGTGCTTCTTACGTAATCTGGGGTTTTTTAAGCCCAAGCCCATCTTCTTGTAAATACTTCTGTAATTTTTTTTTTTTCGTATTTTTCTCATGAGGTGTAAGCAGAGTGTCAGGGGTCCGGGTGGCTTCACCATCTCAATCAGTGCTGATATGTTGGGTGGGGTGTCAGTGCTGCTGTTTCTTCATTAGATTCTCATGAAGGAGTTCAAGGGTGTTGTGTGACAAACTCCCTTCTACTCTGCATCTTTCTCCTCTGTTGTGATGCCTTAAACATCCCAAACTCTTCTTGAACCCCTTTCTGCTTCTGGGTGATACAAATATCTGTCTGGAATGTGGGGTTTCTCCTCCCCTCCTCTAGCCTCTTCTCCCCAGTGTTATTTTCAGGGTGGGAATAGCACATTAACCCATTTAAAAAATAACAACAACAAAATAGACCCAAACAAAAAAATCCCCACCTTGAATGACTGAATTTGTCACAATAATTAAGTATGGTAGCTACAGCTCTGGATGTGTTTCACCTGCTAAGAGCTACTGCAGTCAGCACCATATGGTGGCCTTTTTTTTCCCTTTTTAATAGACTTAGAACAGCAATTTGTTTCACCCGTGAGCCAGCACCACAGCATGCATTGCTTAACAGAAGCAACGTAAGACTGGTGAGCTTTTCATTTTCAGTTTCAAGGAGCATTTAGCTGAGCTTCAGAGCCTGCTTCCTGGCACTGTCTGTTTGCATTGTAACTCTTTGATGTACAAAAGTAAAGGGCTGAAGGACAGAAGGGCTTGGTTTTCTGACCAGAGACTCCTCAGTGCTTCAGTCTTAATGTTTGCAAATAATATGCTAATATTTACCTGCCTCTTCGATTTATTGCCAAGCTCTCACCCATGTCTGTGTGTCACCCTGAGACTGTGGAAAGAAAATTATTGAAGAATATGGAAAATATTATTTTATTTGATGGGTGAACTGAAAATGCAGGCTGAGTTATGGGTGTGTCTGTGCTGTGAAACAGGGCCTGATCCTCTCCCAAAACACAGAACAGTTTTACAGCACCATGGTGCTGTCCCTGAGGGCCTTGTCCCTAACAGTGCCATGAGGATGTGGCACTCCTACTTTACCCTTTTTTTTCCCAAATGACCAGAAGTTCTCAGATTTTTAACCCCTTGCTGCACTGTGCCCTATAAGCTGATATTTGTTAATGTAAAACCATCAGAATTTCAGGATCTCCTTATCTTAAAGCTTTGCTTTTGTGATTGACAGACACAATTAATACAAAAATAAGAATTTTTGCATATTCTTAGGCTTCCTTAAAACTTGGGCAGGTTGTGCAGTACTTTATTAGACATTTCCACAGTGGAATGATGACCTGGTGACACAGCAAGTTAACCTGCAGTGCACAGGACTCGTGTTTAAGTCCCCTTCCACACTTCTCCAGGTAAATTGTTTGGGTTAGGGAGGCAGCAGGATTCTCTGTGTGAGAATACCAGTGGGTCTCCCATCCTGTGCTTGGGAGGCTGTAAATAACCCATCTCACCCTGCCACCTCCTCAGGCAAACGTCGATGAGGGTCATGCTGAGCCCTCATTCAGATGCAGGAGCTGTGGTCCTGGTGTCTTCCATCCTTCCTCCCTGTCCCCTAATTGGTCCTGGGATCCTGCAGTTTGTGATGGCCTCTGGTTCTGGATCAATATATCAGGTTACTTTTGTTATTTGATGTTATTTGATGGTGTTGATAACCTGAACTCTGCAAGTCGCTCGCCTGGTGATAACCAAATCCCCTGCTTAATTAGGAATATCTGCTTAAAAATAAGATATGCATCTGGGGGAAGTGCAGGTTACAAATGGTTGCAATTAAAACTCACGTAGCAGATTTCCCTCATCTGTCCTATTGTGTTTCTTTTTTCTTTTCTTAAAAGGCTAAGGATGCAACATTTCTAGAGGGTACAGGTGTTCTGTTCAGAGTTCAAGATCATCTCAAGGGAGTTTGAGCTGTCGCACCCCCAGCCTTGTTCCTGTTGTGCATCCTTGTGTACTTTACAATAAAATATAGTTTTAATTTCACAAAACTTTAGAAGCAACAGGGAATACTGAGTGTTTTTTCTTTGTAAATTAACCACCTTATCTGGAAATCAGGTGTGATTTTTTTTTATTTTTTTTTTTGTGTGGAAAATTCCCCAAGGTATCCCTGTAGACCCACCAAAATGTGAGACTTTCCAATCCCAATGGGAAACTTCTCTTTAATTTTGCACCAGGAGTACTTGCTCTGCACAGGAGGGATTTTAATCTGAGTTTTGATGGGAGTGGAATGGAAAGAGTTATTCCTTGGTGTTCTCTAATGAGATGGGAGAAAGGGAAGCATGGGGAGGGTAGTGCAGTGCCCAGGAGCTTTTTGTTCTTCACAGTCTTTTAACTTTGTGAGCCTTTGCCACTTTCTCGTGCTCAAGTAATGTTCAAATGGGTTTAGTTTGCAAATTTAAATGAGCTTGCTAATGTTCTCATTTTAGCAATACCATCTAGAAATACTGATTAAAAGTGTCACCTAGTGATTTTAATCTGTGAGGAATGGGCAGTTCTGGAAAAAGTAGATCAGTTTTTTATCTCAGTGCACCTCCATCACAGCAGAAATGGTCCTGTTAATGTTCCTTGCCTGCTGGTTTTGGGGAAAATAGGAATTTCCATTATTTTTGAAACACCAGAGAACTCCAGTCTTTTCAACCAGCACTGGATTTGAAGTTGAAAAATCTGGCCCATCTTGCAATTATGGGATGATTGCCCTGGGCCAGCCTGCACTGCACTGCAGAGCTTCCCAGGGCTCAGCACCTGCAAGCCTGGGCTCCCTTGGAGGTCTTCTAAGGTCACCAAGCTGGATTCATTTGTTCAAAACCTCTTTTTGTCAGAACTTTTCTGCTCAGGTGTTTGAGCTAAGATCTGCTGATATTTGCAACACAAAAGCTGTTTTGTGTTTCTTCTGCTTGCAGGTCTCAAAGTCAGTATTTTTTTTTTGGCAAATGCTGTTATTCTTATTTGTTTTGGAATGCAAAGTCCTTCAGTAATCCATAAATTGCTCCCCAGACTACAAGTAAAGGACATGATTTTATCTTGTGGGAGAACAGTATTGTCAAGGGTCCTATTATTTAGTAGTCAGGAGGGTTGTCCTGCAGTAGGAGATATTTCAGAGAGCAGATTGGGGACAGTTTTACTGGATTCATTTAGAATCATTAAGGTTGGAAAATACCTTTAAAGATCATTCAGTCCAGTTTCTGGAAGTCAGAAGAGATTCCTGTTAGTTCAGAGCACCAGGGACTCGTGGTACAGGTGGATTCTTCTCCACTGCAGCAAACAGAGGCCTTGTATCAATTAGCACAGACCTGAGGGCAGCTCGTGCACTTAAATGAAGGAAGGACAAGATCAAAGCATCACCTCATGATTTACAAAAAATGGGAGTTGTGTGACCTTAGAGCAGAATCACAGAATATTTTGTTATTCCTAATATTCTCTCAGGGAAAAGAAACTGAAGGATATGAGCGCCTAGAGCATGGAGGCCTTAGACAAGAAAGCAAAACAAAGTAAGAGGAGTAAAAATTAATAAACCCCCTTTAATTTCTCACTGAATTTAGTGTCTTCCATTTAGAAAAGAGATGGAGGAGGGTAAGAATCAGTTAACATATGCCAACATTAGTATTGAGTATGTTCTTTCATATATGAAATTATCCCATAAGTGAGACAAATTGCTTGAATAATTTAAAAAATCCCAGAAATGCTGATGTGAGAAAGACCTTGGGAGATAACTTAGTGTGTTGCCAGGCTCATAGGTGAGATCAAGTGTACCTGTCTCACCTCCAGAAGCTGACAGTCTGTCTAACCTCTTTTTAAACCTTGGATATTGATTTCTCATCTTGCCTAGACAGCCTGTTCTGGGTCTTCACCACTCTTACTGTTAACAAGACTTTCATTTTTCTAATACCTAATTCTTCTCCCACTTGTCCTGCTGTCAGTTGCATGAGAAGAACTGATGGATGTCCTTTTCTGTCACTGCATTGTTGGACACTTGTGGATGATGCTTAGCACCTCCTTAAATTAATCTCAACTTTGCTTTACAGGAAGAAGAAAAAAAGAAATGTTAGTCCTTTTTTTTTTTTGCTGACAGTGCTTCTGAAATCACAGAGTTGTTTGTGGTAGGGGTTTTGTTTGTGATCTGGTGGTTTTTTTCCCATCCAGTTGACCTTTCCCATATTTTAAGGAGTGGCACTCAAAATGGGATATCTATTGAGACAGCAAATGTCTTTATAGAGCAATGGGAAAAGAAGAATAAGCTCCTTGCTCCTAGCATCTCATGCTTCTGTCACACTTCTTTGGTATTTCTGGTTTTCCAATAATACTGTATTTTCCACTTGTATTCATTGTAAGTGGCTGAAGTGCAGATACTTGGCCTTTTATCACCTCACACTTCCACTACCTGAATTTTAAAAGGAAGAATAAAATAGAAAATCAAGTAGGAAGCGCTGCACTCCATCAGGTTTCAGCTCTCAGATATTGTGTCCAAGTCTCCCACTTGTTGATTTATTCCTTCTCTGCTGATTCTGTTCACATTTCTTGGCTCTGTCACCTACAGCTGTTCAGTTGCTGTTCTGTTTAGTCCTGTGAGAGCAATGGCTTCTGCTATTGCTGCTGATGGTGGCTATTTCAGAGATCATTTTTCAGGAAAGAGTTGGTGACTTCAGGCCTTAAGGCAGGGACTCTGGCCCTGCTCTTGGCACAGCTTCACATGAGATACTGGATTTCAGCCCTCATGTACTAAAGTTTGGAAACAGTTTCTAGATTTAGGGCTGGTCATCACTGCCTTTGCAAAATTTGCTGATTTAAATTTTAGAGTGGTTTCTATTTCCTGCATGCCGTTGGCATTTTAGATTTTTAGAACTGTGAAATGGGAAAAAAAAAGATTTTGCATATTATTTTTATAATTATATTAGAAACATATCATGTCTATGTATTGATGCTGGCATCATGTGGTCAGAGTTTGCATCTAATAATACTCCATAATCCCCCAGTGAAAAAAAACCAAACAAACTCCAGTTGTTAAAAGATCCATTCCTCCTCCTTGAAAAAAGCTACCAGAGCTGTCAGGTAGCTCAGGTGATTTTTGGGAAGAGTTTAATAGAAAAGATCAAATCCCATAAAGATGAATGTATTTGCAATATGCAGCTACAGTGTAGTTATTAAGTGAGATTCTTGTGTCTGATGGGCTGTTACTCAGTGATTTCAATCACAAGGTGATGCCAGTGCATTAATTTAAGATGTTGGTATTTCAGAGTCAATTTTACACCTGAACTGAAATAAGGAGAAGACTTTATGAATAATGTTTGGAGGAGTTGCTATCGTGAAACAAATAACACCCCTCCCATATTCTGAACTAGGAGTACCTTATAGGCCTCATTTTATTTGAGAACTGATGAAAAAAAAATTGAGGAAGTATATTTGTGATGCACCCTCACATGGGTGCTTACAATGCGTTTTTCCTCGATACACTCTGTGATAATTATTCACATATCACTTTGAAAATATTTACTGGGTGCCGTATAATGCAAATGCTCTTGATCACCACCATGTTTGAGAGAATATTTCTGACCTCAGGAAGCAAAATTTCTTCCCTTTTCTGCTGCAGTATTTTCTTTTCCTTGCTCTGGGTCATTCTCTGACAAAATCCCTTCATTGCTCACTCCCTCCTGGGCACAGCACCCTTGTCCTGTGTCCCTGTACCCCGTGTCACCCCATTCCCAGACAGGTTTCCAGCTGCAGCACTTCCTTCCCACTGCAATCCCTCCTTCCCCCCTTCCCCCATGTTTTTCCTGACGCTGCTGTGCTCTCCTGCTCTGTCTGATTAGCTGGCTCCAGGCTGCGAGTTAAATGTCAGTATAATTTTTTCTTTCTTCCAGTCTTAAAGAAGTGCCATGAAATGGAGTTTGAGCACATACACAAAAAAAAAAAAAATCACTTTCTGCTGGGAAAGGCTTAACCTGCAGTGTCCAAATGGGCACTAAATCCCCACAAGGTTTGCTTCCATTTGTTGCTAGAATCCATCCTCATCAACAGTTGCATAGTGTAAAAGACTGGAAATAAAAATGGTGTGGTCAGTGAACTAATGCCACTGAGTGTATTCTCTTTTGTTCTCACAGCCTGGGTCGATTTGCTGCTCTCAGTGTGCTCAGACACTTGATGGAGGTTGCAGTTTCTCCCCTCTCAGGATATGACACCAGCCTCAATAACAGTAATAATGAGGGAGTGGTTGTGGGTGCACCTCACACCTTCCCCAAGCAGCTCCTGCTTAGTTTTTATTTATTTAATACAGTATTTTTCAGTAAGGAGAAAAAAAAAATCACGATCAGGTTTTTATCTGAGCCTGTTGGAGGTTATTAAAAAAAAAATAAAGACTTTCTGGCAGTGGCCAGCAGCCAGGAGTGGTGTCTGACCAACTGTGACCAAGAAAATAGGACGGGCAAGACAGTGAAACAGGCTCTGTGCTACAAATCAATCCAGTGATGACAGGCAGGACTGGGGTCAGGGTGCAGGGAGTTTGTTCTGAGCACTGGGAAAAAGGTCAGGAAAGATGAACAGCTTGGCAGCAGGAGGGGTTTGGGGTTCTGTTTTTGCCTCTCAGCAGCTCGGGGTGGAGGTGGACGCAGGGGTGCCTGGTCAGTCAGGGTGACCCTGGGCACCAGGAGGGCAGAGGAGCCTGCAGAGCCATGGCTGGCCCTTTCAAGGGGAATATCCATGACCTGCTGTGCCAAATCCTGGTGGGGATGTGTCAGATGAGTGCCAGGCCTGCAGGACCCTGGACTTGTGCTTTTGGCAGCTCCATGGCTCATGAGAGACTTCCTGGGTGAGCCTTCCCTGGCCAGGCTTCTTGTGCCTTTGATCAAAACTGAATTCTGGTCTGCTTTATAGAAAGGGACAAAGTGCTCTTATTGCATCATTGACCCCTCTCTCTCTCAATTTAAAGCTCTTCTGTATTGCTCTCAGCTGTTCACAGATACTTTATATGAAGATAAGGATCCTTGTTTGGTTTTTAGAGAGATTTAAAGTAGCCTCAGGGAACGCAGTGTGCTGGCAAGGGCAGTTACTGTACAAGGAAAAGACATTGCTACAATAAATACAGCAAACAAACCCAGTTCAGGAGGAGGGAGATGACATTTTGGGAATTAAGTCCTGCCTTACTGTGCTGTGGCTCAGGTCAGTATTTTTTGTCAGTGACATCCAGGAGCCTCAGTCTGAGGGGTTCCTATTCCCTGGAGGGGGTGGCTGTGTCCGAGGTGTGAATGGAGATACCACAGATAACCACCCCAGGAGGAGATTATTGGCTTTTTACTCACTTGACATGGAGTAGCAGATGGAATTAGAATTGGCTGTTGATAAATACATAGGTGATTGTAGCTGGAATTGGGCTGTGCAGGGTGTTCTTCCCTGTGGATTTTGCTAATGACATGATGGAGGGGAAGGCAGAGAGTTTTGATAATTAATGTGTGTTTGATTCCCAAAGATGAAAAATGGAATAAGTTAATATTTTACAACTGGCTCCTTTTGCTTTCTTCTTCAGTTGAGCAGGGAGTCTCTCAGAGTAGTAAACCCTTGATGAATGGAAAGATCAGAATGAAAACTGGTTTTAAAAAGGAATGAGAGAATTTATTTCTGCATGACACATTTTGTTTGCTCTTTTCTCCATGCTCATGGGAACGTTTTGATGAAAATCTAATGAAAAAATAAATTAGAATGTGGTATAGAAATGAAAATTCACCTACTTCTTACTTGAAATCTCAACATTACTCCTAAGCCAAAATGCATATTTAAAAAAAAAAAAAGATAAATCATAGTGAAATTGTGTGCAGGATTTTAGAAACATCTGTTAATGGCTTTTTTTACACTGGTGCATCTGCAAGACCTTTGGGAATCTCACTTCTAAGCTTTCTGCATGTTTCTTCACAGGATTTGTTTTGTCTTCTTGGCTGGTTTTAAGACCTAAACACATTTAGAAGTCACTGAATTGGGATCTCAAGACTTTTTTACATCTGAGACCTTGAGAAAGACTCTCGAGCATAGATTTCATGTGTTGGCACTTCAATCCTGCCCTATCTGAAGCTCCGTGGGGAAAAAATTTAAAAAGATAAATATGTTTCTATCAGACCAATTTACATTTTCCTCCCTTCTCACAAAAACTCGCTTTCCCTAAGATTTGTGATTATCCACCTTTGGCTGGATAATCCTCTCTCCTTCCTCTCGCCCAAACAGAAAGGCAGACTTGAAGGATTGGCAGAAAACAAACACATTTGCCTTCAGTAAGCAGCTTATGACTGACAACAAAAAAACCCAACTTTTGCTTGTCTTAAAATGTCAGTGGGCAGAAGAGCTGCCCTGGGAGAACACATGGCTTTTTAGTTTTTCCTTTGCCACCTGAACACCTCTCAGATGAGCTGTCTGCTTATGTGGGACTCGGGGTCAGAAGTTTAGACACCAAAATGGCATTAGGACTGTGGGCAGCACTGATCTGTTAACAGACATAACAATGATTAGCAGCTTTTAACAACATTATTGCACCAAGGCAGGTTTTTCAGTCAGACTGTTGAGATCAGCTGAGAAGCCAAGTTGGAGAGAAACCAGCTGAAGAGGGTTGTGAGGGTACAGCAGTGCAGGAGAGAGATGTGCTCCTATTTTTGTTAATGTTGGGTGATAACCTTAACTGGTGAGTGCTGCCCTCCTCCTTTTTCTTCATTAAGCGTTTTACAGCTGGACTGGGCCTTTTGACTCCTGATTTTTCACAGCTATCGCTGCTGCTCTCGGTGTGCAGCAAACATGCCTTCGTGCTGAGCAGCTCAATTTTGGCATCTTGCCATTCCAGGCTTTGTGTTAAGCTCCCTGTGTGAGAAAAGGGAATCACTGAGGGGTCGGAGGAATTGTCAGCACGCTGGAGTTTGTACCTTGCAATCCCTCAGCTTGTTTGTCTGGCTGTCATGCACAGGAGCCTTCACTGTGGAACAGGACTTTGTTGTACCTGTAATTAAATGTTGAAGGAAAAGAAGGTCTCCCCTCACTGAGGGCCTGGGAATGTGGGAGATGTTTCATGCATTTCTCTAGGCACGTGTGGAAAAAAAATAGAAGGGTCAAAATGAACCACTCTGAGAAGAGGTAATCTCAGCTTGCCCCTTCTACAAAGTCTTTTGTAAGGCATTGCAGTGAAGAACTAAAAAAAGATAAGGAGATTTTGTAGAAGTTGGTGGAAGCTCCTGTGAAGGGCCCAGATCAGGTGCAGATAAAATCTGAAGGTGGCTGTTTGAAACTGTGACCTGTAAGGAGCATGTGTTGACCAAAGAGAGGATCAGTTCTCAGTGTAGTGATTGAGAGATGAGAGGTACAGTAGAAAAAAGATCTAGTGAAAGGTTGTTTAGACTGAAGATAAGTCACATTGACAAGTCAGAGATTGAAGACTTTTCTGAGGTTTTGGGGATTTCTCTGCTCACCACTCTCCAATGAATGAGACAATTTGCAGTACTGCCATTTCTCTCATTTGGACTCCCCATTTGTCTGATCATTTACCTTGGGCTTTATGGATTAGCATGCAAATCATAGCCCATGCTGATATTTATCTTTCTGTTGTGTGTTTGGCTTATCTGTGCGTTTTCCAGAAGTCTCCCTCCTTTCTGTGTTGTTAAGGTCAGTGGCTCTCAGCTCCATCTATCCATCTCACGGTGAGCCCGGGCAGCCCGAAGTGAAGCTATTTGTTTAACCATTTCAGCATCTCTGTCACCTTCCTGCTGGTGATTGAGTCTGCTGAAGGGACACACATCTACCCAGCCACACTTGATTTGTTGCAGGTCATTTTTCCCCCTCCGCGTTCAATTCTCCCTTGTCATCACTCAACTGCTTCATCCCTCAGCCTGTGTGTGTCCTCCTCCTGTGCTGCCAGCCACATCAGATGGGAGCAGAGCCCACTGTGCCACTGATCCCATCCAGCCAGGGATGGAATGTGCCAGCTGGCTTTGGAGGTGTCATTTCGTGTGTCCTCCAGTTGCCATTGGCTTGGAGGGTAATTTGGCCTGTTGGTTTTGGTCAGAAGAGTGATCTGTTCATCTCTGCTGAGCCATCTGCTTTGTGTGCAGTGAGGAGTGGGATGGACAGTGCACCTGACCCTTCCTGCTGGGCTGTGGCTGAGGGTGTCAGTGCCACTCTGTCCCAGTGTGTGGGTCAGGGACAGGGCCCAGTGGCCTTTCCATTACCCCCACTTGCCTTTGTTTTTCCAATATCCTTTGAGAGAGTGGCTGGGAGCATTGCCTGAGGTTTCCAGCCACATGCAGTCAGTAGATCTGGGTTTCACTGGTGTGCTTTGCACGTGCAGAGCCTTGGATCCTCCTGGGTGTTGGTTCTTGTATGCCTGGAACATCCAGATGTCCTGGCATTGTCACCAGAGCCGTCCTGCCTGTGGCACTGTCGGTGGTGGGTGAAGACAGACTGGTGCTGTGTTTGAAAACACATTCCTACACATTTCACTCTTAGCTCAGGCTGGGCTACTCCGTTGAGAACAAGGGCAGGACATAACCCTAATTTTGCACTATACAACCATCAGCTTGAAAATGCTAAATCAATTAAGCATGGCCTCACCCAAATGCCAGTAGTGTCCGTGCAGGTGCTGATGTGTGCTGAGCACAAGTCCATAGGTCACTGCACTTTTCTTCCTGGGAACAAGGAGGTGGCATTATGAGTGATCTGATTCCTAGTGGTGGTGTTTGCCATGCTATCTGCTGACACATGGTAAATGCTGGTTTTAGCTTCTCCTCACTTCACTTAATAAAGCGAAGCTGGAAATATTTCATTACTTTGTATTTGCTGCTGCATATAAATGTAGTGGTACTTCCAAATGGGAGGTTCAGACTTCTCAAATGTGAAATTTGGTGCTTGTGTCTCAGCAATTTCTTGCTCATCAACATATTCAAGTCATTCTGCATTTGAATGGGTGAAGCAAGGTATAATTAATGTTCCTATTGTTTCCCGTTGTTAGGAAAAGCAGACTGAGCCAAAAATCGCCTGACTCTATTCTTAAACAACAGGAGTTAGATGAAATATATTCCTAAACAAGCAGACTAAATTACGTGTGTACTTTGGCAGACTCCAAGTGAATGACATTGAATCTTAAAAACTGTGACCATTAAATCAAGCCCTGGCTTTGATAGCATTAATGAAGAAGTAATGTTTTGACTTTCATACCTTCATAAATTCTGACACTTCCAATTGCCCTCAAGTACCAAAATACCATTATCATCTGCAATAACTTGCTCTTTAAAAGTTTTGCCTGAACTGTATTAAGTTGGGCTCTTTGTGTTGGGAAAGGACAAGCATTTCTTGTTGGTGCTTTTATTTCCCTTTCTCTGGTGGCTTGAGACCTCAGCTGTGCTTCAAGGTCTTGTGCAGTGACTGTGGTGTGGGTCAATAAGGCTTGGGCTGAGCCTGCAGCCCAGAGTGATGTGTTGGGCACTGACTTAGATATTGATGTACGACCGCTTCCTTTTCCATCCTCAGGAAAGGCCTTTAAAGCTGCTCTTTCTTTTGTTGGTATTGCCTTTTGTTCCCATTACGTGGAGGACAATCCAGGCTGAGAAAGATAAATTTCACAATTTGTCCTGTCAGGCTGTGAGATGGAGTTTGCTGTTCCGCAGAGCGGCCGCGGAGCTCGCTGCGAGCGCGCGTGGGCGGCCGAGCACGGAGACCCCTCGTGTCCTGGCGGGGTTGGAGTGCTCCCCTCCCACTCGGCAGCCTGAAAATGCACCTCAGGAGCTCACACCTGCTTGTCTGTGTCTCCCTGCCCACCAGCAGTGCTGCCATGGGGTGGAAAAGCCACCACTGCTTGGAAAGTCCTTACCACTGCTTGAAAAGTCATCCATTATTAATGTGCAGTCCCCGCTCCCTGCGCTCGCGCTGCTCAAGGATTCATTATTTTGCCTTTTGGGTGACCTGACAAAGCTGCTCGGTGCCTTCCTTTCCTCCCAGTGCAAAGTCCTGGATTCAACTTTACTCCTGGGACCATGTACTCCAGCCCTGGCTGACCCTTCACAGGAAAGAGAGACAACAGCTAAAACATCAATTTCTGGAGAGAAATGGGAAAATGTATAGAAAATATTTTGCTTGCTGAGAAGGGAAAAATAGCAGTGATCATGCTAAAGGTAATAGGAATCTTGTTCACATTCCTCACTGTCCTTTACAGCAGCATATAAATGTGTGGTAGAGAAATCCTCTCGCTATAAACTTGTGTTATTGTTGACCCATTTTCCCAACAGCTAATGGCTAGGACTGAATACATATTGCTACCATTATAATTGTTACATTTTGCCTGGCTGCACCGGGAATTCTGTGAATATTGTGAGTCTGGCCCAGAGCTCTTTGCTAATCAAACACAAATTAAAACTAACCCAACTGACTGCTGTAAAAATATTGGTGCACTTCCCTGGTAGATTTAAAGTCTCCTGTACTGAGCGAGCTGGAGACCCTCTCTTAAAATACATGGCCATATCTCTGTTTTACAGAGGATAAAAATGAGATGCAGTAAGGTCTTTAACTTGCAACCACACTGCAGATGAGAATTGGCTGCTCCTAGTTTGAGGCTGGGAACTCTACCTTTGGTAGAGAGGTAGGCATTAGCCAGATTTACTTCCAGTTTTCTGTACATAAGAAGTGATTTGTAGTCTTGGTATTGCATTTCTTGCTTCAATAAATAGCTGTTTTCTGAATGCTGTATATTGGTGTGATGCCAAAAAAGGCCATTATGAGTTTTACTGCAATCCATCCCAGCAAAGAAATACATTAAACCCATTTTTTTTTCCCTTTACCTTTAAGAACATCAGCCAAAATCCTGCAGTTCTGAGGCAGGAATAAAGGCAGATAACCCCCATTTCACTGAAAATGCACATTGCATGCTGTCGATTGCCATTTTCCTTGCGCTGTACTCAGCGTGGCATCCTATAGCACAATGTAAACAAAATTATAATCTTATCAAGCAGGCTGCTCCTACAGTGATGACAGCTACTTAGATTGCCAGAAGCAGGGCCAGCAAAACCGAGACCATTTTAAAGCAGCTGACACATTTTTTTTTTTAAGCAGTGTGGGCTGAAAACAAATTATAATAAAGATTTCATTACATGCTATTCAGAAGGGTCAATACAGTCAGTCTCCAGCAGACCTCGAGCCTGGGACACAGGTGGGGTCAAGGACCCGAGCACGGCAATATCCTGGGTGTTAAGATGAGGTTGGGAAGACTCGGGGAGTTTAATTCTTGGATGTTCATGGTTGTAGCACCATCCAGTTGATGGGATGGAGTCACTCCCTGTTTATTCCAAAGCCAGCAAAATGCTTTGAGCTCACTGAGGACGCAAGAAGAAGGTACTTGACTGTTTTGCTAAGGGTGGGATGTCCATAAATCACCTCCATATTGAACTGGTTCCCAAAATACAGCTTTGGTGTGAATTTGTAGCACTGTGATTGGATCTTCTGGTTTTGCTCACTGCAAAGACTTGACTCCCCCCATGCGTGGTGAGGACCTGAAATTTAAATTTTTGCCCATTTGAGAGGTGTTTTGGGGAATAATGAACTTGCCCTAGGGCACGAGATCTTAAGCATATCCCAAAATTTAAAATGCCCCAATAGAAACTTGCTGCCTCATTCCCTGTTCATTGTGTTGACCAATGCATCGTAAAAAAACCTGGAGGCCTGAAGTGAAATACCAGTGTAGGGATGCCAACATCAGTTTTAGCACGAGCTCAGGAGAGCTGCCCCTTCACACACTTGTTTTTAAATATGGCATGAAAGGTTATGGCTCCAGTGCACCTTGTTTCCCTGGCAGAGAGGAAGAACATTTGAAGTTGGCTACAGAACTGTCTCTCCTGCTTGTAAAATGTTGTTGCTCCTATATATTTTCAGCTCTTCATGAAGTGTATTGCATATATAATTAAAACATTAATAAAAATAACAGCAGGAAGAGTTCATCAGCAATTCAAATACAAATATTTGTGAAAATCTGTCTTCTCCAACATGTTCCTTTCCCCTCTGACTGATTTTTTTATTTTGGGTAAAAATATCATAAGCAACATTGCTTAACCATTTTCACAGCTCCAGTATCTCTGTAGGATAGTAAATTTATTTTGCTATTGAATTAATTTACCATAGATTGTGCAAACTCATTATTGTTGTGCTCTTCAGGAGACATCCCAAACACATTCAGGGCAGGGGAGGCTCCTGTCTGGGATTCTGTGTCCATTCCCACTTCAGCATTGGGACAAACCTGACCCTCCCCTCTGTAGCCTGAAACTCCACAGAGAGCACCAGGCATCTTGGGCATGGTTTTCTTGATGAAAAACTGCTTTTTGAAGCATGAAACTGAACCACAGCTGCCTAGGTTGTGTTGGGCTTGGGAAGGTGGCCATAAGATCCCACCTGCCATTTCCCAGGATTTTGGTGGCACTTGTGTACTCACTCACATACGCAGTGTGTGGATTCATCTTTGTAAGAGCCTTAAAAACCTTGCAGCCATGTGCCCACTTCCTGAGCTCATAATATCTCTTTTTGAAGAAGTCCTGTCAAGTGAGTTAGATTTTTCTAATTCTGGGTTATTACATTTCCTCAGGAGAGAATCTAAATTGTACTTTGCCCCTTATTACTCTGATCTGCTGTGTCCGTGGCATTTCCTATATTCCTAAGCAAAACATTTGGACAGTCTGCAGCACTGGGGTGCTGTTTTGGGTAGGGATCACAAGATTCAGCCAACAAATATGTCCAGTACATTGGCTGGAAATAGGTTCCCTTTACAACAGATGGATTAAAAAAAAGAAGGAAAAATTAAAAGAAAAAAATGGCTGATATGGAAAGCCTCCTTAATTAAAAGGAACCCTTTATTTGAGGTGTTTTTTCTGCTTTTGTAGTTTTCTTTCAGTTTTTTGTTAGTGAATGAGTCCATGGCCCTGGAGAGAAGGGAATCACTTTCAGGACAGAGTTCCTCCGTGGCCTTGGCTGTGGTTTCTCTGCATTTCTTGACTTATTTAGCATTTCACTAAGTGGTATCTTCCAAGTACTCAGCTGTGAGGAGGATCTTTGTTTCAAGACGAGAAAGTGAGGATTTACAAGCCTGGATACTGCACTCTAGTGCTGGCAATCCCTCCTTTGGGTTATCTCTTCTCGTGTCTGGCTCTTTGAAGGAGCTGTGGACTCTTCCCCCCTTGCATTTCACACTATGTCACCCAAGATTTTGCAATGAATCCCAACCTTTTATTGTTTTAATAGCCAGAGTTTACTTCCAGTAAATGGAATGTCCTGCAGGGTGGCCAGCCTGGCTCTGGAAGCCATCCACGGGACTGGTTTAGTCCATCTCTAAGGAAAGCAGATCTGCTTTCTGCTATTCTGTGTCGATTGACATTAATCCCCTAATTGAAGCATCCAGTTTTGGGATTAAGCTGATACTTATCAGCAAAAACCTGCTAAAGAAGCACAGATTTGTGGTAAATGGTGATTTAGACCAACCCTGCCAGCTTCTCCAACACACATCACACTTTTCCCTATTTCTTGTTTCTTCACATATCCCTAAACTCAGCGAGCTAAGCTGCTGCAAGTGTTAGTGGAAAAACTGCTCCAGTCAGCTCTGTGACATGGAAATGCATTGGCTTGAGCAGGCATGGACTCAAAGTGTGAAAGAAAATAGCCTCTGAAATTTATAATCAGATAAATGCCACCAACCAGAAATTCACTCTGTAACAGCAACACCATCCGTTTTGGGAATGGACAGGACAGAAACTTTTGCTGTCAGGAAATGTGGCTATTAATCAGAATTCCCTGAGCAGTAGGTGGATCTGAAGATGATGAGCAGGGCCTTTGCCATTGAGTTTGTGAGCAATTCAGTTTGTTCCTAAGACCAAGTGGCCCTGGGAATTTCAGAGGTGCTGGCAGCCCAGGGGGGGAGGCAGCCACCTCTCTTCCCTGGAGGGAAAGCAAAATAAGGTTGACATCAGTTTATCAGAAGCTACCTGGATTTATATCCTTAACTCTGTTTCATGTGGTGACAGGGAGAGTCAACCTGCTTATCTCTGACAGAGCATTTTCTTCCATTTTGTAAAAATATATTTAATTTGGTGGTGATGCTTCAGTTCTTTTCAAACATGTTGTCTTCATATTTTCATACAAGTGATTTTCCCCTTTGTTTTCATTTAATTTTCATTACTTTCTTATTCTTCATAGTACTTCCTTTCTGGCTTCAAAAGGGAACTAACTAGGTAAAGTGAATTATATCACAAAATAGAAAAGAAATGTTCGTCAAGGGAGTTATTGCTGTTTTTCTTTTGGATAGAAGCCATTATCTTGTAGTGCTGTGAGAATTTGAATGCTTCAAAAACATTTGTAATTGAATGAAACTCTACAAAATTCCTTAGGAAAAGAAAAAAGCCACAAACAGGCTTTGAATAAGAGTTGAATATTGTCATGTGTCTCTTGGATGTGGTTAATGTCTTGTGAAGATTTGCTGCTCTAGAACCCCTGTAACAAACAGCAGGATTTATGCTGGGAAAGGAGTGTTGCCCATTCCAAACGGCCTCAAGTTTTGGGTTGGGATTGGGGTTTTTTTGTGTGTTTTTTTGTTGTTGGCTGTATTGTCTATTTTTTGCAGGCAAAGCCTAGGACTGCTGTAGGTTAAAAAAACTGGAAAGGAAGAGAAAGTAAATAAACCTTTGCTTTTTGATTTATTGTGTTCATTTCACAGTTGTTTCGGTACATTCTGTTTTGCTGTCTTTTAGGTAGTCAGTTGGAAAAACAAATTTGGAAATTAGGCAAATAACATTATAAAATGACACACCACTGAGGAATCTAAAATCTGAGGAGCAGGTGAACTGCCTGAAACAACTTACTCTAGAGTATTTTTGGCTGATTTCTTAGTCTGACTCACTAAGACAATGTCATGTCCTGTGACTGAGTTTTTAACTGAGGATATCTGCTTCTTTTTTTTAATATTTAAGTTTTTTTTAATATTTCTGAAGGTCCTCCAGGGCTTTTCAAACCTGAGTGAGATTGAGGCTTGACCTCAGAGACACCTTTGTAGAGGTAAAGGCAGCATTAAAATCTCTATACAAAGGAAATATTGACTGATTTATGAGGAATCCCTGTATCTTTAAATCATCCTTTCAAAACACGTTGTGTCGGCATGAAATTTCATGTGGGAATAGTCAGTTTTAACCCCTTTTAGCTTTTCAAAGCTCAAATAAATCACTTTTGAATTCCATGTGACTCGTGAAATTCAAGTGTCAGGCAAGTTAGACTCAAATACTGCTTGTGTTATGGGTTGTGATGATTCTCATTGCTTATGCCCTGAAATAAGAAATGAATAAATGAAAGATAAATGCTCCCAGTTATAGCAGAGGTGAGGAACAGGTGATTCAAGTAATTCCCATCTTGGATTTATGTTTTCAGATGAGCAATATTTCATGGAGTTTTGTGAGGGGGAGGAGAAAGAGAGGCAAAATGGAACAGAAATCTCAATAGATGCACTGAATAAGGAAGAAAATACAAAATGTGAAGTAGAGCGTTCAGCAATTATGAAAAACTGGGTGTGGACCAAAGACCTGGGTGGGACCCCATAGTGCAGCCAGAGCAGGGAAATCCCAGGTACCACTGGGATCAGGGAATTGGGGAAGCTGGGGCAGCTTCACTGATGGTTTCCAGAAGCATTGACTCGAGATCAGTGTGTCACAGGGACTGGGCTGTATTTTTCCCTTTGCAATAGTTACTCTATCCCAGCCAGGATTGTATTTCATTAAGATTCCAGCATTGTATTTCATTAAGATTTGCTGTGTAATTAAATTCTCGAGAAGCTGTGCTTCACCCAGTCCTTCTGATACACAGCTGATAGACTTATCATTAGGGACATGTTTCATATGAGGGGAATGAAATTGCCAGTGTTTCAAAAGGCAGGAGAAAAAAAAGCACTGAAATTTATTAAACTGCTCTATAATTGTTGTTAATGAATGGTGGGTTGAGTTTTATTTCCTTTTAAATTAGCTGTCCTTAAAGCACAAATGTGCATGAAGAGGTGTTGCACGTTCCTGGAGTCTTTTCAGATTCCCAGCTGCCAACCTCTTGCCTCTGCATGGAGATGCCTGATGTCTGAGGGGATGTGGAGTACAAGCTGCTTATTCTATTTCATGGCATTTCTCAAAGATATAAAACATGTTTTCATTCCCGAATTCAATAAAACCCAAATCATTTTAGTTCAAATTGAATTGTTACCACGTCTGCCGCTGAATCATGTGGAGAGGGCACGACTGGCGGAGGCACTGCTGGCTTTCCAGTGGAATTCTTCATCCATCTCCCAGACCTCAGCCCCAGCCACCAGCCTGCAGCTCGTGTTAGAAAACATCTGCTTCATTCTCCTGCACTGAAACACATCTACAAAGCTATTAGAAGGTTTTGGCTGCAGTGCAGCAGGAATTTGGGCAGAAATTTGTTTAATTGAACGTGTTCCCATCATCTGCCGTGGGCCATTCGTGGGGCTCTTGGCTTGCCAGAGCCATTATGGATCATCCTGGATCCACAGGGAGCAAGCCAGGCTCTGGGATGACTCTTCTGTCCAAAGCAAATGTGTTCCACCTCATCTCCTTTACCAAAACCACTGTCATCTTATTTTTCTCTTTATTGTACCTATTTTCTATGTTTTTTTTCTTTTCATTTTTCAACTCATCCCTTTGAAAAAGCCTCATACAAAATGGAGAGATAGTAGAGAGACTGAGGGGAAGACCTCAGTGAAAATTGAAAATGGGAAAAAAATGTAATCAGACAGGATTTCTTTTTCCAGTTTGGGTGAAAATGTACGTAAGGAAACATCCATGGACTTCTCCAAATTAAGACATGTTTTGTTCCAAGTATTTTCATTTAAATATTTTTATTTGCTTTTCTGTGGTGCATAACTCCCGTTCAGCATTGGTAAATTCTACCTAATCAGCCCTAAGGGCCCAGGGGCTATGGAATTGAACCTGAATTTGTTTCATGGGGAGCAGAGCTGGAGAGCTGCGTCTCTGGGCCAGTCCTACATTTCTGCTCTTACAGATTTCAGGAGCATGCTAATAGGATTAGGTACTACAAAGCTGTCTTGCATTCAGAATTAATATCAGAGCCAGTGTGCTGTGGAACAGAATTTCTTGCAAAGAGCGCTGATAGCAGAAGCACAAACTCGCCGTGAGATTCCACTACCACATCACCATCCTTGCTCTGAGCTATTCCATCACTTTGGATCACTGCTGTCCCAAACCCTTCTCCTTTTTACATGGCTCTTCCTCCAGAAGATCCCCTTGGGATGGACACTCTGAGTCAGATCCCCTCGTGCCAGGGTGTTGTAGATATGGCTGTGTCCTGGCTTGAGGTGCCTTAGACTGGCTGTGCAAACAGCACATGCTTAATTTCTGAAAAAGCTGGTGATTCTGCAAAAGTCTTGGTAAGCTTTCTCTCCAAGGCCAGGATGTTTCTTAAAATGATCAATATTTTTACTCTGCTGCTCGCCCCCCCCCCTTTATTTTTATTCATTTTGCAAATTTCTACAGCACTGCAACCAGAAATGTAAAATTACCAAGTCAACATATGCTGGGTTAAAAATAGAACAAAAATAAAATTCCTGCTAAGGGATACAAAGCTGGGCTTCAGATGATTGCAAAGAGGAATTGACACAAGGTCCAGCCCAGCATCCCCTCTCCAGCCGTGGCCATGGGCTGGGGGAGAATGAGCAGGGCAGGCACATGTGGTGCTTCTCCTCTGATGCTGCCCAGGCTCCAGCTGTTTTCTGCTCAGGGACTTGGTGCCAGGAGTGATTTCTGTGTAGATAGCAAGCATGAATAGATTTTCCTTCTGTGAACTTAATCTTCTCTAGCCTTAAGCCAGTGCAGGCCCGTGACATCCACAGCTTCTCTTATTAGGTACAAAAATCACCTTTGTTTGTTTGTGTTAGACATGGCTCCAGTTTGGTTTAAGGGTCTTTGTGTGAGTAGTGGAAAATTCCACCAAGAAGCTGTTCCCATCCATGCTGCCCATGCTCTCTGTTTCCTTTTCCCCTAATGATTCCTAGCATTTAATCTGCTGTCTTTTTTCCTTTGCCTGCTGGTAGCACTGGGCTGACATTTCCATGGTACTGTCCATTGTAAATCCAGGATTTCACTCCCCTGCAGTTGTGGTTGGCTCAGAGTCCATCATTTCATATGTGAGGTTAGGATTGTTTTTCCCACATGCATATTTGACATTTATCTCTATTGAATTTCATCTGCCATCTCATATGTCATATCATTTCATAAGGTCCTTCTGCAGTTCCTCACAGTCAGCCTTTGTCCTCATTACCCTGGATAAATTGATATGAGCAAACCTCCTCCCCCTGCTTTCCAAGAGGATGTTGGAGAGTGTGGATCCCTAATTTGACCAGTGAAGGAGACAGGCTTTCAGTGCTGCAGGTCTGTGCATCTCCCTTGGTTAATTTTATCAGTATTGCTTTGATAAATTCAGTGTGCCTGGAAATGAATCCACGTGTGTCCTCTTTGCTCCAGTGAGTTTTGTTTACAAGAAACCAGAACAAACTATGGGAAAATGACTGCTAACATTTCAGCTTTTGATGTTCCTCACGTGTGTGTGTAGGTCTGAGTCCCTGAGCTGGTGAGTGGGAGAGAAGCAGCAGAGAGCAGGGGTCACATAAAAATTTTCCTGAACTGTTCACAATTTAATTCCTGCGGATGACATGAAAAGCACCAATAAAACCTGGAAAGGAAATGGAAGACTCAGAGGTGCCTGCTCTGATGACTGTGATGTAGGTGACTTGGAAGAAATCTGCCATGGGTGTATTGCACTGCTTTTCAAAATGGGCACAGTTGAAGTTGTAGCAGGAAGGCAAAGACCAAAGAGGATTTGATCAGGTACATGAATATACAGACAGGAGGGGGAATATGGTCCTGTGAAGCTCCTTTGCATTTCTCTCTCCTGCAACAGTAGCTTTTATTTCAGTTAACACAAAGCCTTAGTGGTTTTTGGCAGTATTTCAGGCAAACCTTCAAATAGGGATGAACTGTTCGTGAACCAAATCTCCAAAGGATTTGGCACAAGTGTGCTCTCCTGCAGTATGAAATGTAGATTTTTGTTCAGTATTTATATTTAAATAGACATTAATGAATGCCTAAAGAAAATCACTATCTCCACTTTTTCTCCTGCTATTTGATTTCCCTTTGTCTGCTTAATGCTTAATGCAGATTTTATTTATTGTACTGGGAAATTCTACCTGGTGTCAGTCTCCCTGCTGGGGCTGGGAGGTGCTGAGGGGGGACAATGATGCAACTGTGACAAAACATTTGCTGCTCAAGAGCATCAGTTTCAGTCCTGCCTGTCTGACACTCATGCCAAACTGGAGGAAAATCCATCCATCCCTTAATTTGTTGGTTTTACTCTTAATCTTTCCTGTGAACCAGGACCACAATGTGTGAAGTTGACTCAGTGAGAGGAAACAAGAATCATGGATTGGTTTGGGCTGGAAGGGACCTTAAAGCCCATTTTATTCCACCCCCTGCCATGAGCAGGGACAGCTCCCACTGTCCCAGGTTGCTCCAAGCTCTGTCCAGCCTGGCTTTGGACACTTCCAGAGATCCAGGAGCACCTACAGCTCCCAGAATTGTGTCAGTAAAGGAGTTGCCATCACAGAATAACAAAATACCTGGGACCCTCTTGACATTGCTGAGTCAGTAGATTTATTGCTCTTCTGAGTTCTTTAAGGGTGGTTTTTATGCACCACCTGTCAAATGGTAAGTCCTTGGAACAGATTAGCCCTGCAGAAGGGATGCCCCAAGTTTCCTTAGACTTCCCACACTGCACTGAGTAATGATTCTCTATTAATGAAAAATTGAGTTCGTTTCATTCGCTGTCACGTTTGAAGCACGAGGATATTTTTCCTTCCCTAGGACTGGTTACATTTTAATGCATGTATTCAAAATTCAAGCCCAATCTGAAATGACCTATCAGCTATGATATAGTCAGGGGAAAGCATCAAAACATGATGCATTGAGCATATTTTATATTCCCAGCCTAACGGCATCCTTGAGTTGATTTTGTGCAATACATATATCAGATATTTGATTTTGATGAGAGGGGCTGTAGATGCAGATGTACTTCTCTGTGAATATATTTTGGCACTGGTAACTCATACATTGCTTTCATTTTGGATGCAGAATCACACTGGTGATTTTTTTTAAAAGCTGTGATTAGGCAAACACAGCTGAATTGGTCAGGGAAAGTGTCCATAATGACTTTTTAGAGTTTAATGGGGAAGGAAAAATAAATTATTATAAACCAGGCAGGGCATGGCATGGCAGGTTCCAAAGTATTTCACTGAGTTTAGCAGATGTAGCAGGTTCTCAAGTTGTTTATTAATGGACAAGTAAACATTTTATTAATCTCTTTTTTCACTAGACTGTTAGATATGTAAAAATATCTTATTGAAAATTAGCTGTATGAGAATTGTGTATCTCAGAAGATGTTGCAACCATCCTCATAGGCTGCTATTTAAGGCTGAAGTTAAAAACTAAATTGCATGCAAAAAGTGGGTAATTAGAAGCTGCCTGCTTGCTTCCAAATTTCTAATCAGATTCACAACTCCTGCTTCAAATGGATGGAATAGCTTTTTTTTGTGCAAAAGTAAAAAAATAAATATTTATCATATCAAAACCAATCCAAGATTTCCCTGAGCACATCAGGATTATAAGACAGAGCTTTGTAGCTAAAATGAGGCCCTCAATGGCTTCCTGAGCAGAAAGGAAACACGAAACAATCTCAAAGCAGAAGTTATAAACAAAATTTCGTACATCACACCTTATTAACATGCAAACTTCAAAAGGGATATTTAAGGATAACTGGAGATATCTGTAAACTCTGGGGTGCACTGTGAAAACGCTTGGAAACCTTGCAATGAGATTCTTTTAGCACAAATTCTGATGTTTTCATGGTTTTGTGGCGCTAACCAAGATTCGATGGAGGATTTAAAAACTTTCCAATCCCAATAAAAATGTCAACTCGAGAATAATTCAGCTTGTTGAGCCCTGGAGATGAGGTTTCAGCAGATGCCAGTCCCCCCTGATGCTCTCAGGAGAAATCGACTGCCCAGGAGCTGGGAATTGACTGGGGACTTTCTCCCCCATGTGCCCTGCTCATCATTTATGTGCAGAACCTCTTGCCACTGGAAATCCAATTACAGTTAAACAAAGATTCACCTCAGTGCCTCGTGGAAAGCTTTGAAAAACGCTTTGCTTAAAAGACAGCTCTGCCCACATCTGTCTAGGTGGGTAGCCAGGATCTTCTGAAGGTTTTAATGCCTCTCCTGAAGCAGGATATTGGCTAATTCTGACATTAGTGTTCATCTAGACCAGTCCCTTTATAGCTCCAGGGGTTGTGTAGGTCACACTCTTAGTGCCTGTTTTCTTGTGAGGTTGGCTTAGAAAGCTGACTTCATTAAAATGAAATGTTTTCTCTTTCCCTTTAGTTTTTGGTCTACTTTTCGCATTGTGTCATTTCAGCCCCAGCATATTCAGGATTTTCTCTTCCATGCACTCCTCTTTTAATACCCAGCAGGTAGAAAATCACTTTGACTAAAGCTGAGATTCTCACATTAAAAGCTGAGATTGTCCAGCTTTTCAAAGTATGTGATTATATAAAGTATCAAATACTGTGAGAATTGGATTAAAAAACCACGAGGACCGATATGGAGACAAATGGTAATGAGCAGCAGGAAAAGACAGTGAGTACAAATACAGTAATGGATAGCAAATGTCAAGAGTTCAGCATTCAATTTTATTTCCCTGTTTTTATGAGGTGAATTTTTATTATATATGTCATGGGGATTGTGTGTGTGTGGTTAAGGGAACAGCTGAAAAGGTGTATAGAGGAGAGAGGTGAGGGGTCAGGATAGTCAGAGGAATTTGGGATGAAGAGGACTGGGATGTAGTGAGGGCATGAGCAGCAGCAATACATAAAGGATCAGATTGTCAGGCTCTTTGGGATGCTGCAGCATTTCTCCAAATCCACGTTTGCCAGCTCCCTCACTAATTGCACAAAGTTGATGCTTTGGCCCCAGGTGTGTTGCTTCACTGTATAATAGGGATGGATCCAAAACTTGCATGGATGCAGGAAAAGAACCCTGAGGAAGACCATAGGTTTGTGTCCATGCAGCTTCTCCTTCCCTCCTTGGGGAGCTGGCTGGGAATTTTAGGGAGGAGATGTGATTGTGAAGACTGGGGCTCAAGCACAGGAAAGATTTTCAGCATATTGCAGTGAAGTGTTTTTCCAACTGAGACGAGTGTCAAGAAAGCAAAGATGTTCCCCAGCGTTGTGCTGAGCTGTAGACTCCACCAGTGAAAAGAATAATGTTTATTCCAAAGCTTCAGGTGGGCCATTTTCTGAGGTTGAGTTGAGCAGCTGCATTTGCAGCCTGTGCATTCCAGGGCTGTGGGAGCTGTTTCCAGCTGGGTGTGGGCACTGACTCGTGCTATGGGCAGCTGCAGCCAGGTACACCGTGTTCTCTGCTGACATGGTGATTCAGTTTTGCCCTTCTTGTGTTTTTTCAAAAGTCCGTTGTGCCTTTTTCTTTGTTCTCCTCATCTCTGTGTTTGCTAATGAGTGCCAAAGTGCCCTGTGCTGTACAGCATGTCCTGGATGGAGGATGAGTCAGGAACAGCAGAGCTCCTTCCATACAGGCTGACCCACAAACCCTGCGCTGCTTTCAGCATTAAAACCAGCTTCTGACAAGACTGTGCTTCTGAAGCTCCTCTTGGCCACCTCTCTTGAGCCTCCTGCCCTCTGTTTGGCAGTTTCTGAACTGCTGCTGCCTTTTGCCTGATTTAGGATTAAAAATGTGTCATTCTCGGCCTTCCCTTATCCTCTGTCCTGGCTTATATAGAACAGAAATGACCTGTGGCTTGTTTGAAAGTAGGCTTTAGGGAGGAGGGTGGCAGAGATGCCCTGCAAAGTGACTGCCTGTGTTCAGCAGGGAGTATTTAGTCTGGATTTCATACACAGAGAGCCCAGGTAGGGAGAGCTCCTTCCTCAGGTTTGAGCCTGCCCTGGTTACACATTGTGGGTTCACTGACCCCTGTGCAGCTGGGGAGGTGCTGTGAGAGCATTCCTGAGCACATCCCTGCCAGGGCTCTGCAAAGGGCACTTGTGCTGTGAAATGTGAAACTCTTCTCTATTCCATCTTGGTGCCTCACGTTCGTTCCTGCTCCTTCAGTGACCTCCTCGTTAAATGTGGTCCATTTAAAGATTCACAGTGAGATTTGTCTCAACTGCCAGCTTTGCAGCAGCAACCTGCTCTCCAAGAAATCAAGCTGTGTGCTGTCTGCTCCATCAATCATTCCCAGCCCGTGCTGACGGGGAGGAATCAGGACGGAGACTTGGCTGGTGACCAGGCAGCTCAAACATGGAATGGGCATAGCCCAGTTCTGTGCTGTGGGCTCTCCGTGCAAACCCTGGGGGAGAGAATTTTCCTATGTTTCTTCAGAAGGTCAGCTTGTATTATTCCAAACCAGGCTTTGTTTTAAATTCGATTTTCCCCATTTTGGGGCTATCCTATCTTGAAAATTAACATTTGATAATAGCAGCAACATTTGGTTGTTGGGTTTTTTTCCTTTTCACTTTTTGTGAGGGCAAAGTTTTGGAATTGAGAGCTTTGGCATCCCTTCCCAGCACTCCTTTTGGGGCATCATTGTGTCTTCACCACCAGCCTCGTGGGCAACTTCACCAGAGCCACACCTGTCCTCGTGTCTGCCCTCCCCTCTGCTGTGTGGCTCCGTGTGCCACACGCATCCCATGCTGCAGCATCACACAGCATTCAGGAGCCTTTCAGCAGTCTGGAGCCATCCTGCATGGCTTGGTGGATGAAAGGCTTGTCCAAAGCCTCAGTGGCTGTTTGGAGAAGGCAGGGTGTGACACAGTGTCAGGATTTTCTCTTGCTGTGACACAGTGCATGTCACACGCAGAGAGCTGCTGTCCCCTTGCACATTCTGTTTGCTTTCACACACGACTCTCTGAAGGAGCAAGAGGTGAAAACACATCATCAGCAAGTGATCTTCATAGCTGGGTGAGAAATATTTATTTGGTTGTGGGTTTTACAGACTTTTAATAAAAGTTCCTGGGTTTGGAATCGGGATCAGTGACAGCATTTGGGAGTGGGGAAATCAGAGCAGCCTCTCGGGGTGGGGAACAAGAACTGTCACCTGGCAGCAGTAATTGATGCATTAATGTCTAAAGTCTAATGGGGAGGCAGGGCTTGGATCAGGTAGGCCTGAGCCTTTGCAGGGAAAAGCCTTCAAGCAGACTGTTATTCTCATTTTTGTAGGTCTATCTACAAAAGCAGAACCTCTGGTGTTAAGATCTGCAGTAATTTTGCAAAATTGCCTCCCCTTCTTAAGTGAAAATGAATTAAGTCGTACTGTGAGCAGTATTGTGGTCAGTGCCTCGTAATGGGAAAACAGCAAATAGAAATTACTCCTCCAGCAATGATGGGTTAATGTCTTTTTAGTACCAAATAAAATGTTGATAGTTATCACTGATGTATTTTTTTAATAATTGACTGGGATGCTTAATAATGCTATGTCTAATTTAGGAATCCAATTTATTGACAAAACCAGGAAGAAATCACCATATTAAATAGACACAAAAATCAGTTTAATGCAATTCATGGGGAGGCATTGCAACTTCACAGCAGGCAAAATACAATAAGCACTAATGTAACCTTGTAAAATAAGGATTAAGACAAAACCTCCCATCCTGTCCAGAGTACAGCATGAGTTGATATGGAGGCCTGGATGCCTTGGTTCAAAGTCTGGGATCTGTCTGTTCACCCAGAAAAGCTCTGGTTTGTTGACCACTGTTTCCCTTTTCACCTTTCACTTGATCTGCCTTCAGTTCCCTTTTCAAAATGTCTTTCCTTCTGTGTACTCTTCACAGTATTTTGAAAAAACTCTTCCATCATGGCAGGGCTTCCTTCAATCTTGTTCATCTTCAGCAGCTGAGTCTGTTTAGTGAGTTTATTAATTACCGTGTTGGGCTCATTAAAGTGAGCACCTCATTTGGAGAAACCTCCTGGGGACTCCAGCAAACACACACGTACTCATTAGACTGAATGTTTTCCACTTGTAGATCAGCATTTTGATAATAAACACTTCATAATCCTAAGGAATATGGTGCAAGTTGAAAGTTAGAATTTAGTTGAGGATAGGTTTTTTGAGTTTTTTTTTCCCCCATGGGCATCAATATCACTATTAGCTCTGCAGCTATGGGTCATCAAACAACCAGCAAAGTAATTTCTCACATGATTTCTACACTGTGCTTAAAGAAATTCACCTCTTCTGTCCTGCTGGTTCATGCAGCTCATTATAGGACACTTGGCTTGGCTGTTGGCAAGTCAAAATCTGAAGGGCCGTGCAATTAAATGTAATTCTGAATTTCCTCACCTTCCAGCAAGGGCACAGTAACAGTGTCTGACGTGCTTTAGCACCAGTAGCTGTCTAGTTTAACGCAGCACAGTGGAATATTCAAAGCCAGATAAAACTATGAATTGGGTAACCTATAGCTGACTTTAAAGTTCAGATTAATGAGGAGACAATAAGGTATCCTGGTGCCTTGGCTGGGGAGTCTTTTTTTGAGGAGGGCTGCATGTGGAAAGATTTTGCAAATCCTTGTGATGCAGTGACAGGTGAGATGAAAACCTGGGAGTGTTTTAAGTTAAAATGCCTCAGCTGTGTGCAGGGCTGTGCCCCTTTTCTGGACTGTGTCAGCTTGGCTCTTTTGCAGCAGCTCTGCGGTCGGGCTGAGGCTGCAAAATCCCAGTTCCCTCCTGCCTCTGGAAGAGCCCTTGAGAGCAGTTTGGTTAATCCCTTGCAGGGAAATCTACTGCACCCTTCTTGCTTAATGCTGGAGAAAACAGTGCCAGATGTTTTTGTCTGAGAGGAAGATGTTTGATCAGGCTGTTGGAGCTGTAATTTCTTTCTCCAAAGATGTGCAGAGCTATAAAACTGAGCCCCAGGTCACACCATGGATCAGCCTCCAACCTGCCCCTTTAAATTTCAAAATCCAGAGGAAAGAGCCTAAAAACCAACTGGGGAACTGGAGGCTGCTGGTGCCCTCCTCTGCTCCTGCAAGAGGAAACACAACACCTCCATTGAGTTTCTCTGGGGGCACTTAAAGCAGTTTATTTACTGTGTAACATGGTAGTTTAGTGGGATTCCTGCTTGCTGCCTAATTAGTTCCACTAATTTATTTGGAATAACGCTCCCTCCCTTTCTGTTGAATAGCTGGAAGTGGGTTCTGGGAGCCCATCTATTCCCTCATTTAGCCCTTGCACACTTGCAGGATGCTGTGCTGGCTCTCCCAGGCCCATGCTGGAATAACCATTACCTCTGCAAGGATTTTACCTCAGCAATGCCCAAAGGCCCTTTGGGAACAATTGCTGCAGGCTTTGTGTAGACAGAAGATGTCTTGATCCATATGGAAGCTGTGTGCTCCTGAAGAGCTCCAGTGTAGGGCAGGCACTGCAGCACAGGGGTTCCCGAGAGCCTGAGATTTTTGTATATTTTTAGTTTCTTCTGCTCCATATCCTGCCACCCATTCTCTCATCCCTGTCCCTTCCCAACCCTGCTTACTATGTACTTATTTATCACCCTTTAAAATGATGTCATTAATTCTATAAAGCATGCACACTTGTAGCTAAAATTCTTTATCTGGAGAGTGATTTGTGCAGAAGCAGACTTGGTACTGAATATTCTGTGCAAGTGCTGCTTCTTTTTTCCATGGACAGCTGGCTGTAACCTTTGGGATTTTAGTAGGTGGAATGCAAGAGAAGGGATTGCATACACATAGGTGTTCCTGCACCCCAGTTACCTCCTGGCAAGAAGGTCAGGACTCGGCACCAGTGGGTCAGGAAGCAAAAGTGCCAGATCTGACCCTATGAATGAATTCCTTTGTCAGAATCTCTTCCTTCACCTTTGTCTTGTATATGCTGAGAGCCAAGAAAATCCACAACACTTCAGGCTCACACAACCACATGGATGCTCTTCAACCTGTCCCAATTTCTCCTCAGAGTTTCACATAAGTTTTAAAACAGTTTCCTAATCAAGATGGTGTTTTCATCTGGTCATTTTCCTTTTGGCAAAGGAGGCTTTTCCCCCTTCCCCTGGCCTGGGAGCTGGAGGGCACTGCAGGCTGCTCTGCCAGAGCTCGGTGCCTGTGTGGAAGCAGACATGAGCTAATCAGGCTGGCACAAAAATGGGCTGTTATTTATGAAGCCAGCCCTTTTCTAACTTTTCCTTTGTTTATGCAGGGCAATTTCAATGTCATAAATACTAAAAGGTTTACCGCTGGGAGATGAGAACTTCTCTCATTCATCTCTGCAATTAAACTTCTCGTGCCCACGGTGGCTTTTCCTTTTAACTGCCTTTTAGGATGGAATCCAGGATTTTAAGAGGTTTCACTGACTGAATTTTTTTAATGAGGTCAAAGAGTTTTTGAGGGAATTCAGAAGAGTATCTAATTTTTTTGTTTTGTTTTGTTTTCTTTGCAGGTTCAGGCTTCATTTTTCAGCACAGTCCTTAAGTTCCTGAGTGACTTTGAACAAATTCTTTTTCTGTATCTTACTTTCACCAAATTTGTAACAGGATAAACCTTATTGACTGTCTTTAAAGTGTCCAGTGCTGTATGTGAGCTACCCTGGAGCTGGGTACTCTCCCTGTAACCACTCAGCTGCTCCCTTTCTTTCTTGCACAATCTCTGCAGCCTCTGGGCTTGTTCTGGAAATAACAGCAACACACAGTGACAAACATTCTAAGGAATTATATTGAATTTTTCTGTAAAGTTGCTGATGATAATCTCAAGCAGTGTTGTGTGGTGCTTCTGTCAGCTGTAGGACAGGAGGTGCTTTTGTTCCATGGACAGAACTTGCCACCCTCAGAGTGAAGAACTGGGATTCTAAAGATTTGGCATGGAAAAAAAAGCACCCAAGGAAGTTGTCTTTGGACTCTCAGTTAACTGCATTGCCCCTGTCAGTAGCAGTCACAGATTTTGTGGGTGAATTTTGTTTTAAAGAAGAACATAAGATCTGTGGTCACTGTAGAGCTGTAATAGTTTTAAGCTGTAAGTATGAAGTTGCAATTGTGGGAGGAGCTGGCATGAATCAACCTACTCTCATTTCAAACAGCTGTTTAATGAGAGCTTCTTGTAAGATCCCCTGTTAAGAATAGGCCATAATGAATATGATGAAACCACCTCATCCTTGAAAACAAATTCCTTTTCATGGCTTAATTAAAAGTGCTCCTAGTACTTCTGTGAGCATACATGATAGCTTAAGAAAGGCTCTGTTTTAATTTATATGAAGAAGTCTCAATTAAGAAGCTAAATAGATAATATGTTGCTTTAATATTCTATCATGAAAACTGTTCTTATTTCTGAACTTCTGCTATCTTCTAGTCAAATATATTTGTCTTAACAGTTTAACAGCTTTCCCTGAGAGACCAGCGTGACAGCCTTGTCCTTGATGCTTTTAGTTCTGTCTTAATGTGATGGAAGAAGTGCAGACTGGAGAAACTGATTTAGTCAGGCGTGATTTGTTGGTGAATTTTTGGGGGCAGCAATTACAGGTGGCTGAACCTTGTGAACTCTTTAGACCCAGGTATTTTTAGGAACAGGCAACACTAATTAAAGCTGCCTGAGCGATGAGCAGCAGTGCCAGTTGCCCAAAATGCATCAGCAGTGAGATGTGCTGTAGGGGGGGTTTGTGTTGGTGCACAGGCAGCAGGATGAGCAGCAGCTGGCGTGGCCAGGACAGGTTTGTCACACCTCAGTGAGCTGTCCCTGCTGTCCCAGAGCAGGAAACATCCAGGTGTGGGAGAACAACCCTGCTCCACACTGCTATCAATTCCCACTCCTATTCTTCTTGCTTCTCGTTTGCCACAGTGAAACATCACTCTCTCTTTGTTGTTTCCTTGTAAGATGCTAATTAAAGGAAGATATGTTGGTTTGAGAGAAAAACTGCCAAAGTGAGTATTGTAAAAAAGCAACTGTTTCCTTGCATTTCTCTGAAATTGCTGTGCCCTTGGGAGAAGCATAAAGATACGAGTTCCCCGTGCAGGGATTTCCTGGCTGTGATACCTGAGTAGGAGGGGACAGGAAAGCAGATTGTTTCTGTGCTGTTTCCTTTGTGGGGATCTCTCCTGACATCCTGAGAAATCAGTGAATAAATTGCACTGAAATACATTAGAACCTTAAAAGGGGATCTTTTTAAAAAGAAGAGTGAAATGTGAAGGGAGGGTTGCTGGCTTGGGTGAAGAAATTTATTGCTCTTTGGGAAATGCCCTGTGCTCTGGCCTGGCCTTGGGTATGGACTCTCTTTTGGGGACACAGCTGTGCTGAGCAGTCAGCTGGGGAAGAATTCAAAGTTATGGATCCAACTCGTGAGGAACAACCTGAAGCTGCCTGTGCAGGAGTGGTCCTGCCACAAAGGTATTTTCCTGTTCCTCTTTCCCGTCTATGACTTGTAGCTGCAGCATTTTGATTTCCCAGCAGAAGGCACGTTTGTAGTTTGGACAAATGTGTTCTGATGTAGCACTTGGATTGTTTTCACGTTATCAGATTTTCTGTACTTGGTTAAATCCTGCTGTCAGGGTGCCAGTGGAGCACAGTGGTTCATCACATGAAAGTGTGGGAGACTTGAATCCAGGAGTTAAATTGTGACTTAGTCTGTGCTGCAAACCCCTGACCCTTGCACTGAGACACAACAGGTAGTGTTAGCTAAAGGACTGTTAAAAAAAAAATACCTGAGGAGTCTTTGTTTTCATAGTTTTGTCTTCTGGATGATCATCCTGACACCTTCTCGGCTTTGTTTTCCACTCAGTTTACGGCCATGATCTTCTACTTTCAATTCCATCAATACTGCAGCCTCTAATTTTTACTGATTTTTGGGTTTTCTTGCAAATGTCAATCACACTCAACAATTCAGGTGTGATCTGTCTTTCTCAAGCTCTCCTTCACACAGAGCTGCCTCCCTGTCTTCTCTCAGTGTTGCACATGGATTTGCTTTTGTGCCAGGTGGGAGATCAAACCCTTCAGCAGGAACTGCCCCTGGTAGCACTGCTTGCAAGTTTTAATAATTGCTCTTTGGTAGTGCCTTGCTTTGCTGTTATTCTGTTGTTTCCCCTAAAAAGAGGTGTATTTGCTGTGCTGAGTGATGTTCATAATTGCCCCCCTACTTTGCCAAAACGCCACTTGTGAGAGGCTGAGAGATTGCAAATGTCAAGCGTGGGACCCAGGAGGACAATCTACCAGTCACTGCTGAAATGATTTGAACTAGTGAACTCTTGTTAAAACTGTTAATTGCTTTTTTAAAAACACTTAATGGAAATTGCCACATTTAAGTAGCCCATAAAACCACGATGACACCAGCCTTAATCAGGTGTCACAAAAGCACATCCATTATAAGCTACCTGGCCCGAAAACTTTTGATGATGGAAATCAGTTGTGACAGCCTGGTGTTTACAGTCCTGCATCTCTCTGGAAGAGGAGAATAATTTATTTGTTTTACTTATGAAGAGACTCTTCTCTGAACTGCACCTTTATGTGCAGTAAAGCTTATTGAAGAAAATGACCCCAGGGAACTCAGGAGTCTGTAGGGTAAGGTAGGGCTGCCTGGTTTTGAATATTTCATACTGGGATATGCTGATTTGTTTGGTGACCTTGCTGCAGACTCAAAAACCCCACAGATAGCTCAGTGAAAACCACATTGTTTTTTCCTGGGGTGTTGATTCCAAAAACCAAAATACTGCAGGGAGGAAACTCGTGCTGGGCAGTGAAGACCTGCATATTTTAGGTAACACAGTTACTTGAGAGTGGATTTTACAGAGTAACACATGTTTTTGGGACATGCATCTTTTAAAATGCCAAATGAATTAACTATAAATCCCACTGAAAGCTTAGGAGGACATTTTATTTAGGAGGATACTGGGAAGTGTCTGTTTGCCTCTTCAACAGTGGTGGTAGGGATGGGTAGGGATGGGTGGTAGGGATGGAATAACCACACTTCTTCCCTGCATTGTGTATCAACACATGACCCACTGGAAAAGGTCTTTGGAAAGAAGAAAAGATGGGAGCAAGCATTAGGGGAAGGGGTTCATATGTGAGAGGAACATTTATGTTCTGTGTATCCAGGCCAAACTCAGCCTGTGGCTGCTCAGAGCTGGAGGCAGGGCGTTCTGGGCCCCCTCCTGCTCCTCATGCAAGGCTGTTCCTCTCCTCAAATCTTCCCAAGAAGGGCTCATTAATTGCTGTGCTCATCAGCAGTCTCAGAAGAGGCCTAAAAACAGAAGTGGCCCAATGGAGTGACACACTTTTTCTAGCCCATTGCTACAGGCCATTTCAGGTCACAGCAGCTGAGCTGGGCTCTGCACTAAACCTTACAAACCTCCTCTGTTGCTCAGGGTGTTGTTTGCTATCCCTTGCACCTTCACATATCACACTCTCATATTTTATTATGCATTTAAAAAAATAAATACCTGGAGTCACTGGGACACTAAGAATTCAGCAGAGCTGTGGTAGCAGCAGTACTGCCAGAATGGGCTATTTCAAGTAGGGTGTAGTGACAAACAGTGGTATAAAAATGTACAAATCACCCATCCCAGCGCTTCCACCTTCATGTCATGCTGAGTTTCTTTAGTACTATGATGATGTTTCTTTTTTTTTATGCTCCTTAAAATTTTATACTGGCTCTTGCCATGAGTTATTTGAGGTAAGTTAAGGATATAACCTTGAATTCCAGTGATGTCCCTGAAAGACTTCACAGAAATTCTTCCACTTCTTTTGGGGTAGAAGTTCACTTTGTTAAACCAATTTAATTTACTGACAGTGCTGCTCTTGAGCAGAGCTTGGGAGGCATAAGGAGGTACCTTTGTTGCCAGTATCCTGAACTTTCCCAGAGCTGCTTTTCAGCAAATCCTCCCCTCTTTGAAGCTGTGAAAGTGCATAAATAATATTAAATATGAAATAAAAAGTAGTAGGTCTTCATTGCACTTGTGTGATATTTTGTAAAACCTTATTTACCTGTGATCCGGACATTTTCTACTATTATTATTTTTTAAAATATAAACTCTGAATTGTGCTGACAGATTACCAGCAGAGCTAAAGGTAATTCAAGATGGAAAATTAGATGGAACTTGAAAATTAGGGTTTTTTGGGTTTTTTCTTGTTTATATTTTTGTTTTGTTTTGGGTTTTGTTGTTTTTTTTGTTTTTTTGGTTTTTTTGAGGTGGCTGTTCTAAAGGAAATGTTCTTAATCTTCATTCTCCAAAGGGATATTTTGTCTCTTGCAGTCAGGGCAATAAATATAGGTGAAAGAACCACCACAAAAACATCCCTGAATTATTAATTTGCCAGAAACAGCATCTCAGAAGAAAAAGCCTCCTTAGGATAGCATAGGAATGTAAAACACTCGTTATTCACCAAGCACATAAGGATCTGCACAGATAAATAATGCAGCTGGGCCCACACACACCTGAGATCAGTGGCAGGTGTGAACCTGGTTTTGATTTTTAAAAATTAAATGTATCTAGCTCAGGGTATCTTTGTAAGTCAAATGGGGAATACCAGTGTTAAGAAATCAAGCTGTAAGGTATACTGACATATAGGCTTTAGTTTTGATATAAACAAGAAAAAGTTCTTATTGCAGTTCTTAGCCCAAAGATTAAAGGCTGCAATCAGAAAGCCTTATGAGTCCCAGTCCCTGCTCTGCAACCACATATCCTTTCACTGTGGGTATCTTTAAAAATTAAGTGTACAGAAGAGAGGTGAAATATTACCAGTGGATCATTTACTATAGCCCAGCAGTTCAATCATCAGTGCTGGAAAGTCAATATTATATTAACTTCAAACTAGTCTCTGCTGAAGTTCTCCAAAATGATGGAAATTCAGAGGTCCTAGTTTTCTAGCTGTGCATTTGGCTGCTTATGAAATGTCATATAAAAATGATGTTTTGGTAAGAAATCATTCCTGCTGTTCTCCCAAAGGCAGCAGTTCTGGGTTACACCAGGTTTGCTTTCAGAGCAGAGTTTACTACTAAGTATGCAATATAAATTAAAATAATATTGTCATAAGGTGGTCAGATGAGGAACAGGGCTCGATGATTCCTATTGAAAATTCCTTGAATATTTCTCAGATTGAATGTCAGCAATAACTTCTGAATGTCTGTCAACAGCTGACTTCCCAGAAGGTGTTTGCTTTGTGTCCTGACCGCAGTGGAAGATCGTTACCTGGGATATAGATTGTTTCATCTGTATTCTTCCTGCTGCTGCCTAATTGGCATCTATGGAGTGTTTTAACACCTGGATTAACACAGGCCTTTGTCTTCCATTTACAGAAGATAAAAAAGGATTTGAGCTTTTTAAACTAAATGCATTTTGCAGTATGGTAATAGATGAAACTGCTTCCTATTACATAAAATACAGTCAATTTTTGCTAAAAGCTTCAGGGGCTTCCCTCCAGCCCTTGGTCACCTCCTGTTAAGCAGCCTGGGAGTTTGCCAAGGGAGCTGGAAAATGAGAGTTTGATCCCCAAACTCCTGGATCACAAACCAGTGAAATAATTTTGTGGAAATATTGTAGCACATCAGCACGTGGCAGGTGTGTACGTGGTGGCTTTGTTTAAATGCTGTACATGGTGGCTTTGTTTAGTTGATGTAGATGTGTGTAAGTCCCAATCTGCATTTCTGAAGGCTGGTGTCTTGCTGTCTGATTCCCGTATTTGTACAGTTCACAGGAATCCTTCAAGGGTTTATTTGCTCTGTGTTCATCCGGGATGGAGTGAGTGTACCATGTAAAATAATATGTCAGCTCATAAACTGCATGTACAGTGATGAGATGTGAGCTCGTTTCACTTTTATCACAGGACCTTGAATCAGGCTTGTTCTGCTGCCAGGTCCCCAAACACCTTCTTGCAATGTGCCTGGAATTCACTGCTTTCGAACTGTGGTTTTTTTGGTGCATCCTTTTTTGTTCTGTCAGACTCTCATGCAGGGGACTGGTTGTATCGCAGATGAGTGTGGAGGCCAGTGGGCCTGCTGACCAGGATTTTGAAAGGGCCTACTGGGGCTGTGTTATCCTCTACAGTTTGGTGATCCAAAGTTGTTCACCAAGACACCCTGGGGCCTTATATACATTTGTTTTAATTCCATTCTCCCACTTGCCCCGTTGGCCTTCCTGTCCCTTTTGTCCTTATATGGAATGTCTCTAGAATGTTCTTCCCAGTTTGAAGCCCCATGGGCCCCTTCTCCTTGGTCCTTCCTCTTGCTATTCCTCATTGGTTCTCCATCAGCATTATACTGACCATGCCCTCTCTCTATTGACTGTTGTAAACCACGTGCCTTTTGGTATTTAGGAGCCAGGCTCCCCTTTTTTGGGGTCTTTATCCCTGGACCCTTCAGGCTACGGAATAAACCCAACCCTTGGAACCTACACAAAGCCCCCTGTGTGCTCCTTGTGCTGCTGTGATTGCTTCTCCCCTGTGCTGTGTGTGTGCTGCTCACTGTGAGTGTGAGTGTGAGCTCCTGCATTGTCCTGCTGCCCCAGGCTCTGGAGAAGCTCTCAGAAGGTCGCAGCCCTGCTCAGCCAGACACCACCAGGACTTGTGATAGATGAGAGGCATGGGGGAAGCAGCCAATACACTTGGGATGCTGTAGGAGTTCGGGTCCTACCTGAGGAGCTCAAGGCAGGACACAGTGTCCACTGACACGAGCAAAACACCATAATCTGTGCTTCCTGGGACACTCTGGACTTTTGGGGCCTCCTCTGCCCACTGTGCACATTGATTTTTGTGCTTTTTCTCCGCTCCATTCTCCTCTGTGCCACATGGAGTGCTGTGATGTGTCCTGCTCACTGTGAGCTCTGATGGGACATGGTACCTCTGAATGGAGAAGAGATGCCAGCAGGGTTCCTTCTGTTCCTGCTCCCCTGCAGAGTTGTGTGGGCAGAAGGGTGGCTTTTTCCAGCCTCTGCTTCAGGGAACTGGTTTGAAATAGCAAAATGTGCACCGTGCCCTTGGTGCGTGGAATAGAGATGTACAGGAGTGTGCACTGAGGAGGTTTAGGGAATTTATGAACTCGATTCACCCATAGTGAACTTAGTGGGGAACGTAATTCCTTTTACTTTTTCTGTTACTGTCACAAAATGACTGCTTAAATCCCAGCATTCTCTCCCAGCTCTGAACGCCGTCTGTTAATCCCCTTGTCCTGCTGGTGACGGCTGCAGCGTTGGACAGCAACTGTTGCTGCAAACTTGGTTTTTTCCCCCATCTTCTCTCACCATCTCTCCATTAACTGATCTGCTGTGACTATGAAGATTCTTGGACTGTCCCTTGCCTCTTGTTTCGTTGGCAGAGTGATACTTGTCTCCTCATAGGTTGCTCCTTTGTGAGACGGGATGAATCACGCTCGGAGCGAGCTGTCGTGTTGTCTCGTGCTCTGGAGGAGCTGCTTGTTGTTTGTGCTCTTCTTATCCTTATGACAGCTTGTCAGGGAAGAGAAGTTTTCCTTTATTTTCTGTTCCGTTTGTTGTTGTTGACTAATTAGTAGCCAAATAGACAGCATTTGTTTTTGTGATCAAACTGGTGGTGATTTAAAGGTTGGATGCAATCCAGAGCTCTGGGACCAAATAATGGACTTTGGGTATGGTTAGGTGAGGATGTGACTTGAGTGGAAATTTTTCCATCCATGGTGGAGGTTTCTGTGTTCTGCACTCAAAACAATCATGATTAGTTCTGAAGTGCCATTTCAGCAGTTCATGATAGACAATTCAAGATGTCACACTCAAGAATCAGGGGGCATCGGTGTGAAATTTTGGATCTGACTCTGGTCTTCTCTGTTTGTTTAAATGAGAATCAACCAGGGGATCAGACCTGAAGCCTCTGAGCAGAGGTGTTGTCTCCCTAAGATAAATGGTTGTCATTTAAGCTCCATGTGGCTTTCTGGGTGAGAGATCACCCGTGTACTTTGTGTGTTTATTTGAACCTGGCTCCTAAAGGGAAGGACACTCTCAACCAAAGGACCTGTTTGTCCAAATGAGTTAAACAGCCACATGTTTGTGTCCTTTGGAGAGTAACCAGGGCCCTGCTGTTTTCAACCAGTGATGAATTGCAAGGAGCAGTTGGTGGCACACAGACATTTTTCATCCCTAACGCGTTCAGGAAGGGGGGGACACGTGGAACTCCACATCCTGCACCTCCCTGACACAGCCACGATGGAGAGCAGACCTTGTTGCTGGCAGCTTTCCTGATCCACCTCATCTCATGCAAGGAGACTCCATCACCTTCCCACAGTGGGACCAGATGTCCCAACACGCAGTGTAATTTTGCAAAGAGGGGAAAAAATGAGGTAAAAAGCTCTGAGAACTAATCTCTGTTTTGTCGAACAGTTGGAGAGCTCCTGGCCATGGCATCTCAAATCTGACAAAATTACCCCAAAGTCACTGATTTTACATTCCATTTGGCAGTAGAAAAATCTTCCAAAGCATTCAAATTCTGCTTTCCTTCATCAGCTCCTTTGGGAGGTGAAATAATTCAGAGTAAGGGATTCCTGTGTTTCACTCAGGCCTGGGAATGATTAGCCATTTTTCTGCAAAATTCCTTCTTTAAAGTTTTTCTTATTTTGCTTCCTCCTGGGCTATGTTTGCAGCGCACTGGCACATTTCTGCTCCAGTTAGATGAGGACCAGCCATCTTTGGGAGGCTGGTTTAGAGTGAGACCTTTGCTGTAAAATTCTCATTAATGTTAGGAGAAGAGTAGTTGGGAATTTCATCTCTGTCCATGGAGCTGATTATCCATCCCAGGCTGCTGCCTTGGGGACAGGCTTAGACCCTGCAGCCTTAATGCGTGTGTGTATCAAACACAGCTCTCCCAGAAGGTAGCAAGCCAAGTGTGTGTTTGCTATGCATTATTTATGGAATTCAAAATGCATTCTCTTAAAAATTACTGTGGACTGTGCACTTTTTTTGCATTGCAGCTGAAAATATGGGGATCTCTGACGTTTGGAAGGACTTGGGATGGGCACTCACACAGCTTTGTGCCTTGCTCAGGGCAGGACCATGAAGTGCTTTGAGGGGCTTAAAATAAGCAATTTATAATTTGTTTACTGGAGTTTAAGTGAGGGAAGATTAAAAAACAGCTGTGCAAAAATACAAGTATGACAGTTCTAGAAAGGTGTTTTATATTCAAACAAAGAAAAATCATACAATGTTTTGTTCTTCTTTTTCTTAATGAGATGTACAAATTGTTCTTTTTCAGATGTGGTGGTTTGCCAGGCAGGGTGGGTTTAGCCTAGTCACTAAACTTTGTTCAAAGGTGCAGATTTGCCATTAAAACTGTGTTGTCCCCACAGGGTAATTGGAGCACATGGAATTGGTGCATACAGGGAATTCTACTGCTCCTAGCACTCTTCTCTGTACACATCATTCGTACACATCAAAAAGACAAAATTAGATGGACCTTTTTTTTAAATTTTGATGAAATTTTGGCTCATCCAGGCAGGATGTTGTTTCCAGTAGGGATGGACAGGCTCTGTGTCTCCCTCACCACTCTCACCAACACGGATTTAGGTGAGTTATGAAGCCTTATGGTACTCTCTGCAGTGAGGAACTATTAGTGCCTGGACTCTCCTGTCTCCTTGATTAGCCTGAAAATGTTGACTGAGAGCCAAGCTTTACGCTGTGCATTGGCTGATGTATGGTTGAACTCAACCAAAGACAGATTTATATTTGTACCAGCAAATCTAGGGCCTGTTCCCATGCCTTTTGTAGCTATCAGGAGGAGTTTTGGGTGTTGCTCATTAATGATATGCATCATCTATGAGGCAGGAGGATGAATTATATAAATTGCTGTCAATCTCCAGCGAGCATTTCCATGTGGATTTAAAAGTCTTATTTTCCCCTGGATATTTTATCCCCACCTACCAAGAGGCGTGTCTGCATGCAGATAATGTACACAACAGCTTTATTTATATATAATAAAGAGGAATGCATCACCACATTGCAGGCATTAAAATGTATGGTTTATCTGTGGCCTTTAATGAGGGCTTGCAGGAGTTCCAGTGCTCTACAGAAAATATTGGATTTTTCTCCTACTTTCTTGCAGGGCCCAAAGGGATGGGAGGAATTTGCTGCGTGTGTGTTTTGAGGAGAGCAAATTTAGGATAATCAGGTTTTTTTTCACTGGTTTCTCACACACACCCAAACGTGGAGCTGGGTAAGCTCTTTAGCCACGCATTATTCCTGTGCTGGTGCCTGGAAGAGGTTAAAGTCACTGTGTCCCTGCTTAGCAGCTGGAATCAGCCATAGGTGTGTTTTCCAAAGGCAGCCACTCTGCCTGGGCTTGGTTTGGTTCCCAGGACTGTGTAAGCTTGCACAAATGTTCTTTTAGATATGACAGTAAATCAGCTTTAGTTGTTTATTTTCCTTTTACATTTATTATCTATAAATGTACTAGCCAGTAGGTTTTCTGGCTGCAGTTAGCACCGAGATAGGAGGATTGAAAAATGTTCCCAGAAGGAGCATTTGGGATGGGTAATTGTCATTGCTCACCCTGGAAACCTCACTCTGAGCTTGTCTTTTGCAGTCAAGGAACAGATACACTGTGTGACTTATGTCTTACCAGATCCACTTTGGGATCTTACACAATCAAACACTTGGAAACTTGTCACAGAGCAGGGGAGCATCCACAGAAGGTATTTAATGGCTGATTTGAGGTAATATTCAATGTCTGCTGTGATAAAGTCAGGACACTCATGATTTGTTCTCAGACATTTTGCAGAAGAAAAAAGCAGCTGATGTACTTTAGATATTCCTCACCCATCACTTGGCTGGAGCTACATCTGGAGGCAAGTCTGGGATGAGATCACAGGATGGGTCAGGTTGGGAGGAGCCAAAGTGGGGTCACCTTGTCCCAACTTCCTGCCCAAGTAGGGTCATCCCAGAGCACAGGATTGCATCCAGACAGTTCTGGAATATCTCCTGAGAGGGAGACTCCACACCCTGTCTGGGCAACCTGATCCAGTGCTTTGTCACTCCACAGGAAAGAAGTTTTTCCTCTTGTTCATGTGCAATTTCCTGTGCACCAGTTTCTGCCTCTTGTCCTGTTGCTTGATACCATGGAAAACATGGATTTTTTTAGTGTATTTCCTTTTGTTTATGCATCCACATCTAAAGGACTGTGGCACGCACAACTTTAGAGTTCCTCTTTCTTACTGAGTAGGGCACCACCATACCTTCCAAAAGAGGTGTTTGGTCAGGCTTTAATTTCCTGAGAAGTTGTGACTCTGAGTGCCCTTTGCCTCTCCCCTGACTTTCACGTTCCCCCTCCAGCAGCGCCGTTTATTTTGGGACATCTGCTCCCCTGTGGGAAGGTGGCAGCAGGAGACAACATGAGATCAGTTAATGATTGTAAGTACGTTCAGGCAATCTGCCAGTCTGAGCACTCAGCTCATTCTCCTTTTTTTAACTTGTCAGGAATTCAGAGTAAAAATACTGCAGCGAAGAGGCTCATCTAGAAAAGCAGCGTGTTAATTAGTGGAGGCAGTTTCTTGGCTATCAGTTGCTGTCCTGCACAGAATGGCTTGGAGATGTACATTTTTACTGTGGGAAGACATTAAAATCTGGAGCTACTGGCTCTGGATCTTGCTGTTTGTTACTGCTACTGCCATTCATTGAAATCTCTTAACAAAAAAAAAATTTAGGGGCTATAGACTGGAATCCAAATTTTCTCCATATTCTTTGTCCAAATAGACCAGAACCACAGTTCTCTCCATATTCTCTGTCCATTTATCCAGTTCTTTGGCCATCAGCTGAAGTTGCACTCCCTCAGGTCAAATTTTTAAATGTTATCAGAGAGTTTTGTGTCCAAATATCTGGTGGGTTTTAGAAGTAGCTCCATGTGCCAGTGGCTGGAAGTGAGGCACCCCTGTCATGGGGTTGATGTTTTGTAATATATAGCAGGGGAGAAATGACAGCATTTCAGAAATAAGGCCAACATTTATGGCTTATATGCCAAGATGTGTTAAAAATATGCAAATCCATAGAAAAGGAGAATTCAGGAGGTTGAAAATCGAGCCCTTTGTATAAATTGTCAGGGTAGCATCAGATCTGTGTTTGCTGAGTAGCAGTGCTTGTGTGACCCAGGGCTCCACACCTCTATGGCACATACAGCACATACCTCAGTTCTCGGGCAGGTTTTAATGTCCTGAAATTAAGGATGCAAATAGAAACCACGACGAGGGCAGGGGGGCAAAGGGATTGATGTTTTTAGTCTTCAGTGTCTACTTTGATCAGTTTACTGCATCTTTTTAAGCCTCAAATTGAATTCAATCAGCAAAATAACAAACCCTCCCTCACTTCAAGCCAACCATTCCCCAAATACTACAAATTGAGGGTTTTACCCTGAAAGATGGAGAGAGACCCTGCAACGACCCCAAAAATACAGTTGTCTGCTCTCAATTATGCTTGAATGCTTGAAAAGAGCTCAGGGATTCCAGTGATGGATGACAGTATACAAATCTCAAGTAGCTTTGCTTAGTGTGTTTTGTGATATGATATAGGAGAGATAATTCTTACCCAGTGTCTTTTAAAGGAAATCCTGAGGGTGAATCAATTACCTTTCTTTTCTGAATCAATAGAGAGGGGATGTATTGCAGTTACTTTATGCTTCTGTGAGTGCTCGAGCACAAAGGATGGCTGTTGGTGATAACCACTGCTAAGAATGCTGTGCCATTTTTTTTCTCTTTCTTCTTTTAAGGACACTACAGCCCCCTCAGTTCACACACTTCATCATTCCCAGGCACAATCTTTCCTCAACAAAGATTTAAGAGCGGGAGGAGGAAGTGTGCTCTCAAAATGTACAAAACACGTGCTGAAACACGGCCTGTAGTCCCCTTGACAGCACTTCCCATTCCCAGACTCTCAAAACTTGTGAATTTTGCCTCGAAGAACATCCAGATTTAGGAGATGGAGTAAGGGGAAATGGGATATGAGCTGACACAGTGGTGCTAGCAAAGGTTAAATCAAGTAGTTGAAGCTCAGCCAGGGATAAAAAGACAGATTTCTTGTCTGTCTGAAAGCAGATACCTTTCTGTTTTTTGCAAGGTGTTTCTGTGTGTCCCACCACAGATTTCTGTTCAAAAAAAGATAAAATACTGCTATAGTCAGACCTCATATTTTGAAATTATGTCTGAATGCTTACTGCCTTCATAAAGTCATTATTACACTCTCAAAAGGGTATTAATATGTGTGTGTAATATGATTTAGCAAGAAAGCTTCCTGAGTGGAACCCATATGGTAAGCTGAGAGGAGTTAAATGGTAGGAACACAAAATTCTGTGTGATCTGTGGTTCAAGTTCTCATAAAAGGAATCTGAAGACAAGTGAGGACACACTTTCTATTTCCCCATTTGCATCTCTCCAAAGATCCAGATACATCTGAGAGGGCTGCCTAGGTCACTCTGGTTATCTGTGTTGTCAGGCTTCTCTCTGAAGAATATGGAGAGACAGGAAAATGGAAAGTAGATGAAAAAGAAAGGCTTCTTAAGCTCTGCCTTTCTCGCCTGATGCTGAGGTCCCAGGAGGGCAAAGGCAGTCTGAGGAGACTGAGAGCTGCTCTGGGCTTTTCTCTCCGGTTCCCTTCATCAGGAACCACTTTCCTCCTCAGAAGCTGAGAGGATTCTAAAGTCACTGTGGAGGCAGGGAGGGGTCTGACCACACACCAGCTCTGCCTTGATGCAGAAATGGATTTACTCGCCAGAGAGGGTTCTGTTCTTTGTGTTTGGTGGCTTGAATAGCAATAAATTGAAAAGGAAAAGGAACCAGTGTGAAGCTTCCCACCTGGTGCTGTAGGTGTAGCTCCTGTGTACCCCCTTATTTGAGCAGCACCCCCATATTAACTGAGGGTCCATGACCCATAATCATGGGCATTAGGAGTGTCTAAGCTTGCAATTTAAAATAGATTCAAGGAATGCCAGTGATGCTTTGTCTGGGAGGCAGAGATGTAGTATTCCCTCTGTGCAAAGAGCCTTTTTCTGCCCTGGAATATGGCATTTAGCTACAGGTAATTCAGTAATAGAAACAGGTTAACAAATTAGGTGGAATTCAGGAAAGAAAGATGATTGTGTCTGAAAGGGAATTTTCTGGGTGAATAACAAAATAGTTTTGATATATTTCATTTTGATGGAAGACCAATCAGCTTAAAAGGAGCAACTACCAACAAAAATGTTTCAAGGATATTTAAGGTACAGGAAGGGCTTTTTAGAAAAGTTACGTGCGTGTAAAGTACTGACAGGGATATAAATGAACCCTGTCTGCAAAAGCTGGATCCTAGAAATGCTGTGAACACCAAGTAGCCACAGATGCAGCTGCACCACAGGGGTATTTATGAGTTTGAGCTGAACCATGTTTGAGTGCCAGAGCTGCTTCTAAAGCCCTGAACAGGACCTTAATCACTGAAGGTAAAAAATAAATCTGTATTGTGACTCCATGCACTTCCAGAGGAGGTGGAAATGCATTTCTCCCAAGCTATTTCTCTCTTCTCTTTGGCTGGGAGGGTTCCCTTTGGAGAGGAGATCCTGCCAGTTTTCTTTTATGTTCCTTTCCACTGTGTTATTCCCCTTGGTTTCTCCTTGCATTCTTGGAGGAGAGAGGAGCAGCTTTTGTACCTTCAGGGTGTGAAATCTGGCTCTGCTGAGGTGGATGGAAATTTTTCTTTGACTTAAAGGCGATCAGAATTTCCTCCTTAGAGGCCTCTTAGGAAAACCAGATGATTTAATCTGAAGCATGGCACGTTACGAGGATCATACATAAAAGAACAACATTAACCTCTGTGCCACATGCAGAATTATTTTTGAGTGAAAATGAGCAAAATTTCATAGAGTATTTTCAAGGCCTCCTCAGTAAGAGAAAATATTACAGATGATGAAGAGAAATAAGAATTACAGATTGAACTGCTGAAAACCTTTTTTTTTTGACACTGTCTCTTTAATTAGAAAAAATGAGCCTGACCAAGATGTATATCATCATTGATTTTTATAATAAGCTTTTAAAGCAAACATACGTGGTGTCACCGTGCTATTTTATAACATACACTGCTAACCATTTATTTTGCCGTATAACAGTTCACCAGCAGACATATTTTATTATTTTTTCCGTGTAATAAAAAAAGATAAAATCAATACCTATTATATGGCATACCTTCAAGGTTAAAAAGTACTAAATCTTGATGCTAACATCTTTCCTTGTATGCATCAATTTGGAGCAATATCAATTCAATACAAATACATTTTCTAGCCAAATGATTAAATCTGGATCCTAAGTATAACAAAGGACTTGGACATTTGGAAAATGAACATCAAGAAACTGCCACTGGGCAGGGTATTTGTGTTAAACTTGTTAAATTTTGCAGGAAATCCAGCTATGGAAGCCTGAACAAGCTGGTGCAAGGACCAGATACGATTGGAAGGAGAGGTGCTGTGATTTCCCATATTGGGTTGTAGTTTTTGATCCAACAGAAAATCATCTGGCCTAATCAGATGCCAATTAAATGGCTTTATGAGTTCCACACAAAACTGGAGTGCTCTTCCCCGGCCCCATGGCTGGCAGTCATTTTGCAACAATTACTGAGCACACTTAATTTAATGATGAGGAGCTTCAAAACTGGGGAGGTGAAAATGGAAGTGTCAAAGCCATCAGCAGATTGGTCTTTGCTGGCTTATGGCTGTGACATTGAGTGGGAAGCAATGGAATATTGTTGCAACCCATTGCTGTGCACTTTGCCTATGCTTCAAGGCAGCATCAAAAGAAGAAACTCCAACACTTTTCCCTGCTGATTATGAGTTATTTCAAGATCTAGAGTGATTGTGATAGTTGTAAATGAGGAAGGACTTGCTATCTCTGTTTTTCATTGAGCTGCTGAGTGTGTGGCAGGTATGAAGCCAAGGACACTCACTGGTGATGTAACACACCCTGTGTACACTTTGTGTGGATTTCCTTCAGAGTTAAAGCAGAAATTCTTTCTATTCATTGCTGCTTTATCATCACTCAGCAATTAATTGTGTGTTGTTTCCTGTCTGGGAGCAGTCTTCTCCTGCCTGCCTGGGAAACACTTGCATGGAGTTAAGTAAGCAGTAGCTGAAACTCCTTGTTCAGGGTAACATCCTTAACATGCAGAATGCAGATGATGCTGGAAATGCTAATGAACGGATTCATATTTATTGGATAAAATTCTGCCCTTGGGTTCTAAATGCTGGCAGGCAGGGGGGTTACCTGGGTGCCATCCCAGTGAGGAACATCAGCCTTGTGTTGTGATATTTATGGCAAATGAAATCAACTTCCAGTGCTGAAGACAAAAAGGAACAGCTAACACTGAATGCGTCTTATCCTAAGGGTGTTCTGTTCCTCTCTGCAGCTGGATAATAAATAGCATAAAATTGTTAAATCTGAGCTTTTCCCCCCACTTGGCTTTAGAGCTGCGCTCAGCAAGTTCAGATAACAGCTCTCACCTGCAGAACATTCTTTCCTTTGCTTTCAGTAACAGCCTGGAAAGTTCTTTAATGGCCTGGCTTGCACGACTTTGTCTAAAAACTGGACTGTCCTCCCAGCTGACTTGCAGAACTCTCTGGAGCAGAATAACTCATGTTTTCCAAAGTATCTGTCAGCTAAGGCACCTCTCCTGAAAGGTGTGTTTGGACTTTTGTCAGTCAGATGAATTCATGGATATTGTGTATTTTTTCAATTTTTTGGACATTGCAGGAGGATTCCCTTTTGGGAGCTGAGAAAAGCAGCTTTCTTTGGGAATCTCCATGCCAGGTATAAAATTGTCACCAAGCTCTGTAGGCCTTTGAAATATGCACTTACCATTAGCTGTATCTCTTTCTACTGACAGAATTTGAAGGAAAAATTCCATGTGCTACCTAATATTTGTACTTTTGCTTTTCTTTTTTTTTTTTTTGAGGGTAGCAGTTTAGTGAACGAAATAATACCTCACAGCTACCTTCCTTGTACATTATACATTTATTGGCCTTTATTTTTAGACAAATGTTTTCAAAATAAAACAGTTTGGGGTTTTTGGTTTGTTTTTTTGGCCTTGGTTTGGAACACCTTGAGATAATTCAGCTTGCTCCTTGCAAATATCACAGTGAATGTTAATAGTAAACACAATTTATGAAGAAATACACGGGTTTGGGGCTTTTAAAAAATAATTTGGTGGGGAAATAAAAGGCTAGCAGATAGATTAATGTCTTACACGCTAAGTGTAAGTTGGAGAGACATTTCACTGGCACGCTGTAAGCTTCTGGATGCAGAGGATTATAGGGAAATGCTCACAGAACCTTAGCAGCATTACAAACAGCAATGGCACAATGAACAGAACAGCCTCATTGCAGCGATCTAAAGCCACTGCTGTTTTCTTTAAGGCAAACATTGTTTTTATGCCCTACAGATAAATCCCATTTTAAGCTTTGATCAAAGCAAATACACTCACTTTGAGGCTTTGGGCAGATGTAAATTGCTTTGTTATACACATGCATTTGCATACATTTGCAAGGAGACACGGTCTACATGTAATGGTGCCTTTTATTTTTGACGGAGCGCTGAAATTCAAATAACCAGTGGTTTTCTGCTGTGGAGAAGGCAAAAGTTTCTCTGCAAAGGAAATAAATAACACCAGTGAAGCAGGGCTGGGGTATGGACAGAGCTCTATCCTTGCCAGAGAAGGACCAGGCAGGGCCCTGAGCATCAAGCATTTTTTAATTTAATCTATTTTGTTGTTCTGTCTGGCGAGCAAATGTAAATGGAATACTTCCTAGAGAGGGACATTTCTCTTGTTTGGCCACTTCTGGAGCGACTGTGCCAGCAGTGTAGGAAATGTGCAGGTTGCCAAAGTGTTTGGTATCTGTCTTTGTTACAGACTTCCATTTGTTTTCTCATATTTCTCTACTTAGTTTTCAGAATTAAATTGGATTAACTTCGTCTCTCTCCCAATTAATGCTGTTAACAGTAATAACAACCATAATGTGTGAACATCTGGCATTTTAGTACGCAGTAAGCTTTTAGAAATACCAGATATGAATCTATTGAAATCTGTCTCTATAGCGATTTTCCCAGCATTTTGTGGATTAGACAATGATTTCTTCTTTCCTCTCTGCTTTCCTTTCATTATCAAGGTTTGTTAATCCTTTAGATGCCAGGGTTAGATAATTAAATACCCCTTTGTAATTACCGTGGTGCCTGTGGGTTTGAGACCTCCAGCTCATTAGGCAGCTTGCTGTCCTTCTAAGATATTGGAGGGAAACACTTTCATACTCATCAAAGATCTCTGTGGCAAATTAAGGTCAGGGCTGGCTCTGTCAGGCTGAAGGCGAAGGCTTTATTTTTATTTCATTAGTTACCACTAGGGCAGTTCATATCAGAAACAGCTGAACCCAAATATCGAACAGCCAGTTCTTCAAATCTTGCCTGCTTTCAGTGGCAAACATGTTGCCCTTATAAATTACCAATGATGACTTGGTTATAGTGAACAGAGAGATTTTGTGGGGCTGCTGCACTTTCGTTCACTCTAAGGTGAATATTTGCCTTACACTATCTTTTATTTCTACTCTGTCACAGCCCTTGACTGTTTCCCAAAGCTTTCTATTACAGCTGAAGAAAGAATTGAAGCAAACATCCAATTATTCCCCCTTGTAGTTTTGAGAAATTGCCAGATAAGAAGTCTGAAACTCACACTGTGGTTGTTGCCCTTCACTCCATTTTGTGTCCCAGGGATTTGTGCTGACTTTTCATTGCCTGTTCTGATGTCTTTCCATACCCACTTTCACTTTGTTCAAGTGGCTCTGGTGAATATAGAACTTGCTCAGGAGGGTTTGGGTTGCAGTGTGTGAAATCCTCCATTGTGCTATTGTCCAGTAAAAACTGGTTTGATTTGGTGTCTCTTCACTCATATGGGAAGGAAAATAGTTATGGAAGGATCATACAATGTTCAAATGGTGAATGATGCAGCGCTGCCTGCTTAATGGGAATCAGGCAAATGGAGCCAGTGAGCTCTAACATGAAAACCCTGGAGAGACACTAAGAAGGAAAAACGGGAGATGGATGTGGCTTATTTAGGAAGCAAACCTATTTTTAATCCAGAGAACAGTTGGAAAGGAGAAAAAAATCCTTTTCCAAGCAGAAGGGTGGACTGGTAGGGATGCAGACAGAGCAGATGAATCCCCATCCCCACCTATCATAGACCGTCTCCTCTGCAGTATCTGGAAAGAATCAGAAGGAAGATTGGGATGTGAGCAGATCCAAGGCACCCAGAGAAAAACCTGTGCTGAAGCTTGTTTGAAAAACCTTGCAGAAACACAGTTAATTTTCGTGTGAGGCAGGAGCAGCTTATGAGCAGCCAAATGCGCTCGGAAGGGAGCCCCAAGATGTTTTTCCCTACTGGAAAATTAATAGGGAGTAGCAGGCTGCTCTTCTGCTGGCTCGAGGCGAGCGAGGGGAAGAAGGGCATCCCAAAGCCTGCCATCACAAGCCTACCAGCACGGAGGGGGAAGGGTGTCAGCACCAATCTGCCAGATGGAGCATGTTAAAGGGCAGCCTGCTGAGCAGGGCAGGCAACAAGCCTGAAAAGCCAAGTGCTCCGTCTCCCCTAGGAAAAAAAGGAGCTGCAGCCAGTGTTTGCAGTTGCATCACTCTGATTTACTGAGGCAGAGCTGAGGGTGCAGGTAGAACTTGGATTTGTTGGGCGTGTTAGTAAACAAGTGCATCTGGTTGTGGCTCCTTGGCTGCGGGGTTGGACACGGAGCTGACACTGAAATTCCCTTTGAAAGGTGGAGCTGAGGTTTCCCACAGGGCACAGCACTCCAGCACCAAGGAATGAGGGCTGCAGAGGCTGGGCAGGACCTGAAGAATAAAGCAAAAGCCATTGGATCCTGCTCTAAATCCCAAGAAAAGCATTATAGTCTCATCATCGTTTTGTGTCTCTGTGATTTTTATTTTTCCCACCTCTAACTCCATAACCAGAACCAAAAGCCAGCTCTGTGTCAGCTCTGTTTGAAATGTGCTGTGCCTCATGTGGTCACCTCTGATCCTGGGCATGTTCTGCCAACTTTTCTTTCCAAGAATTTTAACTCTCCAGGTATGATGGCTTTTGCTGACATGGAAGTTGAAGGCCATAACTCAACACTCTCATTTGCAAAGTTTTCAGTTTATAGTGCTCTAGTGCATGGAGCTATGAAGCAGGTTTTCATAAATCTTCTCTTTTTATCTCATCTAATGGTTTCATTTTTGATGTTCTCCTGCCAGCAATTTTCCACTTTGCTGGACAAATGAATGTGTATAGACAGAACATCCATGGCAGCTGAAAGGTTAATGGAAGGAAAACGTAGTGACATCAAAGGAAGTTTTATTAAGTGAAGCTTTGATTTTCTCCATTATGGGCTTTTTTGTATGAATAAACTTTAATTCTCTATAAAGCACACGAGCACAGACTAAAAGGAGCAGAAAGCGGAGGAGTACAGCAAAGAATGTTAATTTGTTGTTTTTCTATAGTTCCTTGCAGCTGAAGGTCACAATGATGCATTACAGCTCGAATCTCTCTGCTCTTACGTGTGTGTTAAATATTACCAGTTTCTTATTACAAATAAACAAGAAACCAAAGCAGAGAGTTGCATATTTAAAGAAGAGAATAAATGTCCAAGGCAGCCCTAGGAGGAGGAAATGTTGGAAATTTTGATTGCCAGTTGTGGCCCTCCTCTAAATGAGAATTTTTCCTTTTTAGTGCTGTTTCTGTGCAGATACTGGGCCCAGGCTCTGTCAGCACTAAACAGATAAATAATAATCATCCCACAGATTTGTGGTTGCACCTGACACACTGAATTTATTTGAGAAAACTTCTACTGCTGGCAAATACAGATTCCATGCCTGCATGCCAATTATGGGATAAGTACCTTTTGTGAAGAAGAGAAAAGCCTATTGTTTTAAGGTGTTTCCAGAAAATTATTCACCTGAAAGAGGTCACTTTCCATTCCTCTTGAACAATTTCAGTTGTCTTAAAAAAAACAAAAAAACCCCGTGTGTTAAAAAAGAAAAAAATCCTGTAATTTTCTAAATTGCAGAAAGATTTTTTCCCCCTCTTTCTTGTTTTCTTTCCACCTGGGTTATCAGTGCTGCAGGAGCTGAGGGCTGGGAAATGCTGGGGCAGGTTTCAGTTTTAGGTGAAATCTGTTCAGAACTCGCATCTTTTCTTCTTCAGGTACAGTGTGGGGTTTGCCTTGGACACCTGTGGTGGTCAGAGTAACCTGAGGAAGGGAAGATGAAGAGCAGAGTAAGGAGAAAGAAAAACCAGGCAAGATTTCTGAATGTTGAGAGAGTGACCCCCTTTTTCAAGGGCTGGAGATTGGTGAGAGCTCTGAGGAAATGTTTAAGGGAGGAGAAAGCCTGTGTTACAAGTAAAGATTTTTTGGTGGGTTTTTAAAGAAACACTCTTGACTCTCTTGCCAGTAGCTTCATTGAGGGATTTAATCTTTTTTGGTGTCGATTAATACAAAAATAGAAAATCATGATTGGCCATTCAGTTTTTAACATAAAATTAAACCAATGTTTTCCATAAAGATTTATAGTTAACAGTAGATAATATATCTATTTCCAACCCTTAAGAAGTAGTATTTTTGCATCATTTTAGGAGGAAAACCCCCCCTTTTATATCCAGGAGTATATGCAGTAATGAGATTTTCTGTAAATGTATATTTTGTCATGATATTCTGGTCCTTCATTGGTCAGGTTCCTTTCACTCTCTGTGTTATGGCAGCTTCCACTGCAGATCAGATCCACAGCATGGACTTTATGGGATTTATACTCACAACCTATATCCTACCCTCCATAAAAGACTTCTGGAAAAAAACTCTCTGGAAATCCACTGTGTCAGTATAAGTGTATGTAAAGGGATGTTATTCTTCTTTAACTAAACCAGTAGCATTAAAAGCTGGTGATGTAGGGATTAAAAGAAGAGGAAGCAAAAAAAAAAAAAAAAAAGGAGACAAAACCATAGTGTTCCGAAATCCCATTGAAAATCAATAAAGCTTTAGCACAGGAGTTATTTATATCCTTTTGGAAATGTTATCCACCTTTCCTGGGTGCAAAGAGCAGATTCCCAGTGGAAAGCTGGCTGAGCTCAGCAAGGCTGGAGGAGGAGGATGGGAAGAAGATAACAAGGCCGCTGGGGAAGGACACAAGGCAGTGGAACTTGACTGAGGCACAGCAGAGTGGTGGGTAAAGAGATGTGAAAGAGGAGGTGTGAGAAGGGTGGGCACAGAGGAGGGGGAGAGGGAATGGAGGGCTTAGGGGAAAGGGAGAACTGTCCATGCTGGCTGGGGAGGAGAAGCCCAGCTGCCCTTTGCCACCAGCAGGGCCTCAGGAATAACCTCGGTGCTTGTGTTTCACCTCTTTTGAAAAAACCAAGATTTTAGTGTGGCTGCTGTCTGCAGTTTCTAAAGATGTCTTTTCTGCCAGGTAATGAATGGCAGAGTTTTCCTTGCAAATGGAAGCCAACCAGGGAATCCTTCTGGGAAGGGGTGCTTGGCTTCACAGTCCTTGGGGATTTGACTCAGGTCAGTCACACCTGAGCTTCAGAGGCTCTTGGGGATCATCAGCCAAGGCTGTGCAGAACCAGCACTTCCCAGGCTCTGCTGGGCTTTCTCCCACCTACATTCAGGTTCTATTTTCATGTGGAGAAAGGTGGAGTCAGGGATGAGACCTTACCAGGGTTTATCAATATCTGCAGGGAGGGTGCCAAGAGCATGGACCAGGCTCTTCTCCATGGTGCTGAGCAAAAGGACAAGAGGCACCTGGCAGACGTGGATGCACAGGAAGCTCCACCTGAACGTGGGGAAGAACTTCTTTTTCAGAGACCAAGCACTGGAACAGATTGCCCAGAGAGGGTGTGGAGTCTCCCTCACTGGAGATATTCCAGATCTGTCTGCACACACTCCTGTCCTGTGCTCTCCAGAATGACCCTGCTTGAGCAGGGATGTGGGACCAGATAACCCCACTCTGGTCCTCTGATGATACAGATAAATTGGCAGAAATTGCCTGCTATTCTGTTGCTTTAAAAAGTACTTTATATATATATTTTATAATCCTTCAGAGCAAACAATTCAGCCAGGGATTTTATTCTTACATTAAATCCCCCTGCCATCGTAGAATTTAGTTTTACTGTTAACTGATGAATTGTTTTAGGGTGGCACAGAGTTTCATGGCTGAAATGGAAGTGAGTAGAAGAAAGGAGAGCATAATTGAGAATTTGGCAATTTTACGTATCAGTTCCCTTATGATAATTGGCCTGCAGATGAAATATTTAGAAACACAATCAAACCCTGCCTGTGTACACGAGGCCATGTTTGTGTATCTGTGTGGTGTGTTAGCGCTGCACCATGTATTAGTTGCTTGGAACTAATTAGTTGCTAGCTACTCACAGCATCTGTATTTCAGATCCCGTGGGACTTTAAGGAATGTGACCTTATTTTAATGCTTTTCTGTGCTTTGAGAATTCCTCCTTTATATCTGCTGCTAGGACGTGTTTTGTTGCTTTAATAACAATAATGCTTAGCACTCGTTTTCGATTTAGATCCCAAGGACATCTACAAAAGTAGACAAACATTATCTCTGTGATAAAATCACATTCCTACTTTAGAGCTGGCCACTTAAAACCACAGTGAGTGCTGGTGCAGAGATCACAATAAGTTGTGCTTCAAGAGCCGAAGGTGGGAATTTTCCCTGGGTCCCAGTTGTGCAGCTCCAGCAGCTTCTCCACACACACCCAGGGGGAATCTGCCCTGAAATAAAGGGCTGTGAGCATCAAAAACCACTTTGGGAAAGGAGCTATGTGGAGAACATCCATGTACACACAGTGGGGACTTGTGACAGAGGTGGTGGTACTTGTCCAGAAGAGAGAGAAGAGAAACTGGCTCTGCTTCTAAACAATGGCCACGTCTTTCTGGGAGCCCCTGAGTCCATAAAAATTGTATAATTTTAAAACTGGGATTTTGCTCTGCTTTCCCTATTGCACCTCTCTCTGCAAGGCTGGAGAGCCATTGGAGCTCACTAGGACAGATTTATTCTCCCTATAAAGAGCAATGATTATGTTCTTGAGTTTGATTGAAGAGGCTTATTAGATTCTGTCCAGAGTTTGGTGTAAAGCGTGGGGCACAGTGCTTAAACACACTCAAGTTTGCCAAATCACTACTTAGCTGTGTTTTTTGAGAATGTTGTTTGTCTTAGTAGATGATGCAAGATTTTTCTTCTTTGTTTTTAAATTCAGCATTACACCCCACATTAAAATTGGAATTGGTTCAGTGGCTATTTTCTCTCTAGAAAGGCCATATTTTATAGGATGCTGCACTCTGGGTTCTGGCCACTTGTGTTCATGGCACTTCTGGTAGGCAGGAGGTGGCTGGTCTTTGTGTCCTGGCTCGTGCTCCAGTTTGCACTGGCCAAAATCCAGTATGAGTAATTATATTGTGCATGCCTTAATTCCCCCAGTAATTTCAATTAGAGTTAGTATTGTTCTTGGTGCCTGATCCTCAAATGTTGCGTGGTGTTGCTGTGTGATTAAACTGTTGTGACATTCCATCCCAGAGGTAGGTAAAATGGTCTTGGCTTCACAAATTGTAGAGCATTTCCTTGGAATTAATGGGCAAAATAAGCATAAAAGATTATTACTGTTTATCTGAGAAATATTTATGAGAGGGTTTTCTGCTCGTTTGTTAGTGCTTTTTTTTTTTTTACACTAAAGCAAGGAGTGTTTGGAACTCAAGGCATGATGAAGAAAGTATAATTAGGCTGGTTGCTCAAGGTGTTTTAAAGGTTTTAAACCAAATTAAGATAACGTACCTTAATTGCATTTGCATAATGGACAGAGTTGAAATCAGGACTTTTTTTAATGTCTGTGACTTCCTCAGCAAATGCATGTGAGAGCTGACTTACTACCTGTGGCAAAAAAAGCAAATTAAAACTAAATGTGGGTGGAGATGATGCGAGCAGAGTTCAGATGAAGGTGTGCAGGGAAGCAGCCAGCCCTGTTCAGAGTGGTCACATTTGGGATTTACCCAGCCCCTGATCTTTTGAGATTCTGCAGGAGCTCATTCCATCCCACTGCACACTCAAATCAGGCCTGAATTGCAGAATATAAGCCCGGAGTGCATCCATGGTTGTTTTTTTCCACCCCACTATTCACCTGGCCCCAAGATGTCACACCTAAGATGGATTAAAAAAAAACCTTTGATGACTAAGAAGCATAAATAACATGACAACAGTCTCCTGGAGTCAGAGGAGTCACGGAACAAGGGCAAATCACGTGTGTGCTTGTTCCTGAGCAGGGAAGGAACCCTGGGGAGCTGAGAGTACATGAAAGTTACCCTCATCTGCTGTCCCAAATCAGCAGAATTGGCTGCCTTTTCAGCCTGCAAACCCAACTCGTTCCTGGAAGTAATGTAGGTCCTCGGGGGGGAAAAAACAATCTTCCTTGCTCCAGAAATTGTCCTTGGTATCAGATGTCGGCAGCTCCCCCTCCAGCAATCCCAGCAAGGCTGAGACAATCAACAGCCATGCATGAGCACATTAAAATATCATGGAAAAAAAGCTGTTAACGAGAAAATCTGTGGGTGCTGGGTGATATTTTAGTGGAAAAGGTTGCCTTCCCCAGCTGTAGCACAACGGTTCCCTTGAACTGGTGGCTTTTGGGGTTAGTAAAAATCTTTAAGAGCAGTGTTCTGGGCAAAATGTGTTTTCTACCTCTTCTGTAATTTCCAAAGCTCTGTAAAACATGCCTGAGCTGCAGTTTCTCAGCTTTAAATAATTCAGCACTGAAACCAGTGGTCCTTACCATGGCAAAGCTCTTAATTGAAGGAAGTTTTTTTTTGCTTCAGCAGGTCAGACTTGAGTGAAATAAAACTTGGGATGCTCGATAGGAAACAAACTTTTAGAAAACACCCAACTGTTAAGATACTACTAGTAACTATTAATAAACAAACAGTATCTTTCCGGTGAGGGCAAGCTCACAATACTCATGTAGCATTTGGACGTGTCTGTTCCTTCAAATGTGTTCTGAAGATGAGCAGAAGGCACGAATGTTGGGCTGGATTTTGCCAAAAGCAGGTTCCTGGTGCAATAATATTTAAGGGTTTTTATTGAGTGGGGAAGTAGAATCCAACCAGCAGAGCTGGGGATCTCCCACAGCTGCTTACAATGTTCAGATTATCTGAAGAATCAGGGACTTTGCTATTTGGGGAATATCTGTCAGTCTGATTGTGCTTTTTGGTGTCCTGAGTGCCAGTGGCTGATGGAGCTGCTCCAGCCAGTGTCACCTGCTGTGCCTGGCTGTGCTGAGGTGGAGCTGGGGACTCTGCTGAGAGCCCTTTGTCCCTGGCTGTGGCTCTGACTCACTGTTTGCTCTCACAGATGGGATTTTCCCTTCAGGCATTTCGCTGTTCACTCGGTGCTCAGCGAGGGTCAGCAGTTCCTCAGTCCCAGGAGACTCTTTGTGCAGCAAGACTGGAGGGATGAGAGCAGGGAGCTCTGGGTTGGAAGTGAGTCTTTGGAATTGCTTTTTTAAACATGTCTGAATAAGTCCTTAAATGAGAAATTCCCTTTTGATAAAATCTCAGCTGCACTCTCAAAGTGCATTTTCTCAGAACATACATGAGATTTTACTTTACTTTTCATTTTACTTAGATTCTAGATCCTGTCTTTGTTTGTTGTCTGGATAAAGAAGGTTTTGGTCCTATCCTATTGATTTTGGTCTACTCCCCAGAGCCTTTTTTGAGTGTGGTCTTTAGTAAATCACATTGTTTGAGTTTGCAGCTGCACGTGGTCAGAGGATGTTACCCCAGGAAAGATTAACGTGGAGCATTGCCTGTTCTCATGGACAGTTGTGACAACTTTATTTTCACAAGTGACTTATGCAAAGGGCACACTGTGATTTGCTGCTGGGTAAGTAATCTGAAATATTGATTCTTAAAATGTCTGTATGTTTCCTAAAGAAAATAATCATTACTGTAGTTGTGAGGAGTGCTGTAAAATGCAAGATTTCTTCTTGGGTAATTCAGTAGGTGCTGAACATGCTCAGTCGAGAGCTCTAAAGTAGAAAATAATACATGATAGTGAATCTATTTCAGTAAGCATCTTTAAAAAACCACCCTACTGCATTATTCTTTCAGCTGATAACTATTTCTGGTACATATCTCATTTGCCTGGTTTACGCCATCTGCTTTCTTTCCAAGTTTAGTGTAATTATATTAGTTATCCATCAGACTTGGAAAGTTTAAACACTGCCTTGGAAGTGTGTGAAGACAGTTGAAGTAATTGTTGTCTTTTGGCTTTGAATTCCACAGTTTCTAAGTATTGTGTGTCAAAATAGCTGCTCTAAGAAAAAGCCACAACTACCACCTTGAAAGGTAAATGAAGTTAATAATGGTATAGATAATAATCTGACTTCTGTAGGCTGCAGATGTGAATTGTCAGAGGAGAAAGAAGATAATGCAGTATATCATCAATAGGACTTGATCTTAGATGATTTTTTTGCATAATTTGCATAGTAATGAAAGACAATTATGCTTTTAGACTCCATTGTAAGCTCATATGAATCACCTTCAAAATAATTTATAGTACATGTATGGAAAAAAACCCCTGTATAGTTCTACTGATGTTTCATTTTGGCCGTGTCAGCCTGACCTTCAGTCACTGTCAATTGTTCCATTCAAAGCAATCAATGAGAGCATCGTTAGCAGCAGTCGGTGATCACTTATGACAAATCAGTGCTAGGTGATTAAATTGTCAGTGCAAATACGGGATTGCTGAATGTCCTGGCCTGGACACTCAGGCCTGTGCTTCCAGAAACAAATGTGTGGAAAGGGTAGTAAACTAGTCAGAGATGAGTAGATGGTTTCTTGAAAAAACTGTGTTTGAAACTTGAATGACAGAGAGCAGCAACAGCAGCCTACGCTCAGTCACAGTGACATCTTTAATTTCTACTCCAGAGTAAATCCAGATCTGCTTCATGCCAATAATTATCGTGTTCTCCTGCTGCAGTGCAGTTGCTTGTCCTTTTTGAGCCTGTATCCCAGCTTTGAGCAGTGCACTGGGAGAAACCTGTCCCTGCTGTCACCTGTCCTGGGAGAGAGACAGAGCCCCTGCTTGAGCCGTGAGCAGGACGTGCTGCTGGGCAGTGCTGAAAGGTTTGAGCATGGCCTGTGTTTCCCAGGTAGCTTCCATGAATGTCACCAACCCGAATCCAGATGGAAAACAGGATTGGAAACCATCCAACCTAACAGAGGCATCCGTGATGTGCAGTGCTCAATGCAGTCTTGGTGCTTTTTCTGTCTCCTAGGAGGTGGCAGCGACCATAACTATGGTTCTCTTTCCCCAGAGTCTTCCCTCTCAGGAACAAAGGGCTACTGCCCTTCCAGGTTGCAGATGTCACGCTGTTTTTTCTGGGCCACACCTGTCTTGTTCACAGTTTTCAGTGTCAAATCCAGATTCCCTTTAGGACCCTCCATCTCTTCTCTTTAGCTACTGATAAGAGACTTCCTCGTCTCTCTCTGTTAGGTCTTCTGCTTTCTGTGGGAAGCCCAGGTCACTCAAAGGTCACTCAAACAACCATCAGAAAAAGAGATATTTTTTATCTGCTGACAAAGTAAAGCCACTTTTAGCAAGTGCTGTCTGCTGCTTACATGCTCCTTGGCCGGGAAAAGGTTGCTGAGAAGAGAAGCCAGAGGAAAGGTCAAAGGAGAGGAACGAGAAAGGAGAGTGAGTGATGCTGTTTTTTGTGCACAAGTATGATAGAGTGATAAATGTAACTGTGTGTGGAGGGGAAAACTGAGCTGAAGATTACATTTAAAACCTACTTTGGTTTTGGTTGTGCTGTCGTAGGCAGGTCTGGGTCCAATTGAGGATCTATTTTGGTTCCTCCTTGTGAGCAAATGCAATTTCTGGAGTTTGTCTTGATCAGGACACGTGCCAACCCTCCTGCTGCTCAGCTTCCCTCACTCCCCTGAGCTATGGAATATTGCTCATCCATGGGAAGGGTCAGGGCTGACACTGAGCCTTCCTACACTTGTAACACGAGGTGCCAGCCACCATTTTGCCATTTTTTTAATTGAAAGCTGAATTAATAGTAGGCCCCTTCCCAAAACTTGGAAGTGCCCAACACTGGCAGAAAACATGCTGTGCACAGTGGGGATTTCCAAGGGATTGGTGCACCAAGTGAAAGAATTGCAGCACTGATGATCTGGGGCTGTGGTTTGAGGTCAACCAGAAGAAACAGCAGCACTAAAACCCAGGGGGTTGTGGTAAGAGAAGAACCAAGAGAAAATACTGAGTTACCTACTGGCAGAAGAGCAGTCAGGTGGTGCCTTGAGTCCCACTACTTCATGCCACAGAAACAGGTTTTGAAAACGAACAGGATGTGTGAAGGGCACTTTGAGTTCCTCATGAGATCAGCATTCTTGCTGGAATTCCTCCCGAGAGGATTTGATTCAAAAGGGATAACAATACTTTTGGCACTAGCGAATGACAAGTGCAGGCCCCTCTCGTGCCAGCTGATCTGTCCCAGCAGCAGCAGCTCGTCTCTCATTCTGCAAGCTCTGAATATTTCCATGAGCTGCTTTACTACAGTGCCACAAATCCATCTCGAGTTCCTGGGCCTTGGTTCAAGTTTTCTGCCTGTGCTTTTTCTGCCTTGGAGAGCAGACCCCCAGTGGCCCTGCCAGCCTCCTTTCTCCTGGGGCTGTAGGTATTTAACTGAAATGGAACTGTCCACCTCTGGGCAGTATCAGCTTTATTTCCATGATAAACAAGCTCAGTGAGTTTGATAAAAGCTGTTGTCACTCCCACACTTCCTTTGTGTTTGCCCAGCTCTTTCCAGGTTGCACAGAGATTCAGCATCATTTACCTCTGTTTCTGAGAGTTGCGGAAAACGAAAATCAACACGAGCACCCAGCTGTGTTACAAACTGCAGCTCCTGACAGAGAGATGACCATTAAACAGGTTACAAATGTTCAGGCTGAATCTTTGCAGTAAATTTTGCCGTAGAGGGACAAACCACTGGGCCAGAGTTGGCCTCGCACACCAGATGTGATCGAGCCAGGAATTAATATGCTGAGACTTGAAACTTCCCCTTTTACTACTTGAAGCAAAACCAAAAACCCCCCTCCCCACAGCCCCAGGTCTCCCCAGCAGGCATCCTTCCCTTTTCCCTTTTCTTTGCCATGTTTCACTCCAATTACACGGCGAGTGTGGTTTCCCTTTGAAGTTCCCTTGCTGCTTGGCCCTGTATTGACTGTCCCCCATTGCTGTGTATGATCAGCACATCTGACAAGTTCACAGCTGGTTTCTCCCCTGTAGTTGCTGCTGATTAGAAAATAAAAGGGGTTTATTGAACCTTCCCCCTGTACTCACCTGCTTCCCTGCTCTCACAGCATTTCTCTTGGAGGGGGTCTCAACCTTAATTTCTCTTTTAATAGGTTTAGGTTATTTCATGCCTAAAAAAGAGTGGGGGAAGAAGCACCCTTGGGATTACAGCCCTAAGGTACACACCCCTGCACCCCATCAGCTGGGTTGGGCAAGGGAATGTCCCCTTATTTTGACAGAGAGGGCCTGTCCCTCAGGGTGCTGGGAGCTACAGACCTGGAGAGTCTGAATGGGAAAGGGGATGTTGCTCTATGGTGGAGAGCTGGAGTGAGAAAGGCGTCTTAGAGTTGGGGGAATATGCTCCTTTTTTTCTTTTGCTTTGGGAATAATCAGACTAATTCCAGTTCTGTAGGATCTTCAAGGAAGGTGCTGAGCCCTACAGGAGGTGCCTGCTGGTATATAACATTTATCATGGGCAACAGAAACACCTTGATCTCTATAAGGGCTCCCTCTCTCAGGGTGAGAGGATTTGCTAATTTTCGATATTGTTTGAGTTTTCCTTCCTTTGCTGAAAGTGTCCACAAGGGGCCAGTCTGCTGATAATTTGGGATGCGAGCACATCCACGGGGAGCTGGAATGAGCCCCTCAAAACTCTGGGATGGCCTCCCAGCTGGTAACAGGACAGCATCTGCTCCTTGGCTGGGACACACTGATGTGAAAGGTTCTCCAAAGGATTCTTTTAAAGCCTCTGGTCTCCTGTCCCATCTAGGGCTTTCCTTATTGTGCGGCCACTTTGCGGTTTTAATTAATATTATGATTACACAGCAGACACGCTTCTATAGCGTCTGTTGCTGTGGCAGCTAGACACTTTAATTACGGAGATTAGAACACAAATCAAGGACAATACTGAGTCGTTATGATGATAATTACCAGATTTGAGTATTTGTAGAAAACTGGCCACTCAGGCACGGAGGTTAATGCACAAACATGTGCCACTTGGTGGCCTCTGGACACCTGTGTTCAGGTGCCAGGTTGGGACACAGGAGGGAGACCCTCTGTCCCCTTCCTAAAGTATTCCAGTTGTTGGAAAAATTGAGAAAAAAACCATCCAGGTTCAATACCTCAATCACTTGTTCAACTATTCTGTTATCTATTTAAAAATAATTTTTATTTAATCCTAAAGGAAATATATTCTCATTTCTTACCAAAATGAAAATTCTGGAAAAATAATTTTTAGTATTTGCTAAAAGGAACCTTGGAAATTAATTTCATGTTTAAAAGTTTGAAATATTAATCTAAGAGTCCTTAGTGGTTTAGATCACGAGCTGTTTGGTGGGTTGAAGCAGATTCCTATGTTTAATACAAACTTGGAAATATTCTGGTCCATTCTAGTTGCATTTCAGGCTTTGGGGATGGGAGGAAGACGCTTGAAATAATCTGGCTTTGAAATCACCATATCATTTAAGCTTGCAGATCCAGCCCAGAAAGCTTTCATAAGGCTTAAGAATACTTGCCAGCCTCAAAATATGGTTAAATTCTTTGTCTTCATTGTTTTTTTTTAATTTTACAGAATGAAATCTGTAATTTAAGAATCTTTGCATATTGCTCCTGTGAGCTTGTAAATACCTTCTTCCTTGATGCATGAGTGCATGTGTTCTTCCCACTGAATTTTCTGCTTGCTTGTCTGTGTGATCATTTACTTTTTAAATAGAAAGAACAGAATATATCTCCCCTTAATTCTTGGCCCAGAGGTCTGTAACAAATCTGTCACTATCTGGCAGTTTGGAGCTGTCAGAATGCTCTGCAGTGGTCACTGGGAAATGGAAATGCTGTTCCTTTGGATGCAAAGGACCCTGATACTTTGGTCGTACGCTCCCTGATTTTGCCACCCCTCATCCTCCTGTATCATTGCCAAGTCCCACTTGTGTCATGCTGTCACTCTGGCAGGGAACTGAGCACTTTAATCATATTAGGGACATGGCAGGTTAAACTCGGGGAGGGAAACTCAAAGGGTCTCTCCAGGAGGATTTTCCTGTTGAAAAGCCTCCAAGTTGTCTCCTGCAGTGCCGGGAGACACCAGGGCATTGTCACCTGCGGTGCAGGAAAGGAGAACGTTTCTTTTTGGAAAGAATGCTCCACTGAATCCTTCCTTAACTAGGCAGGAATAAGGGGCTGCCAGCAGGAGCTGATGGGAACCTGCAGGGTGATAAATCCAGCAAACCCAAGCCGTGGTGAATGCAGTTGAGCGTTGCTCGTCTCCCCAGAGAGCTGCAGGGCTGCTGCATGCCAAGGTGGGAGCAGCAGCATGGGCTCTCCCTTACTGTCCTGTCACCCTCTCCTGACCTAAAAATCTCACTCCCTCCTAAAGGTGCTCCTGGTCTTAGACAAAGCTCAAACGAAGCACAGAAAGTGCTTCCCAGCCACGTTCCCTTCCTCTGCTCATTTCCCACATGCGGAAGGAAGCCAGGTCTCTTAATTATTGCTCTGATGTTTGTCCCCATGGATCCTCTTAGAGAAACAAGCTCACCTTCCCATGGGGAGTTTCCTACATATTTTCAGGAGTGGAATTTTCCTTGCAAATGAAAGCAGACTTTAAGACACCGTACCAAACTGAATTTTGGTCCTGTGGTGTCTCCAGGGCAGGTGAAGCAAGAGCTCTCTGGGCCATGCAGTGCAGCTTTATTTCCTTTGGGTTATTTCATTTGCAGGTATCTCCAGTTAACAGAATTACACAGCAGAGAGCATGTGGTGTAAATTAGAGGAGAGTACAGGCACAGAGTGGTGCATAAATGAAAATAATAAATAACAGGAATTTGAGGAGTTTGCAAGGTTGAGACAAAAGAAAAAACACGTTTTTTATATTAGGTCTCATAAAAGATGGTATCATGAAGGCGAAGAGATAAAATGCCGTTCTAATAGAACCTAGAATGTAAACTGTGCTATGGATTGAGTGATGGGAGGCATCACCTGGTTCCCTGGTCCCCTTGACAAATGTAGAGTAAGAGGCAGCTGAGAGTTTTACAGAATGCTCAAAAATTGCTTAAACTTGCTCTAATGATCAAGTGACCTCTTGTCAGCTGAGCAGAAGTGGCTTGTGCAAGCTTTTAACCTGCAGTAGAACCAAAATTCAAATTCAGCTGGGTTTCATTTTCAGGGGAAAAGCTCCGTGTCCCAGTGCCTGGACACTTCTGGCTTTTGTGTGCTCTTGTGCTGCCATTCTTGCCTATTTTCTCACTCCCAGTGAGGAGTGAGCCACCAACTTTTGAAATCTCATGGCCTAGGACAGTGGGATGAAGAGGGTTGTACAGTTTTCTTTGGAAAGGGGAATAATGCCAGACCATGGTAAAGAAAGAGGGATGCTGTGGAATTGGATCTAGGAGACTTGGGAGAATTAATCATCTGCAGGATTATCAGTGTAACTAGACCATGGGAAAGCCCTACAGCAGTTGTTCTGCATACCAGGCTCAAACCTAAACCAAAGTTTAGAGCGAGGTTTCTGCAGATGGGCTGGTGAAGGACTTACATAAAGGGTTTTCCAAAATAATGTCCCCAGAAACAACTTTATTCTTTACATGGATTTCCTACAACGTACCATCTTCTGTATTGTCTGTGTGGAGCTGTTAGCATCCCAGCATCCAGTATTCTGGGACTTCTGGCATACACCAATGTTTTCCATTTGCTAAGAGAACATCCAGGAGCTGGTAATAAACAGCTCCCAAGGGACTGTTCCTTAGATTGTCCATGCAGCATCTTAGTTTCTAAATGTGATGGCTCACTAATCATACTGGTGGCATTAAACAAATTAAGAATGGAAAAGCCAACAAAATGTTGCATTCCCCAAACTTAATAGAGGCTTTGTCAAACACTTTAGTGGTGCTGGGATTTCATTCTGATTACTTAAACATTTAGAACATCTAAACTGCAATTTAAAATGGTGTTTGTTAAATGCTTAACTAATCCAGATATTTAAGATCAGCAGGTGTGTGGGTGTGTGTGCATACACACCATTCCTGTGGAAATACACTGTGTAAATGCCTGGCATGGAAATATCTCCTTCCTCCTTGGCTGGAAGACTCCTTACACTCTTTCCCTGCTCCACTGTGGGGTCCCTCCCATGGGACACAGTCCATGAACTTCTCCAATGTGGGTCCTTCCCTGGGGCTGCAGTTCTTCCCAAACTGCTCCTCTCTCCATGGGACCACATCTCTCCTGCCAGAACCCTGCCCCATGGGATCACAGCCTCCTTTGGGCATCCCCCTGCTCTGATGTGGGGTTCCCCATGGGCTGCAGAAGGATCTCAGCTCCACCATGGGCCTCCCTGAGAGCTGCAGGAGAATCTCCTGCCCCTCCTTCCCCACTGACCTGGAGTCTGCAGGGGTGTTTCTGTCACATTCTCACTCCTCAGCTGCAATTGCTCCTGCACAGCAACATTCCCCCTTCTTTACCATGTTATTCCAGCCACGTTCCCACTCTGATGGGCTCAGCCATGGGTCCATCCTGGAACTGGCTCTGTTGGACACAAGGGAAACCTCTGGCAGCATCTCACAGAAGCCACCTGTGTAGCCCCCCGTTACCAAACCCCTGCCAAGCAAACCCCATGGACCATGTTACTGCTCCAGGCTTGCTTGTCAGACCCCTTACAAGGACAGGTTAATTCAGAGCATTAGCAATGGTTTCTTTTCATTAACAGTCTCGTTAATTTGGGAGGCATTAGCCATTAAAGTACAGTGTGAAAACAACAGCACTGTGCCTCATGTGTTAGAGAATCTCTGGGTGTTTTGAGATCCCCAACTCAGCCTTAAATTGTTGGTCCTTCTGTGCCACTGGGCTGTGTGTCCACAGCTGGATCTGTCACCTCAGTTAATAGGGAACCCCACTTGCTATCCCAGGAGCTGCCAGAATGCCTCTTCGTGCTTTCTCTGTGCCATGGCACACATTAAGTCAGCTATTTCTGAGCCTTACCTTCCTCCAAGATTTTTTTTTGTTTTAAGAATGCCCAGACTGACATTTGCTGCTAGGGTTTGAGTCCAGGAAATCAATCCTGCCACTGATGCAGTGCTCACATTGGCCATGTTTAGAGGGAGAAGGAAGGTAAATCCTGCAGTCCAGATGTACATCCTGCTTTGGCTGACATCTGTGATCCAACAGACATGGCATATGCCTCTATTTCATTCTGCTCCCCTCAGCCCTTTAACAGTGTGAGTCCTAATTTCACTAAAAGTGTGTCATTTCTTTAGTGTTTTGGGGGTTTGAATCTAGGACAAGAGTATCAGCAGAGAGCAGCAGGTACAAATATTAAGCCTGTATATCTTATCAGATATTCAAGAATGCAGTAAGAAATGTCAGAGAGAGCTTTCTATGAAATATTTAATTAACAGCAACAGCTACAGAAATGAAAAACAACATCCAGGCAATTACAGTGTTCAATAAAGCAGCTCTCAGAGGATGGAGCAGCAACGGATTAGTGACTGACTGGCATTTAAATATGTTATCAACCAGTTAGGGAGACCGGAGTAAATTTGCTCCCCTGGGGATCAAGGCAGTAGAAGTATTATAACTATATTATTGTTTCTCAGGGCAATCAATTGAATTATATGGTGCACTAGTCTGGGTGTTTGGCTGTTTCTCCAGCAGCTGGTTACGTGATTTGTTTTACAGAAACACAGAATGGGAAGGGTTGGAAGGGCCCACAGTGGACATTCATTCCACTGGACATTAATCCAGTGCTTTGCCAGTTTGCAAGCAGACTTTTCTTGTTTCAAATCAACAATATATACATTTCACTTCTGGATTTTAAATGCAGAGTGTGCTGGAAACTCTGTAGTTTATAAAAGGGATGGAATATGCTAATCTTTGGATGTTAAATTAGAGCACAATGAAGAATTTATGTTATTGTTATCTCCAGGGCCAAATATATGCTGAGAAGGCATAATTAGTGTACCCCTTGAAGTGCCCTCTTATCATCATGTAAAAGTGTGGATGGTTTCACTGATTGGGGGTTTTTGCTATTATAGATTTTTCATTAAAAAAAAATAAAAAAAAGGAAGCCCTGGAATAAATAACAGTGCTTTTAGTATGATGGGTGAGATAAAATTCCACAAACTGAAGCCATACCTCATAGTGAGCTAATGCATTCCCTTTACCAATATGTGCAAACTTGGTATTGCCAATCCCCATTTCATGGTGAAAACGTGCAGGAAAGGCAGAGGACACCAGAGCGTGTGTAGGGGACGTTCTCATTGCAGCTGGTGGTTGTTCACTGCTTTTCCTGCACTCTTGGTAGATCACATGCAAAGGAAGAATGGGAGGGATGCAAAAGGAACTTGTAGGGATGTGGCAGTTTTAAAAGTTTGGCCTAATAAATCAGGCTTGTGTTGATCTGTGTTTCATGCTGACTGATTAGGCAAGTAAATTAAAATGAATCACCATCCCTTCAATAAATAACTGGTCCAAATCCTACACTGAAGGAATTATTTAGTAAGGATCCCCGTTTCTTTGATATTGTTGATGCGTTGTTGTTATTTTTTCCCTACTGCATTCCTATAGTTTCATTTCCCCTCTCCAACCCCTTTTTTCTCAGTTTCTCTTCCAAAGCTGAGAGCATCCTTTGCTCTGAGAGGCCAATATGTCCCTGATAAATGCTGATTACACCTAAAGCAGGTAAATTGGGTGGGATTCTCTGACCCACCTGGCAGGAGAGGAGCTAAAACAGGGTCCTGCTCATAGTAAAGGGTCAAGGAATGTCCTGTGCTGCCTTTTCTTGCAGATGCCAAGACAGAAAACACATTACTGAATGAGAAATCCTTCACTAGGAATGGGCTGTGTGCTACATTTTGTGTGCCTGAGAAATGGCTAATGAAGAAAAAAAATGGCACCTGCTGCCCCAAGATGTTGCTGCTGGGATGAAGTTCTGGGTGAGATAAATTGCAGACCAAAGAAAATGTATTTTTCACGTCTGTTCTCATTGCACCAAGCACTGAGCTGTTTTGGGGGTTCCCAAGCACCTCTTAGCAGTCTCTGGTAATTCCACTTTGCAGCAAGGAGAGAGCAACAGCACTCAGGCAGGGGAGAAAATAATGGAAATCTCTGTTTATGCCCTGCTTATTCTGCACAGTTCCCATTATAAAGGGCAGTGTGGGTCCACTCTGGTGTCTTACAAAGACACCACAGAGAAAACTTGTCAAGGTGGAACCAATTCTTCCTGTGAGAGTCACTAAGTGACCCTCTGAAGTTAAATATTCAGTATGAGGTTGCCTGAAGCTCAGAGGTTTTCCCTGTTGCCCCTGTAACACAAGGAACTGAAGGAAGCAGAACAACAAGTAAGAGGTTCTGAACAACAGAAGTCTGAAGTTAATTAGTGCTCAGAAAGTGGTTTGAAGATGAAAAGCACTGCTGCTAAGTGTTATTAATAGTGGAGCAACCCTGCTGTTAATTATAAATAACAATAATGCTATGGAGCACACTACATGCAAAGATCTCATAATGCTTTTGAAATATGAATCACTGATTTATTCTGATATTTGAAATGGGAGGAATGAGGCATGGGAGGCATGGAACAACTTGTTTGATTAAAGTGTTTAATACACAAGTAGAGGAGTCCAAGGCTGCAATCCAGATCCCAGACTTGCATTTTACAGGTGGAACTCCTGAGGGCTGTTCTGGCCTGGGCAGCACAGTCCAACCTCTGCCTTCCCTTTAGCTACACAGGGGTGTCTGATTGTGCAGGATATTACCCATCAGCTGAGAAGATCTGTAGCTGCACATTTGATTTATCTTCTCTAATGTCAGGAATCCTGGAAGGAGTCAGAAGATGGACAAAGTGATCCAGTTCCGATGCAGCAATTCCCTGAAAGCATCTCTGGGGTTCCAGCCCTGCTGTACAGCTAAAATAAAACCATTCAGTGTTTGTCCTCTTTGCACTGCATTGTTTCAGCCTGGAATGGTATTGGGCTGATCTCTCACATGGAGGTTTCTCAACTTAGGGCCTGGTACTTATTCCTAGAATTCTCAGAAATGAAGTCTGCAGATGAAGTGACTCAATCAGGGCTGAGCAACAGTGACTGAATTTCAATGAGGGATGCTAAGCACACCCAAGGACCCTCTTCGTTTTAGGAATGGACAATGGGACAGTAAAATGAACCAGCTCCCGGCATAAAAAGAGCATCTCATCTGGACCTTGCACTCTCTCTCATTTCTGTGGCTAATAGATGTTCGCTGCTGCATTAGTTTGGCTCCCATCAGCCCCCTTTTAAATGGGGTTTTTTAGTTCTCCAGCTAATCACTGTGAAGGAGGGTTCATTTGTATGCCGTTATTGTCATTAACTGTAATCTCCAGTTGAAATGTTCGTGTGTCTGTGCTGTGCTTCCTCAGGGTAGCTGGGAAGTACTTCTCCACTAACCCGAGTGCCTCTGTTTCCACATCTTGCTGAGGACTATTGTGAATTGTGATCATCTGCTAATAGAGGAGATTAGCTGAATCACAGCAGTCTCCAAGCAAGTGATACGACACTTTTATTTTTCCTTTTCCCTTTTCGGTTACTGTTATATGCTTGTCTTTTTATACTGGCAATAATCACTTTGTGTTGTTCTTTTATTGCCATTTCTCCTCCAAGACTTCCAACTTCAGAGTCCTAAAGCGCTTCCTTGTTTCATCTTCATGGCCATTCAGAGTGTTTAATGGGCTTACAAGCAATCAAGGCTTCCATCTTCCTTGAATGGAGCTTTTGTTGGAGTCAATCTGCTTGCACAACTGGGAGCACAGGTGTGTGCAACCTTTCAAGCAGTGGTTCCTGTACTCCAGACCAAATTTACCCAGATGTTATTTCAAGCGCAATCAGAATTATTAACGTATAGTTCAGCAAAATGTTGACAGAATACAAAGCATAGAACACCTTGCACTGATATTCCAAACCCAATTAAATGGGCTAATTCACCTACTGTTTAATTGGCTGCAAGCCATGTGAGTAATTACGCCACTGACATCTCCCAAAATTATATTCTTAATTGTTACGTTTATTTGCATCACAATGAAATACGCACACCTCAGCTCAGCTCTGCTCAGCTCCACTCCCAGCACCAGCGGTGAAAGGCAAGAGGCAGTTTTGCATTTCACAGGGTTGCCTTGTGAAAACGTCAATTGGCAAAGCAGCAAGGCAGGGCCGCTGGGAGCCGGGGCAGGAAAATGCAAACTTGGTCTGTTTATTCCTGAACATATGTAGCTTGTTATTGTACTACGTGGTGGCTTTTATTGTAGCTCACTGCAGAGACGCCTTTCTTTCCTTTTTCTTCTTTTTTTCCCCCCCTCTCTCTGTTATTGTTCACTAAAATGCACGAACGTGGCAGGGCGATGCTGTGTTGGTTGTGCTTGCAAACTGCAATATAATATCACACTCCAGAGATGCAGCGTTTCTATTTGCTGTCATAAATTTATTTCGTATTTTCTTTCCCTTTCATAAAATATCCCCCTACTTCTTTATACAAATAATGTCATTCCAAGGAAAATGTATGCAGAACCACTTTACAGAAACCCTCTATAAGCACTGTTTGGTCTTGCTGTGTAGATCTACTCTCTAATTGCTTTGAATTTACTTTATTGCAAGGCTGGGGATTGCTTTGAAGTGATTATGAAAGAATAAGCAGGCTTCTGCAAAGGGAATTTAGGAAAGAAAAAGCTTTTAAGAAATCCTATTTTGAAGTTCCAGTTCCAGAGGGTCCCTGGTTGCTGAAATGTAATGCCAGTGCATTCCCTTCCCTTTGCTGCCTTTAACAGTGAACTCTTCATCATTAATAAGACTTACACTGGCATGAAAATTGTTTCTTGAGATCGTTTTCCAGCCGTGTCATTTTGTTGTAGGGGACCACAATATTGTTGTATTTATTGGCTTTTTAAAAGTCCTTTATATGCATTCAGGAATATTTTCATCCCTCTCATAAGAGCTTTACCCAGTTCTAACCCTGTTCCAAAATACAATGGACGCATGATGGGTTTGCTGGCTGTGTGATATCTTCTTTCTGAAGTACATGGCTTAAATGCAAAGTCCATTCCAGTGTCTGTTTGACCAAATGAAATTGAATGCTGAAAATGAGGACTTAGATGGAGCAGGGTAATATTTTTTTTTTTAAATAGTGGAATAATAAAAAAAGGAAGTGAAAAATTGGGCTAGAATTTTTTATGTTTATGGGCAGTTTGGAGATCCAGTAAATGCTGCAGAATCTGATGGCTTCCTAGTGAAGAAAAGGGGAGAGTTGTATTTTTCAATATTTAATTGGTTAGAGATTTGTATAAAAGCCAAAACCAGATGCATTCATCTTTCTATCTCTCCCAGCATGAACATTAGAGGATGATGAAGAAGGAAGGGAAATCAGAGCCATGTTGTTTTCTTCAGGCCTTAGGAACAGCATGGTTCCCAGACAGCACTCCCTGTTAGAAACTCTCTGCTGCGTTCATTTATGAATTGTTTATTTATCACCAAACTCCGAATTTCCATCCATGCATAGAAGACATGTTGGTTTTCTGACGCAAAACTAATAACATCTGCTCTTAATTAAACATTAATAGTAACAAATGCTGCCTATCAGGTTTTTATCCCCTGTCAATCTGTGTAGTAGCTGAACATCTTCTGGAATGGGGATTTCTCACCCTGCCTCACTTGGGGCCCCCTGAACCCCAACACTCCCAAAAACATCACCCTTAGGAATGCTAAGGGCTGGCTGGTTCAGATGTGGGTGCTGGACACTTGGAAAATGAATCACCCATGATATTTATGGGAATGAGATAAAATAAAGATAACCCACTAACTTGTGGGGCCTCACACAGGATTCACAGCGAGTGGGAATGTGCTTGGATACAACTGATTTGGGCCTCCTGTGCTGACCCCAAATTAATAATACTCACGTTTAGATCCCCTTTTTTTTCCGAAAATTGTCTCTGAGATGGTTGTTTGGGAAACCTAGCAGAGGAAAAAATGGATCTGCCAGTGAAAAAGGAGCAGGCATGGCTGCCAGTCCCACAGCAGATAACCGGAGCGAATAAAGCCGCAGGCACAGAAGGAAGTGAGAAATTTTTGTAGTACATAAGCATTAAATTTGTGATAAGTCATAATTTCTCTGGGAAAAAAAAATGTGTTCCTATTCAGGCAGCCTATGGAAAAGTTTAAATGTGTTGTAAGTGGTTTATAAGCTGCACAGCAGTTCCTGCCACGGAGGGTGAAATTTGGCTGCTCTTGTGCCCGTCAGGGCTGTTCCCTCCAGGGTGAACACTCCTTGACTGGTTCCCCATCGATTTTTTTCCCCCTTCACAAAGACCAGGCACCTTTTCTCCTCTCATTTACAGTCCATCTCCTCACAAGTCAATCAGATGGTCTTACCTATAACTCATTTCAAACACCCACTGACCTCAAAACCTCTGGTTCAAAGGATTTTGGTTGATTTGCTGGTTTTGCAGCAGTTACGGCCTGAATAATTAGCTAATACCTTTTAAATATGTGTTTTAAAGATTATGATTTAAATCCCCCAAACTGTGTCATCATTTGGAAACAAGCCTCCTTAAAATTGCCGAGCCAGCAGAAAGCACAGAAAAGCTCCAGATGGTCCAGTAGTTTGTGGTTTATTTACAGGAAACCAGATCCTTCCCCTCAGCCTTTTATCTCAGAAAATGCAGGCGGTTAGCAAGAGGTGAGGGGATTTCTGGGAGCTCTGTGAGGTGTCCGAGTTATTTTACAAACTCACAAGTAAAAAAATGCCAATTCTGGTGGAGGGGTATTGGAAAGACACCTCTGAATTTTTTATTGGTGTTTTTCCCCCTTGATTGTTTGTTTTTGGGATGTTGACAACAGCGTTTTATTATTTTACGATCGGTGACTTTGAAGGTGGAACTACAAAAGAGATTTGACTGAAATATTTGGGGTATTTGCAACACTCGCATCTCCAGCTCTGCTCTCTCATCTTTCCCAAATTGCCACTGATCACAGATGTTGCCCTAAATCAGGAGAAAGCCCTGATGTCCATCTATGCTGAGATCTACAGATAACATCTTTTTGGGTCTCCCAGCACATTTTTTGTCAACTGTTTCCTTGTATTCTTGTTTGTGCTCCAGCTGGGCCTTCTGTGCCTTGTACAGAGAAGCAAACCCTGCCAGCACATTACATTATTTATAAGGCAGAGATGCTATCAGATCTCACTCAGGTTGGAAGAGACTCTGCTTTCAAATAATTATAGAATTTACATTTATGTGTTGCCTCTCAGGGAGAGCTTGGAGCGCCGTGTGAGTGTCAGAGCAGAGCTTGGGTTGTTGGTTCACTGCTGAATAGAAATAGGATGGGGCAGAGGGGGATCAAGGAGTGAATCCCCCACTGGTGTCCGGCTGCTGGAGGGTGTGAGGAGAATTCAGGTGGAAGATACAACTGTTTAAACTGGAATTTCAGCAAGGCTGAAGAAGTTGTAAAGAGCACTTGGCTGATGTGTGACCACCATGGACAGGGTTTTATTTTTAATCTAAAAGAGCTATTAATTGCTGCACAGTTCCATGTGCAAAGCAAACTGGGACTTTGAGCCCGATGTCCAAGGCACTGCTGTGGTTTTGGCAGAGGGGAGGGCTGGCCATGGCCTGGGGGGAATTCAGGGGTGCACCCACGAGTTAATCACAGCCCCCCACGGCTGGGCTGCCTCACATCCCATCTATTAGTGGAGTTTTCCAGTTTTAGCCATGACTTGGCACAATTCTGGCTTCTCAGCAGGGACAGGCACAAGCTGCAGTTTCCTCCAAAGTTCATCTCGTCGGAATGTTTGTAACATATGCCTGTCTCTAGGAATGTGTTTGTTGGAAGGAGGGTGTTCTGGAAGGATGCAGAAGATCCATATTTTAAGTGCAAAGCCTAGTGAAGAACTTAATTTTAGTGCATTTGCAAGTGGAAGAAGAGCTCTGCTCATTCTTGCCTTGGCACAATGCAACACATCAGTTAAGCAGTTTGGAAAAGTAGATTAACTTAGTGGAGAGGTCCCAAGTGACATCCTTTGTTCTTTGCAAAATCAATTTCATAAAGGAAGCTTTAAAAGAAGAGAAAATGGGTGGGGGGAAAGGCCCAGGAATGGCTGGAATGGGATGTCAAGATAGGCCTGATTTGAGATAAACTGAATTCCTACCGGAGAGGTAGTTCCACTGCTCTACTCTAGGAATATCTGAGCAGGAGTGTCTTCACTTGATGAGGTCAAAATTTGGGTTCTGCTTGTTGGAGACTCATATTGTGGCTGATAGGATAAGTCCCAATTTAATATCAGGAGGGACCTTTGTGATTGGTGCAGCACAAACAATGGAAGGGACAGTTTAAGAACATAACAGGGGCTGACTTCAGGCTGAGAAGATACAGTTTTGAAATCTGGCTGAATGAGCCATGGTATTTTTATTGGTATTTTATATTGATTTATAACTAGTGGCTTTTAAAAGCATACAAAACTCCCAAACCCTGAAAATTAATATTGTACTGATGGACCTGCTTGAACAAACATACTAAAAAATGTGCTCTCTGTCATGGCAAGCTGAAAAAGCAGATGGCAGTCGGAAGCTGAGCAGCATACAGAAGTTTGAAATTTTAAATTAAATCAATTTGAAGCTTTGTTTGTGCCTAAGGCAAGCTTTCCCCTCAGATGAAGGAGAGTGGCTAGCTGAACTTTTTTACATGGGCTTTGGTTTGGAAAAGGCTGCTGGAAGATTTTAAATCCTCTGTGATTTACACCAGTGTATTTGTCTGGTTTAACAGTGGTGTATTAATATCCCATTCAGGTTGGTCCCAGACAGGAAGCCTTTCCAAAATTTTAAACTCCTGTAATGAGATGGGTACAGAAGAGGGGCTTCTGCTTTTCCACAGCGTGCCATAAATATTCAGATTGTGTCATATGTTTCCTGGGCTCTGAAGAGATGAAGAAGGAAAGAATCCTGAAGCAGACATACACACACGGTGTTGTTCTGCTACAATAAATCAACTTATTCCTTGATTTAAACATCAGGAACTGTCCTGACTTTCCTGGCAGCTCACAGGAGATGGTGGGTAGAGCAGAGAAGATGTTCCATGGGCAAAATGTTGTTCTCTCTATATGGGAGTTCATTAGTAAGATGGGATAGGCTGGCTGGACCCTGAGGGTCTTATTTTTACTTACTCAATACTCTCCCAGGTTTTAATGAGAGCTTTACCTGAATAAAAACTGCATTTTATCCCAGGCCAGTAAGAGATTGCTGTGTCCTGCAGAATGAGCCTTTTTCTGCTGTCTCTGAGGTTTTTGGTAACTGTGCCTTCTTTGTAGTAAACCAGCTCTGTGTGGGGACCCTTGGAGGAGCTCTCAGGGTTCTGCTTCTTGGCCACCAATTGCTACCTGAGCTCTGTGGTGAAAAGTTATTTTATTTCTGCAGCTTTTTTTGGGCTCTCCTTTTTGGAAATCATCCCTTCAAACTGCAGCTGTACTCATGTGTTGCCTTGTGCTTTACAAACCTGCTGCTGGTAGTTTGTGTGATTCTTACTCTGGTCAAGTGTTGAAACCACATTCCCAGGGATTTTGTAAGTCTCTGAACCCCCAGACCTGCTCAGCTGGGTTTGAGAGGATGCAGAATGCACAGAAGGGAAATACTCATTTCAGCAAAGCACAAGAGTCAAGAGACATTAAAAGGAAATCAGTTAATTGACTTTGAATTTTGCTGAAAGAAAAAAAAATAATAGCAGGATTCTCAAATGATGGCTGAATTCTCAGCCAGCCTTTTGAATACATGAGCCAGTCTGTTCCTGGCTCCTTCGTTAGGGATGCTGCTCTGCTGCTCATACATTTGGTCAGGATGAGTTGTTTGTGCTGCAGTAAACATTCACCTGGAATCCACTGACTGTATAAGCTGTACTTTGTTTGGGAAAGTAGGTGTTGAGGTCACTGGAAATGCAGCAAACTCAACTGCATTGAAATCCCTAACATTTGCATTCATATTACAGTTCCACTGAGCAAAGGTGTAAAGTGATGCCCAAACCTTCTGCTCCAGCACATCCTGAGGGGGAAAAATCTGGGATGATGGCATGTCCCTGGGATAAAGAGAAGGCTGAGCTGTGCAAAGAAAGGACCACGAGTTGTTCTCCCCTCAGGCACCCACTTTGGGCAGTGGGGTTGGGGCTGGACCCTGGCAGTGACCCCTGGGCACAGTGACACAGAGCCCCCTTCTCCAGAGCTGTCCTTGGTGGTGGCTGATTTACAGCCCATGGGTCGGCACTGCCATTAACATCTTTTTTAGTGCTTAAGCTCTCGTTTTGCTGCTGCACAGCTCCATTTGCATCCTGCAGAGCAGTGGGCCCAGCTCGGTGTCACCGCCGTGTTCAGTCCATGCTTCCCTGATCTCTGATTATTGTCTCTGCTTAATGCCCAGGGCTCACTGCAGCCGGGCACTTGGCATCACTGCCAGCTGCACGAGCTACCAACCAGCTGGCAAAGGGCAGGGAAAGGGAGCTGAGAGAGGGAGGGAGACCACATGAGACAAAAATAGATCTTTTAGACCCAAGTATAACCTTTTTGGCAGTGCAGCTCCAGAGAGAGCAGTGTGGCTTTTTAGCAATAATAAAGAAATACAGCACATGGAGGAAGCAGAATTTGGATTTGTTTGGTTTTCACTTCATCAATAAATTCCAATGACTCCATTTGGCTTTAACACTGTTACTCTTTTTGGGGGCTTTTTATAGAAATGACAATTAAAAATGGCCAGAGGAAGAAATGTGACCCTGAACTAGGAGAGAGAATTGGGAAGGCTGCAGCCTGGGGGACCTGCTGTTCCTTAGGGAATTTCTTCTGCTCCACCTTTTTGGCCAACTTCACTGTATTTTCCTTTTGTAATTCTGTATGAATTTTTAAAATCTTCCCGCCTGGAAATTGTGGAAGGACAAGGCTAGACAAAACAGTCTGTTGTCTTCAGTGTTGGGCATCCCAGTGAGTGTTTGGACTGAGTGGCATGTTCTGAATTATTGGGGTTTGCTGTTTTTGCATGGAGCAATGTAAGGCTAAGGCCTGAATATGAAGCAGATACATGGGATGTGGAGTTCAAATATCCACCAAAAAAAAAGGATGTAAAGTCATAGATTCCTGAGCCGTGTTCTGGGTCTGCCTTTCTGTATGTACTGGGAGTTTATAAGGGGGTACTGGGGAATCCTCTCAGATATCATTTGCCAGATAGAGAAACATGGACTTCTTTCCTCAGCTTCTCTCCTTTCCCTGATAAACCACCACCAGCAGGTCCCAGTCCAGCTGGGAGCCATCGATTTGTTCAAGCAGAGCAGTACATGGGCATTGGCTGTGAGTGTACAAACTGAATTCCAGAGAGAGGGAGCCCAGCTTATGTAAAATTACCCCTTGAGCTGTAAATCTCACCTCAGCTGAAGATCTACACCCTTCAGAGAGCACTGGCTTTTTCAGAGGCACTTGGATTTAAGTCTGTGTGCAGGTCTTTGCTTTAGGTGCATCTGGAATGTGAGGAATAAGAAATTAGCTCTGGCTCGAAGTTGGATGTGGCGCTGCTGCTGCTGCTGGGCGTTTGTGTGATGGATTAACCTGGCTAATGTAGCTCCACTGCAATGCTGTCTCACAGCCTTTATGGGTATAAACACACTTATAAATGTGGCAGCCAACTGCATAAATCTTCAGGCGTGTTTGCATCTGGCTACCCTTGGATATTCAGATCTAATTATCTTCAGATAATTGAAAATAATATATCAATATGCTGCAATATGAATAAAAAGGACAGGAGTTTTGGAAGCCTCAAACCCATCTATTGTGCAGTGATAGATGCACGTGCTGCACGTTGGGTGAGCTTTGCATCCTTGGGGAGCGATGCATCGAGCTTCCCATGGAACAGCTCCCCTGGCCCAAAAAATGGTGGCTATGTCTTCTCTCTTTTGTGTGTCAGGAATATGTGATTTTGTTGTCAGCACATTTTTCGTAATGAAAAGCAAATGGTATCCAATATGTCTTGGAGAAAACGTGCAAATAACAGCAAAATTATATGTTGTTAGAAAAAAAAAAAAGATCTGTAACTTGTTTGCTGTCAATAGAGCTCCTAATGACAGGGTAGGAGGGAAGTGCACCCAGTGATCACTGCCTGTGTGTAGTGATACATGTGGGGCTGCAATCCGAATGTGTGTTTAAAAACCACACCACGAAAAATTAAATTTCAACTCCTGGATACATATCTGCAGCGTTTCATGGAGTTGAGAGTGTGTTTGGACTTAGTGTCTGAGGGCTTGGTTCTGTAAAAGATGGGAGGATTGAGAATCCCTGGCTCATGTTTTCAGACAGAAGCCACAGGCAGTTCCCTGAATTACTGCTCTGCAATTCACTGGGATTTTAAGTCCAGGTGTGGGGAGCAATGTCTTGAATCATAAGTCTGAACAGGGAAAAAAGCACACAGAAAAAAAAACAGTGTATTAATGTGTGTGTGTCTGTGTAGAATAGATCCAGGAAGAGTCTTCCATGTTTTTTGCAATATTCCATTAACTTTGTCAGAGCAAGAAGCTGCTACATAGAATTCCTGCTCAGCCTGGAGTCGGTTTTAAGTGCCCATGTTATTCGATGTAACTTGGAAAATGGATTTTGTTTCCAAAGCTCTCTCATTCCGTGAAGGATTATGAATGGTTTGCTATTCCTGTTGCCAGTAGAATTGATTGTTCTTGCTTTGAAATCAGCTAGAAGACATCTGGGGGAAAATCTCAGTATTTCTGAAACCCACAGCAGCATTCCCATTGCCTTCACAAATGTCTGATTCTTCCCAAATATGAAAACTTCCTGCTTGTATCCACTGAACATATTTTACATGAAGATCTAATCACGATAAACCTTATTCATGAAGTGAATTTTTCCAAGGAGTGAATAAAAAAGGGAATGAATACTTTAAAGGAAGCTTGTGGACCTTGATTGAATGACTGTCCATAAATATTTGATGCCAATATTTGTCCTGCTCTTGCAGAGACTCTTAACGAGTTCTTCCTCTGTGATCTTTACTTGACTATTCTGTTCTCCTTTCTTCTCCCCATCTGCTCATCTCTGTTTTCTGATGTGAAAATGTACCTCTCCAAAGTGGAGCTTCATTTAAAAATAGTGATAGTTTAAAAAAAAAAAAAGTAATTAAGGATATGTAGGCTGGTTGTGGGAGCATGGTTTTAATAGAAACTGTTAAGCTCTGCATCTGCCCTCTGCCACCTTGTGCACATGGTACTGATACTTCTCAGTCAAACCAAGTTTTGGATAATTACCCCCAAAACTGTCCATGTCCCACACACACCTTCAAATTCCTTGAGCTTGTATTGATCCCTTATTTATAAAAACACTGGGGCTGTGAAGATTCCTCTCCTCATCCCTGCTGGAAGCCAACACTTCACCCCATAATAAATTCTGCCAGGAGAATCCAGTCCAGCTCATCCCCATTTTCATTCTGGGCACAAAAGTGGCTCCTGTCAGTGAGGAACTGCTGTGCTCACCTTGGCTTCTGTGCACTGAGGCTTTACTGGTTCTCTCTAAATTAACTGGAATTTTCTATGCAGCATTACCTTGAGAGGCGAAAAATAGGAAACAAACAATTACCTAATTGTAGTTGAGGTCTTTTTTTTAACCTGTAGAACAACAGTGAGGGGATAACAACTGGGATGTAGTTTCAGCTCTGCTCTAGCAGGCAGTGGCCTCACAGCTCCCATTAAGCCAAAACAGACGCACACCTAACGGCCCTTTCTGTGAAATTTAGCAGGAGTGAATCTGGATCCAGAGTGCTTGTCCATAGTATTTTAATTTTGTATTTATTTAAATAGATTTTTGGCATCAAATGCGTGTTGTTGCATAAATTCCAGGGGAAGTCAGGGTTTTTGGTGAGAGCAGCTCACGTTGAAGTGTTTAATGTTTTTAGCAAGACATTGTTACAGTTGGTGGCCTTCCCAGTCAAGAATGACATTAACGAGGGAACTGGTCTTAAGGATGAGTGCCATTTCCCAGTGAACTGAGTGACATCTATGCTCGCTCTCATTTGAAATGTACAAATGCAAAAATGTGAAAATTAATTCAGAATATCTTTGTGATAATTTTCGAATAATTAAAAACTCTGTCATAAGCTCTTTCATTTCTTGATTCCACCCCTATGACCACTTTCTTTTCCATGGTAAATTGTAGAGCGACCTTAATCTGTGATACTGAAAGAATAGACTTTTAAATCAAAATAAGCGTAAGGGGGAAAAAAAGGGAGCATATTAATTGCTCCTTCTTCCTACACAGTTTTTTTCCTTCTCTTTCCTTCAGGCATTCCTTGCATAAAAATATCCATTCACCAACTGTTCACCAACTGTTCCTCCGCTCATTGCCCTACCTTAGATTTCTTTTTAAGACACCAGTGAATATTTGCTCTTCAGCCTCACTGTCTTTGAAGTTTTCTGCAGGTTTTTAAAGGTACCAATTGGAGGATTTACCAAACAGCAGCAGTGAGTTAATGAGCACTTCCTGCAAGGGGCTGAGCTGTTTTTAAACTTGGGCTTTTATGAAACTGGAACTGGAAGTGTTGCCCCGATGAACCAAAGTGCTGGCAGCATTCCTCACTCCAGCATCCCTGAATCCCTCTCACTCCTGCCCTTCAACTTCTGACACTTCCCAGCCACATTCTTCATTAATCACATGCTGGCTTTTCAGACTTGGGATTTTGGGAGGGGAGCATGGGAGACACAGGAGGAGAGGAGATGCTGCTTTGACGCTGTCACGGTGTCAAATATTCACCATTGTATTCACCTTGTGGTTTTCAATGGGTTTCCTTTGCCGTGGAAATCACAGAATGGTTTGGGTTGAAAAGGGTCTTAAGGATCATCTCCTTCCAACTCCCTGCCATGGGCAGGGATGCCACACACAAGGTCAGGCTGTTCAGGGCCCCATCCAGCTTGGCCCCATCTCACCCTGTCAATGGTGAAGAGACAGAAGAGGATATTTTTGGGATTTGTGTGGGGCTCTGGATGGAGCCAGGTCTCTGGGAAACCTGGATTGTGCTGGAGCTGCAGCAGTGGCCAGGGCAGGAAGCACATCCAGCTCAACTGCCTGAGGCAAGTGTGGGATAGGACACAAGGCAGGGGCTGGGGATAGAAGGTGGGAACTCACAGTAGGAACAAACTCCAAATCCCACCCCGTGCCCTGTTATTTATATCCTGGTTTCCCTGTAGCTATTTACATTGTTTTCCCCTTTGAAAACAGAGGAGCAGATTGAAAACTCAGAGTGTATCTATAACCATTAAAGTAGATGTTCAGCCTCTAACAACGAACTCTTGCAACCGCCTACTAAATTATGCACAAATGCACCAATTCCTTGAAGACTGTGGACACATGTAATAAATATCTCCTGTTACCAGCCAGGGGGGTTTGACTCTGTAGTTTCTTTTCCCATTTCCACATGGTGGGCCAGGTGGTCTCTCCTGGAAGGTAGCTGAGATGAACAAGGCATTTGGGAGGCAGCATTCGTTATGCTTGCAGAGCTTTCTCTTGAACTTCTAGGGAAAATAGTTATAAAAAGTGAAATACACTGTACACGAACTGTTGTTGTTTTGGTTTGTTTTTTTTTTTTTTTCCTTTTCTTTTCTGGAGCTCTAGTCTAAAGAACTACGAAGCTGTGCAAAGTTTTGGAGCTCTGCTTGGAACAGAAGAGGAAAAGGAGCAGATGCTGGCTGTAATGCCTGCTGTATCATTCCTTTTCTCCTGCCCTTTCATTTTTAGGGGCTCCATCATAATTTAGATGCCTGTGACAGCTTGTGTTCTAATAACAATATAGGCACAGGAATTGAGTGAGACCTAAGGTCCATCTATTCCAGTATCTTGTCTCTGACAATATTCATTACTGTCTCTTTTTGGGGGAAAGTGTAAGAGCCATGCAGGAGGGAGATATGGAATAATGTGATATTCCCTGCATGGTCTCCTCGGATCTATAATACTTAGAGGCTGACCTCACCCCTAAAGCACAGGGGTTTTTTTCCCTTCAGGGTTTTTTCCTGTCATTAATTATGACAGTGCTGGACATGAGAGTGGACATGCTTGTTCTTCCCATGGATTTTTCCTCTTCCATCTCTTGGGACACGTGATTTTGCATCTTGTTTGTCTGAGCAGAGCAGGACCTGCTCCTTCCAAACCAGGGAATTACAGAGACATTGCAAAAGGACAAAGTGCCCTCTCCTCATTATTCTTTATGTCTGATTATAAAGCAGCCGGGTTTTACAATGGAACCCAGAAGGTCTTGCAGAGCAGGTATTTGAACATTTTGTTGTGGCTTTTAGCTCTGAGGATTAGTTTGGCCCATTTCAATGTATTTCCTTATCTCTCTAACGTAGGGGCTTTTATAGAGCCCCTCAAAGGAACATTAATATGCTCCACACAGAGATTATTTTATGTGCATTATGAAATCCCTTGCACCTCTACTTTTTCATCCATTGTTTTTAAAGCCCCGATATACAGTGGTAATTTTGGAAAGCACTTAAAAGAATAGGTGGGATTTGCTCATAAATCAGCTGTGCTTTGATCTGTCTGTTTGCTTCCTCAAGACTCTCTTAAAGGTGATAATATTTCCTTATTTTTTATTTCCCCCAGCATCCCGCTCTCGCCAGTGGCATAGGTGTGTAAGAACACTCTGCTTTTAATAGGATGAGGTTTCTCTTCCAGTGTTTGCTTCCACCTTGTGATTAGTGATGCTTTGATGTGTCTGTGCCGAGGTTTTGGATGCACCCTGATCTCCCAATGACTCACTACACTTGCTCAAATCCTCCCTGCTAAAGTGTGCAAGTGGCAAATGCAGGCTCTGTAATGAAATACAGGAAATATTGCTGTAATATTCGAGATGCTTCAATTTGGAGAGCGAGCAGACAGGGTATGGAATTTTGGTTTTATTTATTATGTTGTTCTTTTTGCTTATGCCGTGAGTCTGTAACAATAAACTGTGCTGTGCCACTTTGATTTAGAAGAAGCTTTACTTCATGAGTGTAACTGCCCTTTAGTCACCATCAGTTCATTCCTGGCACATGGGAAACCGTTCCCATATTTTTTCCTTTGTCCTTGTTGGTGCTTTCCTGTGTGACATTCTCTGCACTCATCTGATCTCTGACCTCAGTGATGCACAAGTCGCTTCTGAGTCAAACTACAGATGAACCCTGCTCACAACAGCTGCAGAAAATATGACTTGCTGCAGGAGCTGTTTGATGCTGTACTCCCCTGGGAAAGACGTTTGTTTTCCAAAACAAGGGAAAAAACCTTGTTGCAAACAAAAGAGATAAAATATTAAGTATCATTTTGCCACTGACAAAGAATAAAAATAATTTAAGCCTGGCCATGAATGACTTCAGCAGAGCGTAGATTATTTTCAGGTGGAGTGTGCACTCTGCAATTCAAAACACAGCTGAACATTCAGGCTGTTTTTTCAGTTTCAAAATGCATCAAATGTTTGGGGTTTTTTTTAACCAAAAAAAACATGCTTAACAGTACATTTTCTAAGGCTGCTGTTGGCTTTTAATGGCGAGTCAATTTGTCCTTTATCAGAATAGGAACACATGCCTGAACCAACATAAACTCCTTTGACTGTCTCGGATGCGTGGTTGGGCTGCTGGCGTTTGGGTTGAATTGCAGGGAGGTGATAAGGATGCAGCCACCATTTCATCCAGGTTTCCATTACAGAGCTGGATTGCAGCAACGTCCCTCCTCGCCTGCACTATTCCCTTGTAACCCAAAAGTAAAAATAAAATGTGTTCAACTCTGGCTGGCTGGATCCTGGCGGGCGAGGAGCGTCCTTACAGATAACCTCAGCAAAACTGCGCGGGTCCTTTGGAGATAGCGGTGCCAAGACGAAACCCTCCGCGTTGGCGCTTTAATTGTTGCTTCCCACTTGTTATGTAAGGTTTCTGCTCCCCTCCTTTTAGCCCATCCAGTTTCTGAGTTGCATCACGTACGGCTCAGAAGCCGATGATGGGTCCTGCCATTCCCGTGGCGTCTCCCAGGTCTAGCCGCAGACACGGTGCGAACATCCCCCCAGGGAACGTGAGCTGCTCCGGATTCAGCGCCGAGCTCCGCGATGCCATCTGCAGTTCCCAACACTCCCTGCCCTTTCAGGGCAGCCACACTTCCAGCAAAGTTAATCGTAGCTGTCTCAAACTTTTCTTTCCGGAGTCGGGAATTCGTTACCGTGGCCCACAGGGTTCAGCGTTTTCGCTCGGAGCTCTTTTGATAAATTAGTTATGGACTTTCTTCAGTAGCTGTTTCCACAAGTAAGAAAGTTTGGTGCCAAATGGGAGAAGATTTCAGTGCAGACACATGACAAGATGCATGAAGGCCCAATGCAAATATGGACTGTGCTTTCTCTGGCTGTCGGCATTGCCTTGAAATTGTGATTCTTCCTAATTTTTGATTGTTTTTAGAGATGGCGTTGACATGAAATTCACTTGATTGGATTTCACGGCAGCTTGCATGTCTTGGAAGTTTTATTTTGAGCGAGTACTCATGTGCAGAGTGCCTCTTGAGATATCTGCCATCAGCTTCTTTGTGGCCAGTCCAGAAAGAGACATGCCAGATCACCACATTGATTTATTTACAGGGGTAGGGCATAATTTTAGCTACTTTTTGGGTTTGCTCCTCGTTTCCTTCCCAGTTCTGTTAATACTCACTTTCATGAGTACAATACAAAACCAGACAATCACCCTAATGAAAATGAAACTCTAACAGTGATACACTTGCAGAGCAAGGTGATTTGAGTGCAGTAGGGTAGGCAATTACTGCTGCATTAACATATCCACATCACATTAATGACGGAGTGCCAGGCTCTGGTTTACTTTTGTCTTGCGTGCAGGAAGGGATCATTAGAGTCCCATGAATAATAGAAACCAGAGAAGGGGGAAAAAAAACACCCACCTATTAAGGTGTTTTATCTATCTTTCTGCAGTTGTGTTCTTTTTTCTGACAAAATGTCTGCGTTAGTATTCCTGAATAACTCTCAGTGGGAAATGTGATCTGAGCGCAGTTGGGATCAGTGGCAGGACTCCCACTGGTTTCAGCGGTGCTTGAATCAGGACTCTAAGAACTTGGAACACGTCTTGGTAGGTGGCTTCTTCCAAGCAGGGTTTTAATCTTTAGATCAGTAGGAGATGGTCAGGTCTCTCCGTTCACTGTAGCTCATGGAGCATTTTCAGAACTTCAGTAGTTGCTGGGTTTAGGCAGATGGAAGGCAGATGCAATGCAAGTGATTCCACCCACACTGACTATTGATAATTCAATATTCTTTCACCTTCAGAAAGTATTTTTGATCTATTCTGGTAAAAAATATATTTCTTTTAAAAGGCCTTTCTGCATGGGTTACAGTTTTATTCCACGGCTGCTGTTTAATTTTTTACTTGTGGAGCAAAGGCATCATGAAGAGAAAAGGGTCCAGGATGCAGACAATCTTCCTCTGTGCTGCTGCTCTGTCAGCATTATCCAGAGGGTGTGAAAAAGTATCATAATTTCTGCAAAACCCAGAGGAAAAGTTCTTGAAAGTGGGATGATTCTTGTTTTTTATCTATGTAACCTTTGAGGAAAATGTGTGGTTTTGTCCTTGGTTTTGCTCTTTGGTCCCGTTGATCTAGGCCAGGACACAGAGAATGGTACAGAACCTGCTCCTTTCGGATAGCTCAAGGAAGGCTGGAATGAACAGGAATATTTTCCACCAGAGAAACCTGTTCACTGCAGGGGACAGCACTGGGCTGTCCATCCTGCATGGAAAAAGCCACCTGTGTGTGGTGAGGCGTGTGAGAGCTGCAGCAGATATCTGTGATTCAGAGATCTGAATAACTTTTCTGCTTGCCAATAGCTCCTGTGTACAGGGATTATCCACCCACTCAGAGAAAGGTATGGTTTGTAAAATTGGGAATATAGAGAAGATCAGGTAACCTTGAACAGTGCTACAGCCCCTGAGAGAGGGGACAAGAGGTGGTTTCTTTGGTTGACTCTTCAACCCTCTCTTATCAGAGATTTCTCCAAGTCTGACAGTGGCAGCCCAACTACAAAATAGCCAAGGTGATGAAAACATCCCCTGGCTTTGAAAATATCCCACAGGCTGAGTGGTTTCTGGTTTTGCCATCCCAGGTGTCGATTCCACCCTCCCCACAACAAGCATGGCTGGCATGAGGGGTGTGGCAGGAATTTTTACCAAGGTGATAAATAATGGATAGATGCACAAACAGGATCTTTACCCTTGTCAGATGTAAAACATTACAGGCCATAATATTGCTATTAGGCTTTTTGGCTCAGATCAAGTGCAGTGTCAGCTTTGGTTTATGTATCTTCCAAAGCAGCCTCACAACAGACTCAGAGGTTGTGGAAATGTGCTCTTGGGTTGGTTTTTTGCTTTGTTCTTTTAATGGTTTTATCTGGAAATGCAGTTATTGAAGTGAGTATAGTTTATCCTTCATATGCTAATGAATTGACGTTTACAAACAAGAAACACAAGTGTCAGTAACCTGATCAGGAACTGTAAAATAATTTCTATTTATCTCATCTACTAATATCACTCAGAGAAGGCCTGGGGGTTCCAGACAGCAATAACATAAATACCAGTTTAAGAGGTCTGGTCAATAAAGTGCTCTGCACACACACTCCAAATGTAATTAGTTACTCCATTCTGTTCCCATTGCGTTACCTATGGATTACCTCTATGGATTAAGCCTTCCAGAAATGTTTCTCTCCTGCTGTTTTCCTCTCCCCTATAAATCAGGGAGATCGGGAGGCAGATCCCACCTTTGGATTTGCCTTCTGTGAGGGTGGAGAGGCCCTGGCACAGGCTGCCCAGCCGGGGCTGCCCCATCCCTGGACAAGGCTTGGAGCAACCTGGGAGAGTGGAAGGTGTCCCTGCCATGGCAGTGGAGATGGAACGAGATGGGCTTTAAGGTCCCTTCTGCCCAAACCATTCTGTGATTCCGCTGAATAAGTTTAATGGTAGGAAATGGAAAGTTGATAAACTTGGTGTTGATGGCCCAAATCTTCTAAGCTATCTGAACTCATTTTCATTTCATTTTTGCCAAATTAAAATTGGCAAACCATATTTTGTTGAGACCAGTATTTGCATTAGAATGGGAATGTTTCGTGAAATTGGTTTGAATTTGCCATTATTTAGTTTAAGAAATAGAGAAAGATGCTGTGGTGTCTAAATAGCTCATCTCAAAGTTTTTTAACAGAAGACTTTCATGTACAATTGTACCTTCATTTAGAATTCATTTACTTTCATTAGAATAGTTTTCTAATTTTATGCAAGTGGATGACTCAGATAGGGAGCATTTTGCTGATTTTACAAAACACTCTTTCATGCAGAATTTTCCTGCACTGAAAATTTCAGTCTGGGTGTGCTTGTAGTATCTGCTCTCATACCCCCAGCCTGTCCACCCACTCTTTAAATGCCTGAAGCTTGAGGATTTAACTTGATTATTTTTTTTTTTAGATTTATTTTAGATTTTTTTTTTTTAGATTCTTGTTTCTCAACCAAATGGCTCCACAACGGAGCAATTAGTCCTGGTGTTATGGAAATGCCTCTGCTTGCTTGCTTTCATTTTCCTTCATGTCACCCTAAATGTTAGGATGGTTTACAGGCTGGTTTCAAAACAGAGAAACTAAGATGATAATTTTTTAATTGGTGTGATGAACCTCGTGATTCTGCTTAGAGAGAAGATGCTTAGGAGGGGAGCTATGATGGATGGTGTAGTTCCAGATGGTGGAAATAGCTTCCAAAGGCTTGGAAAATATTATGGAAACATTGGATTTTTATAGGGAATGGTTTCTGATCCAGACAGAGCATGAGTAATATCATTCCATCCTCAGCTG
>JAHLSL010000008.1:3609111-3622764 GCA_025920805.1 Petroica traversi
TCCCGTGCAGCTCTGGCTGGCTGCAGGCGTCCCAGGGGAAGGCAGAGCTGCAAATCAGCCGTGTATCCTCTGACAGATTTTATGAAGAGAGCACAATCCTTGTTCTTTCCATCCCCCTCTCTCTCCTTCCTCTCGCCTTGGACAATGCATTTTCCAAATAGAGAAGCTTTCCCTTTATTTATCTCTGAGCCTAAAGAACCACGTGGTCAAGTTCTTAAAAAATCCAAAATATCCAACCAAAGAACGTGGCAAACCCCTGTGAATTCCTGTCCGGTGCTACAGCTATTCTCAACAAGCTTCATTTAATGCCCCCTCAGCCCTTCCCGGGCAGATCCAGCCTCTTGGAAACTGGTTCAGGGTGATTGAGGAGTGCTCCAGGGCCCTGTGGAGCAGGGGGTGCCTCTTTATCTGCTGGCAACTTGCTGAGCCCCTATAACCCCGTGACTTTACTGGAAGAGGGTGAGCAACCCTGCAGAGGGGTTGGTGGCCTTGTCTTGCCCCATGAGGTCTTGGAGCTGCCACTGTCTGGATGGGTCACCTGGTTCCATTTGGAGAGGCTGCAGGAGGCAGAAGCAGTGAATTGCTGCAGGTGAGCGGGGGTTGGGGTGGGATGCTCCCCAAGGACTCTTGGTGCAAAGTGCTGTCCTCAAATGAAGCCAACACTGATCCGCTTCAGCTGAGCCTGGCAGATGAGAGCCCCCAGCTTGGCAGGGTCTCCCTCCAAAGGAAGTGTTCCCTGCTCTTTGTCCAGACAGAAAATTGGAAAATGTCAGCTCTGTTTTCTGATGAAAATTCATTGTCTGCCACCTTTCCTGAAAGCCATTGGTAGTGCCTGGCCCCAGCCTGCATCAACGGGAGTCCTAAAATACAGCACATGGCAGAGAGAAGTGGTAAAATAGGGGCTGTTCTCTTCTTGTGGGTGCTGTTACTCTCCCTGCCCCCCCGTGGGTGCCTGGTGTGAGTGTGGCAGCTTCTCTAGATAAAGAATGTTGTTTCTCCCAAAAGAAGAAGAATTTATTATTTTTGCTACATGGGGAACTTGACATCTGACAAGTGTTTCCTTCTCCCAAGCTCTGTTCTCCTTTTCTGTACATAAATATAATGCTTGTGCCCTTCCAAATGCCCCGGCTTTCCTGAAAACCCCTGTGTTGTAGCCATCAAATTGGCCCATGCATTTTTAATGCAGTCTTATTGACTGGATTCAGGAAGCATAAGGATAAAACAAATCGCTGTACTAAGAAGGAAAAAGCCATTTGGCCAAGTGCATCTGCTCACCTTTGATTTATTTCAGCAACTTTCTCCTATATTTTCACTCTATTCCCTCCCCTTAAAAATAATCTATTAGTCTTCTAGTATTTTGGCATTTGCATCTGCAGTCTGCTCCTCAGCCTATTCCATATTCACATTGCTTTGATATATACGTGCGAAATAATGACCCAGAGCTGAAATACTAGCTAAACCTGGTTTCTGATATAATCCCCGTGGTATTTAATTGTACTTTCTTTGGCATCTAAAATGATGGCTTGTGTGATTGCTATCTGGGTGTATAGCAGTGTATCTTGGAGGAGCTAAGCATTGTGTCCGAGTTGGGAGTGTGAAACCAGGCTGAACAAAGCCCCTCCAGATAAATGAGCTGTGTGCTGTTTGTTCAGCAGTGTGGGTAGCCTCAGCCTGGGATAAATACTGCTGAGAGAATGTAGATATTCTTTCAAATTGGAATGTCAAATTCCAATTCCAAGCCTAGTCTGCCTTCCAAAGCCATCTGGGCTGTTCCTTCAGCCACCAGGTTGAGGGGTGCAAACTTCCATTGGTGTGGGAGGAAGGGAACTCTAAAATGGGATTTTGTGTGTGTTTTCTGTGAGGGGTTTGAGAAGAGGACTTGCTTTTTCCATAAGTATTTGTCTCCTCAGCCATCTTCAAGCAGGATTCATTAGGATGTGGTGGAGCATGGACCTGAGAGAAGCAGCGTGGAGAAACCATCCAGGGGCACTTCTGGATGAACTCAAGCTTCTGGGATGCCTTTTGGGATGTGGACTGGTGTGTTAACTTTCCACACATTGCTGCAAGGCCAGACCAAGTCTTCCAGAAGCAAAAATACCAGAGTCACAGAAAGCCAGGTTGGAAGGGACCTCAAGGATCACCTGATCTAACTCTTTGTGGCAAAAGCACAGTCTGGACAAGCTCAGCACCCTGTGCAGCTGAATCTTAAAGTGTCCAGTTTTGGGAATCCACCACTTCACTGAGGAGATTATTTCAATGATTATTCCAATGACACACAATGATTATTCTCATTGTGAAAAATTTTCCTCTTGTGTCCAAGTGGAATCTCCCCAGGAATAATTTGTAACCATTACCCCTTGTCTTGTGAAGAGGGAGTCTCCTTCTTTGTAGCCATCCTTTAAATCATGGAACTGGTGATAGGGCCTCTCCTCAGACTTGTTTTCTCATGGCTAAACAAACCCAGATCTCTCAGCCTTTCATTGAATGACAACTTCCCAGTCCTTGGATCCTCTTTGTGGCCATTCTCTGGGCCTCTCCAGACCATCCACATTTTCTTTTGCATAGTTGTGACCAAAACTGAGCAGTGTATTCCATGTGTGTGCTGGCAAGGACCACAAGGATAATGACTTCTTTACCTCTGCTGGGGATCCCCTTTTTGGTGCAACCCCCCTGTTGGCTCCCTGGGCCAAAGACTGGTCACTCACACTGAGTTGTCCAAAGACAGGCAAAAATGAGCTGAGAAGGAAAAAAGAAGTGAGGAAGGAATGGTCTTACAGAAGTCCAAATGCTCTGACACCCGTGGTATTTCCAGTCCCATCCCAATGTCCCTGGAGGAGACAAACCCAAATCTTCCTGTCTGTCTCTTCCCTAAACTACACATGCTGCTTTTCTGCATTGTGTGGCTGCTGTGAGCCTGTGAGGCTGGTGCTCCACATCCTGATATAAATTGTTATCAACAGCATAATAAAGAGTGATACACAGCGCCGTGCCAGCCCCCGCGCGCCGCAAGCTTTTATGTTGCTTGTTTAAATCCAGCGACAATATTGCTGCAACTTCACAAGATATTGGTGCTTTTTAGCCTAATGGGAATGATACGGTTTGTTCCCAGCTGCCTTCGGGAGCAGAGAGCTGTGCTGTGGGATTGGAAAACTCACTCACAGCCTCGCAAGGGTGGTGCTGACCTGGGGACTTGGAGCGGATCCGTCCACGGGCTGGCAGGGCTGGCAGTGAAAATAAAACACTGGTTGTAGGGGGAGGGTGTCATTGTGCTTCTGCAGTTTGCACTGTGGGGAAGGATGGCTTGTGAAAAGACAGAAAAAAGATTCAGTGAAATGTAAATCCTTCTGCATTAGGATGCATTTTCCCTAAAGCATCCCTTAACCAAATGGGCTGTGAGGTTCCCTTTGTCTCAGGCGGTGTTTTCTGTTTAAATGATGGAGGTTTAATTCTGTGAAGTCTCCTTAAAAAAAAAAACATTGTGTCTGTGTCCGGCGTTGACCCAAAGCCAATAGAAAAAAAGGTTTTTCAGATTTTTGTGTCCAGTAACTTCAGGGAATTATGCTCCTTAAAATATTTCTTATAATAAGCTTAAGTGGAGAAAATTGAAAAACATCATTCGTACTTTGATGTCCTAAAGTATGAAATCTGAACAGCTTACTAGCAACTAAATTCCATCCCTTGACCATAGAAAGAAGCAAGATTTAGGAATATCCTAAGATCAAATAAAATAGGGTCAGCTTTGGGGTGCAGTTGCTGTGGGGTTCATTGGCATATGGGAATCTGAGCTCAGTATTTCCCTTACAAGCTGACATTCCCACTGAGGGCTGCAGGGCTGGCATTTTAAACCCAGCCCTCGAGAAAGGCTCTGGATCAGCTGCATGGGGAGGGCAGTGGTTAGAAATTGTTCCTTGGACATGGAACACCTCAGTTCCAATCCCTCAAACTACGGCTTCCCCTGAGATTTTGGCTAAGGTGCTTCTGTAAAGCAGAAATAAAAACACTCCTGTGTCTCAGTATGGTATTCTGAGCATTACAGACACCCCAGACTGGAGTTTATAAGGTGTTTAGATGCCTGATGATTCAATTAACAATTTGGAAAATCACTCAAGTTCCCCAACTTGTTGGCTTTGCTCAGGGTTCCGTCAGCCAGTATTGGCTGATAGATCCAGATAAGTAGACCTGGAAAGATTTTCACTTCATGGCACAATTTTTTGGATTTGAAGACTTTTCATCTGCCATGGGAAAAGTAAGGTTTGGGAAATAGCTGTAAACCATGGCAGGATCCCTCATGCAGATATGAGTATTCCTCATGCAAATCCATGTGGAAATGCTGCTGTGAAGAGACCTGCTTAGGAATCTTAATACTGCCAAGCTCACCACAGGCTGCAGGAAATTTGACGTATAAAATCTCTGGCCTGACCTTTGAATGACCCCAGTCTTGAAATATTTAGTTTGTTGAACACAGTCTGCTTTAATTCACATTAGAAGAAAATCTGTGTACCCCCGAGCAGAGAACCTGGCCAGGTGTGAAGGGCTGCAGCTGATGTGTGTCATCACCTCCCCAGCCAAACTCCCCAAGTCTGGGATTGCATCTTCTTTCCAAAACCAGCTGATTGAGTGGTTGGCTGTGAAGCATTTGAGATTATGTCTGTTTGTGTGTATTTGCAGGAAGATTTTTCTGAATCAGGCAGAACTGATCAAGGATGCTCTAAAGCCTTATGGATGTGGAAGATTTGGCCACAGCTTCATCATGATACTACTACTAATACTGGTATATAAACTGCTTCATGCTGAGGAATTGTGTTCATCTTTTACCAGCATGAACCTGTTAACATTCCCAGTGTGGTGGGTTTGCCTTCAGCTTCTTCAGGAGGGTGTAGAGGAGGTTTTTTTGGTAACTGTGTTTTGTTAAACTCTCAATACCTTGCTGGTTATGGACTATAGGCAGTAATCTGTTCTTTATTTGGAATATTGCCCAGAGAAGCTGTGGCTGCCCCTGGATTCCTGGAAGTGTCCAAGGCCAAGTTGGACACTGGGGCTTGGAGCAACGTGGGCCAGTGGAAGGTGTCCCTGCCCATGGCAGGGGGCTGGAATGGGATGATCTTGAAGGTCCTGCTCTATGATTCCATGATTTATACCTCAAAGTCTTGCTTGAATTCCTTCTCCAGGAACATTTGGAAGAAGACAGCACAGTTCTCTTCTTGAGGAGGGAGGAGGTGGATTGGACCCATAACTGAGCACCTCACCTGCTCAAGGCTTTCTGGGTAGGAATATAATTGTCCAAATTTCACCTACTGATTATGGAGAGGAATAGAGTCCCCAGGGATTCAGAGGATGGATCATTGTTCTTTCTCCTCTGAGTGGGGACATCTGAGCTCCCACCTTCCAGGCCTCCTTCAAGTGGTTTAGGCAAGGAGGCAGGAACTGAGCATATGGAGGAAACGGCCATTTTTTGACTTTATCAAAGTTTGCATGTGCTCCCCTAATTGCCTTCTCTGAGTGCTTTAGCAGTGAGAGCATGGTACATCAGATTTTACTGTAGGCTGTAAAGGATTCCCAGCACCCCTGGATGCATTTTAATGTCCCTTAATCAGCCCTGTACCTGTGTTTTTATTGCTGCAGGATTCTGCTGCTGGAGCAGTGCTTTGCTTGTGCCTTTCTGCATCACACTTTACACCTGCTTATGTCTCTGAAGAGACAAACCTACAGAGGGCTGTCCAGAGCACAGCACTGACCCTGTCCCCCAAAAACTGGGAGAAGCAAGGAATGAACCACCCCGGTCCTAACTCACAGATGTTCTTGTACTCATGTTCCTCCTGGATTTATGGAACTGGATGCAGAGAAGATGAGTGGCTTCTCTGATTCCTACCAGGAGCTGGGTAAGGATTTGCTGGCCTGTTCCACAGCCCAGAGCCATCCCTTCTCAGAGCCTGCACTCTACACAAGTATCAATGCATCCCCTTTTCTTTATGACTTTAATTATTTTGTGCGCCGGGCACGGAGATAAGTGGGTATCTTTGTGTTAAGCAGCTAATTAATGTTTGGAACTTAGTCTTTTGTTTATTGTAGGGTTTCGCAGGAAACTCTTCTCAGCTGTAATAGAGTTTGTGAAATATGGACTGTGGATCCCAAATGTTGGAGACAAAAAGATGAGGTGCTGCTAAGGGCCATCAGTGCACATTGACTTCTTTTGGCCCCACATACATCAAAAAAATGAAGTGAAACCCTTTGCTGGAGGACTGATTGCAGCTGAGGCACCTTCTTTAATCTCCCATGTGCAGGATGCCTTGTGAGCCAGGCAGGCTATCAAGATACAGTTTTAATTAACATTTGCTTTTTAGATAATGTGCACAGTTTATTTTGGCAAGAGTTTATTGAATATGAAATTTTTGTAATTAAGATACTTAAACCTGCAATATTTTGTTTTCTGCAGTTTGTTTTTTTTTCCAAAATGGCATAAATTCTGCAGCATTTATTACCCAGAAGACAACTACTGCAAGAAGGAGCATTTTCTCCCACTGCTATTTTTTAATCTGTTTTTAACCTTTTTGTTTTGGTGCCTTGTTAGGCAGCATTTTCACAAATGTGCATGAGCAATCACAGAATAAAAATAAAGTAGAGAAGGTATTAAAGTCCCTATTCCTAAGGTAGTTAACTATCAGTTTTCTGTTAATTTGTTTTAATATGCAAATCTGAATGAATTCATCTCTGTATCATCTGAACATCCCACAAAACAATGTAAATCAGATATATTTCTCTTTTGTCCTTCAGAAGGAGCCAGACTCTTAAGACAATATGCTTTACATATTTAGAGGTATTATATGCTCCTTTCAGAGATATTATCAGCCTGCTGTTGAAAGAGAAATAAGAGAATAGATGTGAAAAAACGTCCTTGGAGTAGATGGAGAGCCAAAAGAATTCATAGTTCTTGGATGTTCTTTTTCTTTTTTTTTAACAGTGCATGAAAAGAATTTACTGAAAAAACTTGCTTGTGCTTTGTATTTTTCTGTCATGGATTCTTAGGATGAGGCTGGAAACCAAACTGAAATTATTGATGAACACCGAAACCCTGTAGCTCTCTATAATCTCAACAGATTGTCATGAGAGAAAACGTTGTTAAAATAAGTCAAAACAAAAGGGAGAAAACTGCTCCCATTCTGGCTGTGTTGGGAGGGGTTAAGAGAGAAGAGAAGGATAAAATCACTTTTCAGAGTGATTGCTGGGAAAAAAATGAGATTCTTCAGAGCACTCAGGCTCTGGTAGGGGAGGCAATATGCAGATCATCGTGGCACTGTGAGTTTATTATTTATTGAGGGACGTCCAGATGAGCGCAGGAGGAGTGTGAAATTGAAGAACAAATTAAGGGTAAAAGGTTATTTATTTTCCAGCTAAATCCTCTTTCTTTTGAATATTATTAGTAATTCAGTTTTTAGCTAGGAAGCAGCCCAGCCTGAGGAAGCCCCAGGAATCCAGTGTTTGAGGTGAGTGGGGGTCCCACCTCCTCCTCCTGTGCCTGTGAGTCAGGGTTTGCAGCCCAGGAGAGCAAATCACTCGTAAAAATACAGATTTTTTCTGAACTGCTCCAGTTAATTCTCTTTTGTCCAAAGCATAAATATGAGGAGAGTTGAAACCATGCCAGCCTCCCTGAATGCCATGGAAGCAATTGTTTAAATCACTCTGCCAGGTAGCCTCTGCTTCCTTGAAGGAATTTGTCTGCACATGGTTTCTGCACCCAAAATTTGGTGTGGCTGTGATTTTTTCTCACTTGTTAGTCCATACGTTTAGCTGTGAGGCAGGGAAGTGCTGGGAGTCAGGCTCTTCTCCCAGTTAACAAGTGACAGGACAAGAGGGAAATGCCTCAAGTTGTGCCAGGGGTGGTTTAGATTGGATATTTGGGGAAATTTCTTCACCAAAGGGATTGTCAAGTGTTGGAAGAGTCCCCATCCCTGGAGGGATTTGAAAGACAGGTAGATGTGGCACTTGGGGACTTGGCTTAGTGGTGACCATTTGCACTGCTGAGGGAACAATTGGACTCAAGGAGCTTGGAAGTGTTTTCCAGCCCTAACAATAAATGTGGTCAGTCCAGCAGCCCCCACCTGAGCATTTGCTTCTGTCAGAGTACCTGGAGGTTCTGGAGTGGGTGACAGCCTGGGGGAAGGTCCATATGGGACCTCAGCTGTCACCTGCTGAGCTGAGCCTGGCTGCAGAGAGGGACTCCATTGCTGAAGCAGAGCTTTGCTCAGCAGCAGTGCTGTCTGTAGGAGCATTGATCGCTTCCTCAGCAGCCCAGGGAGCCTCAGTGCTAATTAGCAGCAGGGATTGCTGGGGGGCAGGAGGGTGTCCAAGAATGGAGGGGAGCAGCTTGGCCTTTCAGAGCAGTAAATCCATATTGGTTAAACTGCCTTTGTCGAGTGTTTGTGCGATCAAAAACGGTGCCTGTGAATTTGTGTGAATTTAAGTCTCTGTTATCACATCATCACAGAGAGAAGGGTGACCCTGCTCAAGCAGATGTTGTGGATACTGAAACTCTGAGAATCTGGGATTGCATCCTTGTGCAAGGAGGGCAGGACATGAGGAACAGGCCTTGCCAGGGATGCAAATTCCTGCAGGGAATGGTGAGGATGGACAATGAGTTTATTCCAATCAGAATTTGTGTGAGGTTTCACAAATGCAAATCTAAGCTGCCCACTAAAAGGATGCAGGAATTACTCCTCTACTGTTGGAATGACAGCTAACAAGGCAATAAACAGCTGGAGAATATACACGGCTTTAAATGACCATCATCTCTTCCACTCAGAGAATAATGTAATCTCCTCACAGCTTCCATATCCCTGAAGTATGTGCGAGTCATTAGCTCTTATGATGTACATAACCATCCTTTCATTTTGAGGCCTTTTCTTCATTCATTTTCTTCATTGTACAGTACAAAAGAGCTCAAACTACATGCTGGTTTAGGCCAAACAAAAACTGCTACTAAGAATAAAAGAAAATTTATTGTTTTGTTTGCTGCTTAGGAAAGCTGCTAATACAAATCCTTGATGCCTATGCCAGGTATTTCTGTACTTCTGTCCTTTATGCTCCTACTTTGCCCCTATTTTCACATTCCCATTATATTATTTTAAATCTGTATTAGATGTGTTTACATTTAGTTCCATTACAGGCGCTTAAGGAGTTTGTTGGGGTTTCCACACTGCATAGAACAGAGGTAGGTGTGCCATGTGCTTCATCCCAGTTCTCCATCCAAAAGTGGGATGAGCCAAGACTCAGAGGAAGGAAAAGGTGGATGGGTTGTAAGCTAACGGGTTAATAATGACACCAGGCTGGGCTGTGTCTCTGTCCTGCTCACAGCCTTTGTATTTCCATCTGGGAAATTTTACAAGATGGGTTTTCTCAGCCACAAACACACCCAGCACAATGGAGCCGAAAATGAAAACTCAGGATAAAAGAAGCAATGTGTTAGTTCACAGACAGCTGCAATACAAAGGTTCCAGGAAACCGCATTTTGAAGAATTGCAAAAGTTTTAGGAGGTAAAGTGGGATGGCTGGAAGGGAAACCTGGAACAATCAGTGATGCTGTGCCTCAAGAGGGACTTCTCAGAAACTGAGGCTAAAAGTTTCTGTTGAAAGTCCAGAGTAGTGAAGGAGAAATACAGAGAGGAGTTAAATGCGAAAGAACAAAGATAAACTGGAGTTGGAGTCAGCAAAAAAAGAAGAAAAAGAAACTTCCTTAGAAATAATCTATAAAGGAGAAGGAAGTTCAAGGTGGAGAGTAGGCCTATAACAAATTACGAGAAGGGTCTATTTAATAGGAATTCAAATGGCTACGGTGCTAAAAAACTTTCTGAACATTTCTGCAGTGAAAAGAAAGATTAGTTTCTGGCTCCAGGGAATTAGTATTGATCGTCATTTGGTTTTGATAGGGCCATATTTTGCCCAGTAGTTCTGAAGGGATCCAAGAATATCCTGGAAAGCCTGGAGGTAATAAATGTGGATGGAAGTGATGAAGGGGTGGGGAGGAGCACAGTGAGAGCCCTCAGATCTTTGCAGCTGAGGAAAGCCAGGTGCTGTGGAGTTCCAGGGCCCAAGGAGTTAAACTGGTGACTCAGCAGTGGAAGAGCTGATGGGCTCCTCTAACATTTAGAGGTGCAAATGTTATGAGCCTTGGTCTAATTAACGCCTTCTGAAGCAGGAGCCGGGCAAGCCATGGGATGTCTTCGTGGCTGAAGTGATGGAGAGTGTCTAGGAGAGTACCAAAAGTGTGACAGTATGTCCAAGTTGGCATTAAGTGGGATTTTCAGCAGAAGGGTGTAAGACCCTTGGGCTGGGTCCTGGGGCAGCAGCACACGTGCCTGTGGCAGCCCTACACCCTTCCCTGACTCTTTTTTATTCCCATCTTCTTTCTTCTTTAATGTAGAAAGAAATCCTTTTCTGCCATTTGAAAGAAAACTTTAAAGACAGACACACTGATGTTGGTCTTCTGCAGGGGAATGAACTTCACCTGCAGGGATTTAATTAGCAGCCTCTGGGTAAACAAAACAGGCGAATTACAGTAAAGGGGAGCTGATAAAATTGGAGGGATCATGGGTTACCTGGTGGAAAGCTAATAGACTATCAGTTTGAAAACAGTATGTAAAGTGATTCTGGCAGTTCCATTTGAAAAGTATCTTCTGTCATCAGTGGAATAAATGGAGCTAAAATCAGTGGTGTTAGAAGGCTAATGAAAGCGAGTGCAGCAAGGAATACGAGTTTTACAAAGAGTAAATCCTGCTAAGAAAGCTTTGTGTGCCTTCAAACAGAATCACTGCCTCTTTTGGCAGCAGGTAATGTAATTAATGTCATAAATTTGGATTTTTCCAAAGCATTTGGTGTCGCATTTCAAGAAATCTATTTGACAAATGAGTTTAGCGAGGGTTGCAGTGTGAAGCACAGCCAGGAGACCACGCAGCAGAAGCTGAATGATGGATAGCCAAGGATTGCAGGCAGGAGAGGCACCTAATGGGCTTTTCTGGGAAAGGTGTTAGGTCCAGTTTTAGTTAACCTCTTCATTAATGAGCTGGGAGAGAGAGTGTAAGTGTGCAAATTAATGATCTCGGTCTGAGAAGATCTGCAGATAATAAAGGAGGGGGGAAGAAGGAATGTGGGCAAAAAGATAACAAACTGCCTTCACCTTGAAAATACAAATGCAGGTGTTCCTGGAGCTCAGCAGAGCTGCGTGGGAGCACAGCTGGCGCTGGAAGAACAGACTGAGAGAGCAATAGAAGGGACAATTTAGATGTAAGTTGGCAATGAAGTATGAAAATATGAAAAATAAATATAAATTCAGGGTGTGTTTGACAGCATTTCATCATAGTGAAGAGGACGTGGCAGCGTGACTCACATCTCTCAGGGTGCTGGATAGTCAGATGGGAGGAAATATTAAAATATACACCGTGAAAAATATTCTTATATTGGTATGTGGATGGTTGAAATGATATAGTGGTGTTTTACCTGTATCCTGTACTTCTCTTAAGCCAAGAAACAAGTAGTTTTAGCCTGGATTTGTTATGCCGTAAAGCCACACAAAATGCAGCCTGGAAGGTAAATCAAACAGAAAACAAAAGGGATGAAAAGGAAGAGGAACAAGTACAAAACCTGATGCTTGATTCATGCAGTTTCCAGCTCTTGTGGATGAATTTTTCTCTACATAGTTTATTCAGACATGATCTGCACTTTCTGAGGGGCTTCCCAGCTGATAAGGACTATGATGTGAAGGACTTGGGAATAAGTCCCCACCTCCCCAAACAACAATAAGAAAAAAACACTTAAATTAAAGAAAGAGAAAGGAGATCAAATGCAGAGTAGCAATATTCTGGGGTTGTTTTGATCAGCTTGCAAACCTTCTTTGTGTGATTGCAGAGGGTGCAGAGATTCCTGTGTAACAGGTGCCTCATTAAATTAGGCTTATGTTCGGGAAGGCTCAAGAGCGATTTTTTTTGGAAGGAGTAGAGATAAATGGATATAACAGTCCTGGGCAAATGTTAGTTCAGAGCGGCCATCAAAGCCCCCAGAAGGTTTTTTTTTAGTTGCAGATGGCTGGTGAGAGAGAACTGAGTGATCTGATGTGGTTCTGGGCTGAGGGGCCGGGTGGTGAGGAGCAGCTCACCCTCTCCCTGCTCTGTACTCCCCCAGCTCTGCTCATCAGCAAATTGTGGGTGTTTATCCAAGTTCTTCATTAAGTGGAATGATGTGTGAGCAGGGAGAGAGCTTGCAATTCAGCTGTCATAACCACAGGAGTGAAGATTAACAAATTCAACCTCCTTTTTCTCTGCAAAGGTAGATAATTGTCCGTAGAGAGTTGCTGCAATATAAGGTTACCCATGTTTTCCTTTAGGATTAAATTACTCTTCCAGTACCTGAAGGGAACCTACAAGAAAGATGCAGAGGGACTTTTTTTTACTAGAGCCTGGAGTGACAGGGTAAGGGGGAATGGCTTCAAACTGAGAGTAGGTTAGGATTAGATATTAGGAAAAAATTCTGTGAGGTGCAGAGGCCCTGGCTAAGGTTCCCAAGAGAAACTGTGGCTTCCCCTGGATCCCTGGAAGTGTCCAAGGCCAGGTTGGATGGGGCTTGGAGCCACCTGGGACGGTGGAAGGTGAATGAGTTGAGCTTTGAAGTCCCTTCCAACCCAGGCCATTCTATGATTCTGTGATTCTATGATTCTGTGATTCTATGATTCCAATCACATTCATATATAAATTCTCCTTTCTGGTTTCAGTCTAATGCCTGCAACTTAGACTTTATGAGAATCTAAACTTTCTGAGATTGCATTTATTATTTTCCACAATTTGGCAAAAAACACAGGTCTGCTTTGGTCTGTAAGTGCTGGTGAATTGTTCACTCTTCATAATTTACAATGTGCAAATTGCTCCTTAGGCCTCCTGGCATTGCTCCTGTTCCCTCCTTGGAATTTTCCTTGAATTTGAGTGGCTTTTTAAGGCAGAATGTGTAGAATGCAGTATTTTCCAAGCAATTTGAGGCATTTCTCAGTGACCCAGGCTTGTCACAGTGGTACTTTGCAAGTTTTGTTTGCCATTTTTCTGTGCTGGTCTCTACCATGTCCAGGGCCATACCCAGGAATGCCCTGAGCTCGTGTTGTATTTCCAGGAAAAGTTTATGGCAGGCAGGGCTAAGGCTGATCCCACATTTGCCCTGGCAGGAACTCCTGCCACATTCTGCCACTGCCACTCTTTCCTGGGGAACACCAGGGAGGCACTGCTGCCTCCTCCAGCTCACACATCCCTCATGCTCCTCTGGGACCTGCACCACGGGGTGTACCTAAGGAGCAGCACCCATCATGGGGTGCATTCCTGTAGGGCTTTCCTCATCAGCTCTCTGCCATTTCTCCCATTTTCAGTCTTTTCTTACAGAGTAGGAAAAGTCTTTTCAAAAGGTGATGGAAGAGAACTGCAATGGCACCAGTGAGAGAGAGCGTCTTGGATCCCTCTTGGGAAGAGGACAGTGGGAACTCACAGGAGGATGTGTGGTATTTGCTTCCTCAGCACTATTTCCATGGTTGCTAGGGGGAATTTGCACAAGGCAGGCTCAGTTCCCCAGCCCTGGAATGCAGAGTGCTGAGATGCATTTTCTGTAGCTCCTGTTTGATCTCTTTTCTTT
>JAHLSL010000008.1:3622774-3749364 GCA_025920805.1 Petroica traversi
CTGCAGCCCTCTCTCTAGGCACCATTAGCCTGGGAATGCAGAAGCAGCTCGTATAGGATGCATCATGATTAGGTTCAAGTGTTCCGTGTGTGATAAACCTTTATCCAGCAGATGCATTAGGGAACTCTTTGTTGCATATGAATCACTTACCTGAGCAACGGATGCAAAATACTTTTTAAATTAAAGAACATGAATGGAAGTGTTTGCAGTGCCTTTCTCCATAAATAAGATGGTTTCATACATGTGTGTGCTACTGAGAAGGAAACCAAGGGAAATATTTATGAGTGGTAGTAATAGTTAATCCTTTTAAAAGCACTATAAACCCACATGCTCCAGGTCACATGGCAAGCCTCAGCTGACATAAAATCAGACAGAAGGATCAGTCTATTATGGACAAGATATTCCATATGAGTCAGGGAGTTTGTGCATCCTCCAGAGTGTCTGAACCTGTCTGCTTATGGATGGGCTTGCTGTGGAAAGGCTGCTCCTGTCTCCTGTACCTGTTGTTGTCTCATTATTTCTACTCAGTGAAGGCCATAAAGTATTAGAATTTATGGCCTGGAGAAGAGAAGGCTTTGGGGTGACCTAATTGCAGCCTGAAGGGATCTGGCAAGAAAGGTGGAGAGAGGATTTACAAGGGCCTGGAGTGACCGGACAAGGGGGAATGGCTTCAGACTGAAAGAAAGTAGGTTTGGGATTGGGATTAGGAGGAAGTTTTTCCCTGTGGGGGTGGTGAAGCCCTGGCACAGGGTGCCCACAGAAGCTGTGGCTGCCCCTGGATCCCTGGAAGTGTCCAAGGCCAGGTTGGACAGGGCTTGGAGCAACCTGGGACAGTGGGAGGTGGCCCAGCCCATGGAACAAGGTGATCTTTAAGGTCCCTTCTCACCCAAACCATTCTGTGATTCTATTCCATTATTCTGTGTCTATTTTTATCAAATTTGCCATTCAACTGAGCACATGGTGAGGGGGACAATAAGTGGCTGCTCTGCTTCAGCTGGTGTCACACAGGCCATCCCAAGCTGTCTCAGTGCTGAGCTACCCAGAGACTTTCATCTGATCTGCCTGTTCCTGGTGGGAAATCTCAGCTGCCCTGGCTCGGGGAGCTGGGATCCTTTGCAGCTGGATATGCTTTGTACTACTAAACTGAAGATTGTGTGAAATCAATTGGGAGGGGGAAAAAAAAAATCAATGCCTGGTTTTTCAGGATGAAAAGGCAAGATAGCCGCACAATTAAGCACTGGAACACATTTTCCACACTCTTCCTGTCATGTTCTCCTGATTCCGTGTCTTGGCTGTTCATCAGAAATAATTAAACTCTCTCCCATGGGCAACAATTACTTGCTTAAAATATTTGAGTAAAAAGAATGCATTTATAATTACCTACCCTTTTTGAAGGTGAAAATGGAGATTATCTTTTGATGAAATAAATGTATGTGGGGAGACTTCCCAAGGAGCAGAGCACTGCATCCCGTGGCAGTGGGAATGGTGTTTGGCATGGGATGCAATGGTGTGTCCCAAACTCTGGTGTGTGTTAGCTCAGCTTGAAAGAACTGAAGGAAAAATCTGAGAAGGTTTTGATTTCAGAGTTAGGCCCAAGTCTGAGCCCCTGCCCATGAGTAAGAGGTGTTTATTCTGGCAAATCTGCATATGGACTTGACATTTTTAAGCAGCAGGAACGAAGCAGGAAACATATCCAATTTGTACCTATCAAATGTGGCCCTTTTATTTAGTCACACCATGTCTTTCCTTTTCATGCTAAGAGTTGTCTTTGTTCCTTTTGACTCTTACTCTCAAGGGAGTTGGAGCTTTGAAAGTGTTTTATGTTTCAGAGCAGCCTTTTTTCCCCCTCAGATTTGTTTACTGATCCATCCTTGGTAAGACCTTTTAGTGAATGTGATAGGAAGGTTATTAAAAATAAAATATTCATCAGGAAATCAGCCATAAACATGTGGGCTGGTTAAAATTCAATTCCTAATTCTTTCAACCTTGACATCATTTTGCTTTTTACTTAATATCTGTGTATACAAATTTCTGAGCTAATTTATTTTATCAACTTATGCTTATTTCAGTTGTTCCTACGACTCACTCTTGTCTGCTTAATGGCATCAAATAACGTGACAATGGTAAAAATGACAATGACAAATGGAGGGTTGTGACAGATTGGCTGAATTTGAATGTCTCTTACTGAGAAAAATGTTTCAGGAGTGCCATTAATTGCTTTCACAGCAGTGAGTTATGTTTGTGCATCTTGTCTGTCACTTGGTGCTCTTCCCATGTGGAAGGGTGACAACTCCTTCCTTTCAGTTGCCTGGAACAATAGTGCAGGGAAGGCAGGGCAGGGAGTGCAGGGGAGAGATATGGGAGGGAAAGCAGGGAAAGTTGGTCCTGGGCAGAGGTGGGGGCTGGATTTAGCTGGTTTATTCAATGAGAGGGGGAGTGGAAAGTACTGGAAAGGCATCTCTGGGAAGCAGGGTGACAGCAGTGGCAGTGAGGGGCTCCCCTGGGATCTCTTCTGGGTCACACCATTCCCACTGCACCATTCCCTCTGAGGCCATTGATAGGTCTCATTCTGGGGATTTTGTTCTTCATTTTCTACTTCAGCTCTCTTACTTCCTCCCACAGGCTCTTCCTCTTCTCCTTTCAGCATCCTTCTGTTTTCTCCCAGCGCTATTCCTGCTGCAGCTCTGGGTGCTCGCTGCTGGGGTTGTTCACTCAGACCTTCAGTCCTGGCCTTGGGGAGAATTAGTAATCCCCTCCAACACTCTGCTCCCTGTTCTCCCTCTGGATTCAGGGCAGGGTAAAACCTTGCTCCATCTTCCCCATTTTCAGGTGGTTTATCCATGGATTTTAGACTTTTTTTTTTTTAATTAGAGCAAAATCCTTTGGACACCTTGCTATGCCAGCCAGCGACTGCAGCCGCCAGTCATCTGTCAGTTCTCAGGATGTGTGAGAATTGTAAAAGGTCAAATAAGAACCTGAAAGCATCAGAGAGCTCCCAGCCTCCAGGGTGTCCTCAAATCCTGGGTGCTGCTGGCACGCAATGGAAGTGCTGGACACAAGGAGAGGCTGTGCCTCCGAAGGTTCTTCTGGGAGTGCTCATGGTCCTCACTGCTGGAGCTGGGGAGGAGAAGAGCCACCACTAAATCCATCAGTGTGAGGAGCACTGCTAGGGGAGGAATGATCTCAGCATTTAATTTGAAATTTCATTTTCAGAGCCATTCAAACCACCTCCTCAGGGGGACTGACTTATTTGGGAGCCCGAGGAACATCTTTAATCCTGGTAATGTTTATTTTATTAGAAAAGAAATAAGAGGTGACCCTGAAAGGCCGGGAATAACACATGGGGTATTCATTTCTGAGCCTCTCCAGTATTCAATTCTGAGTGCTCTCCGGAGCACTGTTCTTCAGAAACAGGAATTTCCCAATTTGATTTCTGACCCGTGTGTGTCCCTTACCCTTCTGCAAGGTTTCAGTGTGCTTAGGAATGAGAATATAATTATTTCTTTTTATTGCATGCGGGTTCTCTCTGACTTCTTTTCTTGGAACTTCCAGGTTAAATAACCAGGAGATATCAAAGGCAGGTTTGGAAATACATGCACTCAATTGCTCAGCCATCTGTCTTAGTTGAAACCATGATTATGCTATAGAGCAGAGATTGATTTTCTTCCTTGTCCGCGTTGTCTTTGGGCAGAGGAAAAGATGCTCACGAGCCTGTGTGAACTCCTGCTCTCACCTTCAATAGAGGTGAGCTCTTTTTAAGTGCCACAGATACTTCTTGGGTCAGGAAAATCCATTCAGAGGCCTAAAGAGCCAAGGCTTGGAGTAAAATCTCCTTTTAGATAAATCCACCTCTCCTCTCTTTCCCTCCGAAAGGTCAAAGCTAATGATTTCCCCTATGGTCGGCTCAATGGGAAGTAAAGTGCAGAGAATCAGAGTTTGGTTACTACTACTTTGTATATCAATATGAGGAATAAACCTAAATAGGTTTCCATGCAGGCTGGCATCTGGGGAATAGAAATCAGGGAGCAATTTGCTAGTCTTGGTGTATTTGTGAATGTGCATTTCTGCTTGATGGCAAATGTTAAATCAGCCTTGGAGTCAGTCACCCACCATAAACGTCCCCTGTCTTAATACACACAGAGATGTATTTGTATCCCAGTAGAGAATGGATTTTGAATTAGCCTTAACCAGGCAGTGTCTCAGTTTTGCTCATGATCTGCAAAAAGAGAGTGAGAATAGCTCTCAGGGAAGTGGATATTATGAAATTTGATAGACAATGAGCGATTGAAATGTGAGGATAGTAATGGATTTGTTTTCCCACTTACCTGTAATAGAAGTATGGGGAAAGCACAGATTTTCTTCTTCCTTTTGACTTAAATGGGGGTATTTCTCACTTATCTTTTATTGCTGTAAAAATTATTAAAATATAAATCTATATTTATCCTTTACAGGTGTTTCCTTCTGAAATAGGTTGTTTCAAAACCTAACAGTTCAAGGACAGGAACATGCTAACAGCTAACATTATTTTTTTCTGATTTTTATGTATTTTTTTTTCCCATCAGAACTGGTTTTGATCCCAGTTTGGGGTAGAAATTCTTAAAATTTGGGTGTCTTAGTTGATATGAATGAGGTTATCCAAGAGAGTTTAATTCTCAGCATCTGCACCTTGGAAAATGTACGGACAGGGGATGTTTGTCTCTTAAAAGAGCGAAGCCGCTTTTTTTGGCTGAAAAAACCCAAAACTCAGGGCTTTCCTTCTGATACAGAAGAAGGTTGTCTTTGTTTCTGAGATCAAAGTGTGATCCTGTTGTTGAGCCTGTAAAATGCCCAGTGCCTCCCCCTCCCCTTCCCCTGGATCCTGTAATGCATTGATTCATCAAAATCAATTGCACTTTCATGAATTAGTCATTGGGTTCCTCACTGCATCTGGACAAATTATGTCCCTCTTCCTGCACGCCGATATCTCTGCTCTGCTCTCTGAAGCAAATGATGCTGCCTGCCTCGTTAATGGGCCGGGCTGCCTCTGATACAGAGCTGGCTGACAGCAAATAAACAGTTATTGTGGGCGTTTTGTTTGATCACCTGCACAGGTCACCCCAGACATCTCTGACAGAGGCACTTGTTGCCTTCCAGTAGAGAGAGGAGCTTTCCCAGATGAAAAATGTTCCAGGATGGATTAAATGCCAGTGTTGTCATAGCAGAGAGCACAGATGGGCCTGCCTGGGTGGCAGGTTGGCCCTGGAGCCACAGCCCTGCAAAGGATTGGAGCAGCTTTCATGACAAGCTCCACAGACTCTGGCTGGTTACCTGTGCCCATTGATGGGAGTGATGACCTGTACCCAGTGCTGGGAGACAGCTCAGGAGCAGCAGGACTTCAGGATGTGCCCCGTGGAGCACCCCGTGGAGGTCCTGGCTACCTGGGGTGGGAGTTTGGGGCAGGACTTCTTCATTCCCCCCTCTCCCTCACTGCACCACGACATTCTGTGCTGGGAAAATGGGATGTTTTATCCCATTCCTGTGAGGATCCTCCCCTGATTAGTGCAGGTTCTTTTCAATAGTGATTTCTGGGCTCAGCCTGAGTTCTGTGAGTGCAGCTCTGTCTGAGCAGAGGGACCTGCAGCCACCTCTAACTCATCAGGCAAGGAGCACAGCGTGGGCTGTGGGCAGCTGGCCTGACTCCTGTTGTCTCGAGCTCTGGAGCATGAAATGTAATCATCATTACCTTGCTGCTCTCTTATCTCCCCTGGGTGCTGTGCCTTCCATCCCTGCCTCTTGGCTGGGGGAATCACTGCTTGCAGAATTCCTCTTGCCTCTTTAGGATCCAGCTGGAGTGTTTGACTTGATGGCCTTTTGTGATAGGAAATTCCTCGGGCTGCCTGTGTGAACAAGTATTTCCTTTTATTCCTTCCAAATTTACTGGCAATTATTGACTGACCCCTTTGCTCCTGCATTATGGGATGGTAGGAAAAGAGCGGGATTGATCCATCTTCAGTACATTACCCTGCAGAGTTAACGATATTTTATTTTCTTGTATTACGGGAGAGAGAAAGAGATCCTTTTTCATTACAAGTCTGATCAATCCCTAAGTTTTTCAGGGCATTCAAGTTCCTGAACTTTACAGTTAGTAAAGAATAAGGTGAAAAGGGATAAAGTTCTTCTTGAAATAAATCGTTGAAGGGGATGAAGAAAAATCAACGGTTGTTCATTTATGTGTATTGCTTTGTGCCTAAATAAATTAGAATCAAAATTGTCCAGTGAGGAAAATGCAGGCCTCTGCTCTCTCCACTGCATGAGATCTTCAGGCAACATTTATGGAGTTTGAAAATAATGTTTCTGGTAATAAATGATAGAAATATTCTGTTTTCTGCATCAGCAGATATGAGGATTAAAGGATTTGACCATATTAAACAATTTTGCACAGCTTTGGCTCCCAGGGCTTGCAGGCTGCATTATCAGAGTTCATCTCACGGCATTTCCAGACCTGATTTAAGAAGAGAATATGTCCCTGCTTTGCAAGTTGTCACTCCCTAATTTAGGCCATCCCTGACAGAATTAAAAGAACAGAGATAAAGAGATTATTTTTCTTCTCTTGGAAGTGGGCTGGCTTCCTAAGGCTCCCCCCACCCCAATCAGCCATTTGAAATTATGGAGATAATTGAATTGCATTGTTTCTACATATTCCCTGGAGCTCTGCTTATACTGGACTATACATTGCTATGGAAACTTGAAACTCATAGTGGCTGATCTTTGTTTGGGTGAACGAGAAGGTTTCCTCTGCCATTTGTCATCATAATCAAGCTGGACCTGGAGTAGAGCAGCCTTGTCCCATGGTCTCTCTGACACAGCCATCTCCCACTCAATGTAGTTATTTTTAAATTCTGATTTTAAACCCATGGACCAGTTTGTTGGTATTTCAGCAATCCAGCACAGAGAGACAGCACAGATCCCACAATAAAGGTGAAATACTTTTGAGGTAAATAAGGTGAGAAATAAATCCTGAGCATCCTCTTGCCCTCAGGGTTTGTATTAGACCAAGGAATTCAAAAGTCAGTTCTGTGCTCCAAATGGGAATGCTCCAGCAGGGTGGGACAGGTATGGGTTTAACTCAGTTAGAAACTCCTGAGAGCCTTAGAGATTGATTTATTTTAGATTTTTTTTTTTAATTGTAAAATCAGTTGATTTTAGGTGAAAAATTATGTCAATACCTCTTAAGCTATACATGGGTAGCTCTGTTTTGGGTCATTCTTTCTCATCTTCTTGTTTCTTTTGCATAGAATCACTGAATCACAGGGCTGGAAGGGTCCTTAAAGGCCATCCAGTCCCACCCCTGCCATTGTCAGGAACACCTTCCACTATCCCAGGTTGCCCCAAGCTCCTCCGGGCCTTGGACACTTCCAGGGATCCAGGGGCAGCCACAGCTTCTCTGGGCACCCTGTGCCAGGGCCTGCCCACATAACAGGGAAGGATTCCTTCCCAATATCCCATCTAACCCTGCCCTCTGTCAGTGTGAAACCATTCCCCCTTGTCCTGTCACTCCATCCTTGTCCAAAGTCCCTGTCCAGCTTTCTTGGAGCCCCTTTGGGCACTGAAAGGGGCTCTTAGGTCTCCCTAGAGCTTTCTCTTCTCCAGTCTGAACACCCCCAACTCTCCCAGCCTGGCTCCAGAGCAGAGGAGCTCCAGCACTCTGATCCTATTAATGGCCTTCCAGCAAGTCCATGTCCTTTTCCAGACAAAAAGAAAAAAAGAAAAAGAAAAAAAAAAGGACAAAAAAGTGTGTTTTTAGTCACAGAAGAGCTTTTTTGGTTTTTTTATTGTTTTCTAGTGAACTAAAGTGTCTACTGCAGCATTAAAATTCTCTCCCAGTGCTGCATGTCACAAGCTATATTTTACAAAGCTTCTTTACCTTTATCAAAGAAAACTCTTCCAACTTTGAAGGTCCTGAATGCAGATATCTGCACACATTGACTCGTGCTGTCAGCACAGGATTAATCAAGGCTGTCACACATCCAGTCATAAAACCTTTAATATTTTTAAAAGGTTTGAAGCTGCTCTATTTATCGCATGCATTAGGGAGAACAAACTGTTAAACTGCTGTATCAGTAGGAAATAGTTTTAGTTGTTGCAGAGTAAGGCAGAGCTGAGCCCCAAATGCCAGCCAGCTAGGAAAAAAACCTCCTTTAGATATTAGGGAGGTGCTGCTCTTTGAATATTTTACACAAATATTTCCCCTCCCATACATACATATGGAAAACACAGTGTATTCGGTGGAGTTTGCAGTGTGGTGAAAACATGAATAGGTTGCTCTAAATAGGCAATAAAAAAGGGTAGTGTGGCCTTTTCTCTGCTGGTAAATAACTCTTCAGAAATCCCATTGTTGACTTTGCCACTAAGGACGTTAATTTTGACACACAATTCCTGAAGGTGTGTACATGACATCAGAAACCATCTGGTGTTTGTAGCTCTGCCCAACCCAAGAACAATGCAAAGGTTTGTAATTTTATTTTAATTTTTTTCTTTGGAGTAGCACATTTTCAGCAATTTCCCAGATTTCATCCCAGAGGTGGGAGAACATTGTCAGAATTTTTGCGTAGCATTTGGGTAATCACAAAGCCCCAACCAGCAGTGATAGCTTTCAAACCTAATTTGAAATTCTCAAACCTTCAAAGTTCAATCAGAAGTGCCACCAAGACAGATGTTGCTTTCCCCTGAATTCTGCACCTTTAGCTTTGTTGGAGATTTGAAAAAGTCTCTGAGAAATGGTGAGGAAGAAATAAAAGTTAATGGCTCCTTTCTGTCTTTGAAACAGGTTTGAGCAAGGGGGAAGTTTGGGAAAGGTTAGTTTTCCTTGTGTATATCCCTTTGCACACACATATGTGCAGGTCCATGCTTAGAGATGTGTAGCACACAGTGAGATGGGAGGAAAATGCTGCTTATCCACAGGCATTGATTATCTGCCCAGAGAATAACCATGCTGAGATCACATATGGATCTGGATGGCCCTTATCACATGGATCCCTGTCCAGACATTCTCCTGCTGGAACAATGGGCTTTGTTCCACTCAGTTTAATGTGTTTGGGAAGGCACAGGCACAATTTAACCAGGGAAAAGCTGCTGTTGGGGCCATACCAGCTTTTTCCAAGTCTCCAGGAGGAATTATGATGATATGATAAAAATGGCAAAGTGCGCACACTAAGACTCAGCAACAGCCTGAACTTTGATGTCCTTTTTATGCTTTTTATTGTTTGGGGGAAGATCCTCAGGGATCCTTGGCATCCCTGGGTTGCTGCTGGACCATTTCCTCCCTTATGGCTGCTGTCAGAGCCGGGGCTGCTCTGCACTGAGCACCCACCTGATGGTGCGTGGCTGCAACACTTGCTCCTCCACTCTCCCATCTGCCTTCTCACAACTGAAGCATTGCAAAGGCTAAGTTATCAAAAAGGTGTCCCAATAATGATGGCAATTACATGATTAATTAGGCATGGAAGTGCAGTTGCTTAAAAATTTTCAACAGTTGGCACTTAATAGCAAAGTAACCAGTGTGCAACTAAATATCCCCCCCCCAAAATGATCAGGTGAATCTGGGGGCAGGTGAGTCCATTTAAATCTGGAATTGCAGAGCCACTGTAATTAGTTCCTTAATTGTGTGCCCGAACTTGTTTGATGCACTTAGTGTGCATGTATAATTAATGATGATTTATTGAAAAGCACTCTTACTGTAAATGCTTTCCTTATCGTTTCCTAAAAAATCAAACTGTTGAAGGAAAGACTGGAATCTGATTTAATATGTAGGGAGAGAATTAGAATTTCTTCTTGGGGTTTTTACTAGCTTAGAACTGATAAGCCTGAAAATTATCTCTGTACAGACTCATATGTAGGAGTGGGCCTAACAGTGTAAGTAATTTGAGTAAAAGTTGGGCTGAACACTTTCTGTTTTTAAATACAAAGAGTAGTGTTAGGCTATGGCAACATAAACTGAGTTTGAATTTCCTCAGGAGTAATTCTGTGGTGCAGTGACAATAAGGCACCCTTGGAGTGAGCATCCATGTTCCAGTGGTGGCTGCATTCCATACTCCTGCTACTCATATTCCTTCTTTTCAGTGTTTCCTTTTCCTGCAAATCTGATTTCTTGGATGTTTCAGACAGGTTGGGGAAGCAAATGATGGAAGAAAATTCATCATCGATTTCCTCAGGTTTCCTAATAATCTTTGCACTATTACCTCCTTCCCTTCCTATTTTTTCCTTAGCACAGATCTGTCACTGCTCCTTTTTCATCTCACTGTTTCCAGGCTTTGGTTTCCTGCCTTGCTTTTCTTGATGAGCTCAACGCTGCTTCCCCTGATCTTCCGTTCATCTTTGTTTTCCCTGACACGCGCCGATCCCGGATTCGTTCTGGCATTCAGATCCTTCCTCATTTCCTTTCTATCTTTTAACAGTCTTCTCTCATCTCTTCAGATATGACTTCCAAGCTGTCTGGCAGCTTCTTCTCCCAACTACCTCACAGTTCAAGGGAAAATAATGTGTGCTGCATGGCAGGTCCAGTAGAGAAAAAAAAAAAACAGATTTATGTACAACAGATTGTCTGAGTTTTTGGGTTTCAAATAGTGGTTTAAATGAAAATGGATTTCATTGCTTGAAAATACACTTAATCAAAGAAATACTTTAATCATCTGAAAAGTACTATCCTATGAATTTAAATTAAAATATGTCATGTGTGTAGGCTACTTGCTGCCTATTATTCTAATATTCTAATTCAATTTTCTGCCTCTTATTCCTACCAAATTTTTCTCAATGTTATTTTAAAAGCTGATTATCTAGATACGAGCTGTGGAAGGAAAATTAAAATGTAAATTATGACAACAGGAATCTGGAAGATGATTTAGGTCCTAATTTTTCATCCTATAATATTTGGGTAAACAGACCAAGAGCCTCATTGGTTTCAGAGTTTCATGTGGAAACACATATACAGCAAGATTGGTGATTTAATCACCACTAGAATCCAAATCAGTCTGAAAAAGTAAGAATCAATTAGTTGTCTCCCTTTTTTTTTTCTGGCTACACCAGGGCAAGCTGCAATAACTCTTCCCTTTTAGCCCAATTAGGCCCTGTAGAGCGCAGGGATTTGGGGACAGCGCTTGACTGGGTACATAAAAATTAGTGCAAAACGTAGCAGCAATAATCCCTCACATCTCCAGAGCACCTCATAGACATTAATGAATTGTCAAAGCAATGGTGTAACACAGACAAGTGTCCTGGTCCTCGTTAGAGGGATGGAGAAAGTGAGTAAGGAGGATAAATCGCTTTTCCTGGGCCCCCAAACGGCTGACAGAAGGGAAATGATTTTTAAAGGAGGAATTTCTGGCCAAACACATGGAAAAGCTGGGATTTTTTACCATGTCTTGTACAAAACACTGCCAGAGGTGGATAAATACCATCCTTTCCCCCAGACTTGCCCTTCCTTTGGCAAGTTTTACTGCACCTGGCTGTCAGGGCTCTTTCTTCAAGGCCTGTGTGCAATAGGTTGGGTCTGAGTGTAAAGGTCAAAAATTGTATCTTGGAAAATGGTATTTTTTTAAATTTCCCAGCCTGATGAGTCATTCATTGCTATGACATATCGTGTCTGCTTTTGTTAGTCATGTCAGATTAGACTCAGTGAGCGAGAATGATCCTGCCTATTCCAGGCTGGCTGATTTCCTGAAAGAACCTAAATTGAGAGCGACACTCAAGTGCAAAGGAGTGATCTGAGGGAATGCAGTTAGTTTGCTTCAGATCTTATTTCTTCTGTATGTTGGAGTGACATGAATGTTTTTCTTCATAACCTGCAGTTCACAACCAGCTGAGTTCTCTGAGATTATGCACTTTACAAAAGTGACACTATTTTATTGAATTAAGTAAACAATTTGTCACTGCTGAAACTCAGTGTTAGTAATTTATTACAAATTATATCATTATTTTACAATCCAGGACAAGTGAGTCGGATGAAACACATCAAGCTAATTCTGAATTTCAGGATAACGGATGAAGCCTTTGTTAGATTAAAATATGATGTATTATCTTAAGCCATTTAGCTGGGCCTGGGCTGAAATTTAAATATTTCTGTAATAACCTATCTTTTAATTTAAAAAACAAGCATACGTTTGCATTAGTACTTCCAGTGAGTATGTGGCATCATTTTCTGATGATAAATCCATGAAGAGGTTTTTTTATTCTGCACTCTTCTTCACAAGGTCTGGAATTAAAAAAAAAGTGTGGATGTGGCACTGAGGGACATGGTTTAGTGGTGGCCTTGATGTTGTTGCAAAGTTGTACCAGTGACCACCATCTCTACCTTGCTGTAGTTGTGCATTATCTGCAAATCTGCATTTTGAAGTTTTAGAATTAGGAAACTGTAAGATCTTAATGGGAAAGGAAACATATTTTTTTCCAATCACAGAAAAAAAAAAAAGTAGGAGTTTTGAAAATGTTACCAGGTGATCAAAAAGCTGAAGCCTGGAATATCTTCATTAACTGAAAAGGAAAATAAAATTTTAAAAAGAAAGAAATCAGCTGAGGGTAAGGCTTTCTTTCAAGCAAGTTTGAGAAGAATTTGCATGTGTGTCTAAATAATAAATAAATTGAAATCAGAGATAAGGAGTTTACAAAGCCAGTATAAGTGATGATGATGATCATTTCCAAAACTGGTTGATAAATTAATTGAAAATTACTTCTTCTTTAAAAGTGCTATTTTAACAAATCTCTCATTCTCTAGTTTCATAAAAACCACATTCTGAATTTCCAAATATTCTGTTTACTGGCTTGGTGAAGTGTTTGTGCAGCTGATTAGCAATTAATCTGAGATGCATTTGTCAGGAGGGCTGATGGTGGCTTCCTGGTGGCACTGCTTGTTGTCACACACCAAAGCTGAGGGACGTCCTCCTGGTCACTTTGAGGTTTCTGCCCCTTGTAGTTCCACTAACAGCATGAGTTCCAGCTCAAGAAGAAACAATTTGTGAACTGTTTTATTTGAGGTATTGCCTGAAGTTTCTCTTGAAAATGGTTGTTAGTCACCTCTGTCACATCAATGCTTTTCAAAATCGCATTTCCTGTCCAATTTCTCACTTTGTCAGACTGCAGTAATTAAGGTTTAGTGTGCAGAATTTAAGCCAGAAAGGAATTTCTGTGCAAATCGTGCATGTGGGCACAGGGGAATAAATTTAGCAGCCTTCCAGCTGTAAATATTTTATCACTTTATGTGCGAGATGATGACCATGCTAGGCCAAGGGAGTTGGAGATGGGGCTGCAGATGAAAGCGTGGCTCTCTGCTGGGGTGTCTGTGCTCTGAGGTGCAGTGCTGGCTCTGCTGAGCTTATCTGGCCACTGGGTTAATTTAAATTCACCACCCCTGGGAAATGGAGGGGAACTTGTGACAGATCACTGGTTAAGGGGAGAAGATTCTCTCTGGAAAGACCCAGCACTGGTCCTAGCATGGATTTTTGCTTTCTCTCTCTTTCCTAAGGGAGTTGGAAGTGATTTCTTGGTTTGCAGAGCACAGGGAGGAGTTTACTTTGGGCTTTGGGGAGTTGTACTGAAGCCTGAGGATGAGCAGAAGGCTGCCAACCCTCAACCCCTCACCTGGCCTGCCAGCAGAGGATCCTCTGTGTGTGCTGTTAGGAACACACCTGAGTGAACAGTGATGAGGAAATAACTCTCTGAAAGCCATTCTTCTGAACATTTTCCTGCTCTGCAGATGAGACAAGGAGGAGATGCAGAAATCCCCATCCAGCCCTGAGCTCACAAAAGGCACCAACACTTCAGGTGGTTTTGATCGGTGCTTGGTCTGTCTTCTGGCACAGGAGGGGAATCCAAAGCCTGTGCTGTGCTTGGGGTGCAAACTCTCTGCTGGGTAACTCCAGCATTCTTTAGGGAGCTGGATAAAAGCTAAGGATTATGAATCTGGATTTCAGTGTGCTTACAGTCAGAGCTGTAGTTCAGATAAATCTCTAATTAAAGCCCAAGGATGAAAGCACTCCTCCAGGAAGGTATTACACTGTTAATTCTGCTCCTTGCTCAGTTGCATGAGAGAGATGATAGATTGAGCTACCAGATAGTTTATACTTGTGGCATATGGGTTGTTTGTTTTTTGCAGCTGAGCAGCGTGGCAGCTCTGGGCTTGCCGCTGTGCCGAGTGTTATAGATTGCATTCACGATTCCTCCATCATTCCCCATTTGCATGGACATTTCAGTGCCTCTGGACCTTTGCAGAATTATCTCCCAGGATTATTAATCAAGTCCCAAAACATTAACACATCCAATCAAGTTAATTGAAAGAGATAGGTTTTATTAAAAAGAAATCTAGCGAGGCCTGTAGCCTATATAATAAGAATGTTCTATAGAATCTGATGCAAAAGGAAAGCCTCTTCTGTGTGATGCAATGCAACTGGAGCAAAAAATAGCTGCTACAACAGAGATCTTGCTGTTTGGCTAACCTGTGGCTTTACAGCAAACAGCAAAGAATGTCTTGAATAGTTTAATTTTCCCCTCATTTAAAGCATAAGTTCTGTGTACAATACAGAGTTATGTAATGCCATCCACAGGGCATGTTTCTTGCAGTTTGCAGGGGCTTCACTTTTTATTTATCCAGTTTGTGTATCTCCAGCATGAAGGGATGGCTGGGGTTGCTGCATTAATGAAACAGAACATCCATCCCAGCGACTCAGGGAAAGCCAGCAAATTTATTCACCATCCATTTGCCAGCTGAAGTGTAGGTAATACAAATACATCTATTTGTGCTGTGGTTGCAGCAGTGGTGTGGCTGTGAAGGCAGTGCCCTCCTTGCCCCCCCGATTGTGTGCTGATTCAATTCACAGCTCTGTTTTCCTGTGCTCCAAGCCCCGGGCAACACGTCCCAACATCTAATGGAGATAAAAGGTCTGGGACAGTGATAAGTCCTGAACCACACGCGTGGTGGGCACGTTTGGTTGAGGGGAGCAGATTAAATCTAATCCCCAGTGAATGCCTGAAATATACACAGTGTAAGCATAGAAGCCTCAGTACCAGATTGGATGTAATGATTTACTTCTGCTGTGTGAATTTACTTGGTAATGTGGATGTAGCAGTGAGACTGCAATGAAGAAGTTGTTTGAGTTGGTGGCTGAATTTTTGTCACCTGAGGTTTCCCTCCACATCTACAATTGTATATTAGACTGAACTTGTGAATCATTTCTGCTGTGCCCCTGTATCTTGTTTCCTTTCTTGAAGTCTCACCAAAGATGCCATAGTTCTGCCACAGTATAGCTGGAGACAGTTGTGTGGAAGGTGGAGAGAAAATGTGTTACTGGTCTAGACTTGTTATTATATTCTACCAATATGACCCTGAGAAAACCCTGACCAAAACCTGTCTTGTTCCAAAAATGTTGTAATTACATAAAATGATGTAGAAAATATCCTTAACTCTTTCTGCATTATCTTGCATTACTAATGCCAGAAGGACATTACAAGATGGTTATTTTTTACCCTTGTACTGTTTCCTGTGTGTGTGATTACTTAATTTTCTGATTTCTCCTCTAATAATGCCCTGCTGCAATGAAGGCAAGGAAATGCTACACCTAAAGATTTTCTGTTTTTCTCTTGTTTCGACCACTTATTTATGAGCATTCCTTTACCTTTTAAACTTCACACTGAGAAATTTGGGACCCAAATGAGCTGGAACTAGACCTTTAAAAAGAAAGAAAGCAAGCCCCAAACCTTTATTAAAGTTACCCTGGCATTGCTGTGTCAACATTGGTGTGATTAACCTGCCACACAAATGTGGGTGCTACAAAATGAACCTGCTCCAAGGCAGCTTTGATTTACATGCTCAACACTTTCCAAGTGTTGCATTCATAAATCAGTGGGGTTTTTTTTGTGTGTGTCTTTTCTGGGTAAGTGTTTTTCCTTCATTCTCCCCTCCGTCCTGTATATCATGGCCAGAGAAGACCTGACCAGCATGCAGATTTAAAGTCTGATTTTAATTCTTAGGAACAACCTATTGCCCAAGCTTTCTAAAATAAATATACTTAATATTAATAGAGTGTGGAAAAGTAATAAAGAAAAAAAAAAGGAGAAAGTGACCTGCCTTAGCATTATCAGGAAATGCAATATTAGAGCAAGGTACTTGTTTCTGCATATAGCATCTGAGTTCATATAAGCAGAACCATTAGGAGAACACATATAAATTCCCTTTTATTTGAAATATTGCATTTATTTCAGAGGAGCTGAGCTGTTGCTGTTTCAAACAAACATTGCCCCAGGTCCTTCCTTTCCACATCATTCTGTTTTCTTGGGAGTGCCTTGCTGGGGTGCTGCCTCACTCAGCAAACAGTCCTGGTTGTTTGTGGTGGGGAGCATGGCTGGCTCTGCCCAAACACTATTGATGCCCAGTTCATTTAAATTGCATGAAGTTAATTGACTCTTTTTTGTGGAGTGGGATTTCACCCTTCCCTTATCGCAGTGCAATGTCCTCATTTGATGATACTGATTAATAGATTCTCAGTTCCTGCAGATAAACTTTCGTAGCAGAGTTGTGGCATCTTAAGAAGTGGAAGGAGCTATTTTGAGAGAGGCTGATCTGAAGCAAAAGTGCATTTTCCTGTTGTTTATCCATACTGTCTGCAAGTGTAGGAACCACGGTATGGGAGCACTGGGACATTAACCTGGGCCCAGATTCCTCTGAAGAGATTTTTGGATTTACAAGATCAAGTTCAATGCCAAAGGATATGGAAAATAATATTTCGTGGGTTGCATGTTCTGTGCAGTCTCCAAACTTTAAAAGTGGCTTTAAAGTTAAGAAATTTGAATTGGGATCTTCATTCTAGCTCCTGAACTACCTAGGGAAAGATGTTGAGCTTTGGGAATTGGCTGGCATTTGATAGCTACAGGTCTGATTCTCTTCAGGCTCTTCTAAAGGAAAGGAGACAGAGAATTCATCACATTGTGTATATATATATATATATATATATATGTCTGTGTATATATATATATATGTGTGTGTGTGTGTGTGTATGTATATATATATATACATATATATATATATATATCAGACCAGACAAGAGAAAACAAACTAGGTAAGGTGGCCTAATTAGGCCTGAAACAGGGAAAGGAGAACATGAAATTTATTTTCTTTTAGTCTTTCACAATTTTCCTTTGCTTTTTCTACCTTAATTTTTCACAATGAACTTTTTGCATATCAATACAGAAAGTGCTACATGGGAAATAGTCAAGCAGTGCCAATATTTATTGCACCAAAGATAGGGATTTGCTTTGTTGGATTTTTTGTATGTGTGGTTGTTCTAATATTGCTGTCTTGTCTCCAGGCAAGAAAGCAATTCTCTCTTTGCCTCAGAAACATGTAGTATAACCTCATGTCTCACTGGCAGGGGATTTAAAACAACCACTATGATTTACATGATAATTGTGTCATATTTTTTTACTTCCCATGCAAGTTCCTCCTCATTTGAGATTGTTCTGTCCTTTAGCAAATAGTGCACTTACTGCTGGCTCTGCAGGGAACTCTTGGCAATCTCAAGTCAGAATTATAATGGGAAAATGGCTCACCTGATGATTTCAAGGGGATTACAGATTTAGGGAAAATAATCTGGTGGATGGGGAAGGGAGGAGAATTCCACCAAGCATTGCTGGAGCAGAACGAGGATTGAACTCTGCCATCGTTGGCTTACCTGTCTACAGCACATCTTTTTATCACAGTGCTGCAGAGGGTGAGAGAGAAGGAAACTGGAGAGCTATTTGGAACATTTCTGAGAGAGAAGGAGGCTGGAGAAATTTTTGGAATTGCCTGAGAGGGAAAGAGGCTGGAGGGAGATTTCAGATTGCCTGAGAGGGAAAGAGACTGGACAGATGTTTGGGATTGCCTGAGAGGGAAGGAGGCTGGAGGGATGTTTGGGATTGCCTGAGAGGGAAGGAGGCTGGAGGGATATTTCAGATTGCCTGAGAGGGAAGGAGGCTGGAGCGATGTTTGGGATGCAGGTGTGAAAGTGCGCAGACAAACTGAGCTGCCACCTGTGCTCTCAGCAGGCTCCCAGCACTTTCTACATCCCAAGTCCATCTTACTCAGGCTTTACGGGGAATTGCCAGGCTAAAGAGGAGTGCTCCCAACTTGTCCTGGATGATATTTTTCCCAAGTTCAGCCCTGAGAAGGTTTATCCCATACGTGCTGGTTCAGAGCTGAGTGCTTGTCCTGGCTGCAGAGATCAATCACTCTGGCCTGTGCACGGCTCCACTCTGTGCCATCCAGCTTGTCCCCTTTGAAATACAAATGATAGGAATTAGGATATTAGCAGGAGAGCACAGGATGTAATTGTATGTTGACTGAAATGTTTCTGATAGATGGACCCGGTGAGGTGACATCTCTTATTTATGGAGAGGGGAGCACAGGTAGTTGATAGATTTGACAAGAGCACAGTGGCAAAACAAAATAACACTGAGGCAGAATGAGAATGTATTTGCTAATGGCCTCCCTCGCAGCTGTATACACTGATTTAATCTCTCCAAAGCACTCTGTTGTTTATGAGGCCTGTGGGTACAATTTTATGCCTGACTGAAGAGGTTGCTAATAGCTGCCATATTTGTGTTTAAGGACCTGCAAAGGATTAAGCTAAGTATTTTAAAGCAATGAGCCATAATAAAGCAATAATATATTGAAAATAATAAACAGGCTTTTTTTCCCCCCAATAATTGGCTGCAAAACTGGTGAACTTTAAATGACAAAACTACTAATTATAAATGCAATTGCTAATCATATATTCATTGGGGAATGCAAATGAAAACCATGGCATCAAGTTTCTTAAGGCAGAGACAATAAGGCATGGAGCAGAACAGCAGGCACCTTTAAACTCTCAAAAAACCTCATAAGAGAGCCCAAAACATTCCTGTAGGAACAAGCTGTGGTGATTGCTCAGGGTTGCTTTGTCCAGGACAAAGATGTTGTGTGAGGGGAGAATTTTCTGCTCTCAGTGCCCAGGTGTGAGTCCCATGTGGGGACGTTTTGTGTCTCAGTCAGAATTAAATAATCTCCAATCCACAATGAGTTCTGGAGCACTGGAGGTTTCCTTTTCCCACTTTGAAGGCTGATACTCTTCCATCCCAGTAACTTTATTCTTTTCCCTTCTCTAGGAGCTGTGGTTGCCATCCTTCAAAGCACAGCAGCACAATCAGTGTTTCCTCTCTTCTCAAATGTCCTTTTTAATAAGATAGGTCTGGTAGAGAGGATCTGAATAGATGATAGGAGAAAAAGGTTCCTGAAGGCCTCAATGCTGAGTTATTTTGTGCTTTTCTTATCAAAATGTGTCTGGTTGGAGCTTACCAGGTTTAGACCCCACAGCCTCCCTGCCTCGGCGTGGGACAAGATTGCAGATGAGGAGGTGCTGTAGGAAATCCTTTAATAGACAGACAATTTGTGGGCATGAACACATGTTCTGTTACTGAAGCCAGTGTGAATCCAGTGTAGCTGTGTGCTGGTGCACAGAAATGCAGGTACAGAAACTCTGAGAGAGGCTGTCTCAGCAGAGACCCTGCTAAGGGTACAGAATATTCCTGGGGCTGAGAGAGCTGACACAATCTGCCTGCAGTGCTGCTCAAATAATAAACATTTCACACAGCCTATGGATAAAATCTTAGTCTGAACCTTCCCCTCGGAAGTGCGGTTTGAGTTTCGCACGTCAGGAAGCGATTTCAGGGTCTGTGAATCAAGAACTTCACCAAGATGCTGGGGATGAGCTGTGATCACCACCCACATGTTCAAGGGCCTTTCTCAGGCCACTTCTAAGCCAGAAGTCATCATCTCTGTCCCTGTGCCACCTGCCCAGCCCCAGCCTGATAACACAGCAGCTGATACTGCTGGTTGCATTCAGTATTCTGCATGGAATAAATTTGCTGGCCCTAAGATTGAGAGAATCCTGACTCTCCTAAATCTGTGTGTGGATATTTCCATGTAAACCCCAGAAGTTGCTGTGGTTCTGTGGCTTTGGGGCAGGAGGGTCTCACTGTGATTTCAGGTGATGTTAAAAGGAGATAGAATAAACTTTCCCACTGCTGTTTCCTGTTGAAGGCTCAGCAGCACCTGAAATCCCTGCTGGATTCTCTGTGGGACTTGCACAGCTGAAGGTGTTACAGAGCCCTGTGTCTGACAGGGTGAAAAATGTGGAGGCGTTTCTGGCTCTGAGTCTCCTCCAGGAACATTTGGCTTCCAGCAGAAGTTGTATACTTGGTTGCACAGGCATATTTCCCTTCCTTGATGAATGTATAAAATATATATGTCTGTTAATTTGCTCTTAGGAGCCCTCAGGTTTCCATTAATGACTTGTGTCCCTCAAGGACCTGGCAATGCCAAGTTTTATATAGAGATGCCAGGTAACAGCCTAAGGGCAAGCCAGCACCTCACATGGTTGATGCCCTGCAGGAGATCATGGGGATGGATATTAACAATCCAAGTGTCTTGACAGGTCACTGAGTGGCTCCTCCTGTGCCACTCCAAGTGCAGCTTCTGCCTGTCCAGCAGCCAAGGAAGACAGATCTGCCTGTACTGAAAAGCTCTTGGTGTTATAGGGAGCTGAGAGTGTTGATCTCCCTTGAAAAATGGATTAGATACTTAGACACTTGTATATAAATTTTGCCTTAAATATCTACATCAGAAATCCTTCAGAAGAAAAAAAAAAAAAAACAAAACATTTTCCAGGCAAGACATAGTTGTAAGTGATAATTTTTTTATGATTCCTATAAATTCTATTCAGATTTTATTTTCTTATTTCTCTGGAATGACCAGTGTGGGTTATTTATGCCTTTGTAGTGAGAAAGTATAGAAACCCCAACTGTCTTACATGAAGATTGGAACATTTAGAAGACACAGCCAGAAGTCAGGACTGATGCAAAGGTAGCGTAGGAGTTTTCAGCACGATGTAAGGTGGGAGATTTTGTGAGGTGATGGTGGAAATCTGTCTGGAAGATGTTTCCAGTGTGGCCCCCATGTACCTGAGCGGGATTGTGCAGAGCAGAGACCTCTGGCTCATCCCAGTCCACGTGGGAAGCAGGAAAAGAGCCAGATGGAGCTGGCAGCCAGCAACACAGAGTTACAGAAAGTTAATTTTTCAGTGACCACAAGAGAAACACAATTTTTTTTTTGTTTTGTTAATTTGTTAGTGTTACAATTTAGCCTTCAGAGAACCGAACCAGAGACGTGGATTTGTTTGGCTACAAAGCTCATTAGTGTAGCTCCACTGCACTCGATTGCTGGAGAATTTCAGACCAAAACAAAGCAAGTGAAGAAAAAGAAACAGCGAATCTATGAACATTGTAACTCATTAAAAGACAATTTATGGACAGTGAAGGGGCTGGAGCCGTTGAATAAATTATTACAATTGAAATTATTCAGGCCTGTTTAAATTATGGAAGATGTTACCAGGTTGCTGTCTCAAGCCATGGTGCATAGTTTATGTGCAGTGGTCTCTGAGATCTCTTACATCGAGCTGAACTTTTGGTTGCATCTTTGTAAACATTTTCAGTCTTTTCCACAAAAACATCCTCTTGCTGCAGCCTGTGAGCAGGGTCTGTCTCAAAGTGACAGAATCAGTGCAGGGTTTAGTGGCTGTGGCTCTCCAGAGCAGCTGGAGGAGGAGATCTTGGAAAAAAGCTCCTCTGGGCAGAAGTTGGGCTTTCCTGGGTGCTGGTTGGGGTGTGAGGAGTGATTCCCTGCAGGGATACAGCGTTTATCAGTCTTTCATCTCATCAGGGTCAAGTGTGGATGTCACTCCTTCAGCTCATCTGGCACTGAAACCCCACAGCCCAAACACGAGTGGGATCTCCATGAGTGCAGCATGGGGCATTTCTGAGGTGTCACAAGGTTCCATCGTGGCAGGGCATGGGTCAGGACAGGGCTGATCCGTGCATCCATGGCTTCTGTGGGCGCTGGGAAGTTGGTGCAGGGTGTAGAGGGGAATTCTTGAGGACTGGCTGAGGTAATTTGGTTTGATCAGCCTGGAGGAGAGGGGACTGAGGGGACACCTCAGTGATGGGGCACTGAACACAGGTGACAACAACTGAACACAGGTAATGAAGACACTGGTGATGAAGACACAATTGTGCATTGTTTTCAAACACAGCCACTGGGCCAGGAGTGTGTGATCACCCTCGTCCTGCTGGGGATGGCAACAGCTTTGTTCAGGGGTCTGTGGCTGCTGCAGGTCCTCAGCCACACCTGAGCAGATCCCATCCTTCTGGGGGTGCCCAGCTGGAGCACTTTTGAGAAGGAGGGATTTTCTCAACCCCCCCTTAAATGCTGCCTTTGTTGAGGAATGTGTGCTCTAGAAGGAAGGTTAGGCTGTTGCTGGAATAGTTGAGGCTACAATGGAGATTTTCTTTCCTCCTTTTATTTAAATTATCTACTTTCTTGGAACATGGACATGTAGAAATGTTCTGTTGTATGAACCAAGAGCAGGTGTGCACGTCTGTTGGTTTGAGGGCATAGTGGAAGTATTTGCACACAGACTTACAGGAGTCAGCTCTGTGATAAAGGTATTTGTAAGCAGTTTAGCTGCTCTGTGATTGAAGATTTGAATCCCTGAATTTTAACTGATGTCCTCACCTCTCTGGGTAGGACCAGGACTGAGGATCCGTTGGGAGTAATTTTTGTGCTGTAAGGTATAAAGGTGTAGGGCTGTGCTTGGCTACAGTGGTGGGAGAGCTGAGAGTTGAAGACCAGAGTTCTGAAAGTAGGATTAAAGTTACTCTGGGTTTTTGTACAGCTCTGTTTTCTTCCCTGTTGTAGGTCATTTTGGACATTTTGCATGCATGAGATCTTGCACTTCGTGTTTTTTTGAAGGGGAATGTGTGTTCATCACATTTTTGGCTTTGGGGATCAGTGTGAGGAGTTTATGGACTGCTGGGTTCTTTTTGGCTCCTGCTTTTGCTTTGCATTACCCCCTGGGTGCCTTGGCATCCCCAGCCCATGGATGTGATGCCACCCAACTGTTCCTGTGTGCCCCAGCTGTGCCATTTAATTTTGCTGTGCTTGTTTTAGGGATACTTTAACAAATTTACAGGCAGAGGTGGTGGGAGCATCGTGGAAAAGGGGGTTTAATAACCACGTGTAGAGAAAACAAAAGCAGCTCCAGTGCCCTCCCTGGCAATTCCCACCTTGGTTATTGCTGACAGAAGGCACAGGGATAGAAACAAGGCTGACAGTAATGTACAACCAACGGTGATGTCCCCGAGGAAATGTCACCAATTAGCTGGAAAGCTGCTGCAGTTATCAGCCCAGACAAGACTTGGCCATGGAAAGTACGAGGTTTGAAGATGAACTTGTGACTCCTTCTCCCAAATGCTTTTTTATCCAGCGTGTGTGGAGGTTTGTGAGGCAGAACAAGTGAACTTCTTGGTTGGCTCTTGTGGCCTGGCAGAGCACTTTGCTACTCTGGGAGCAACTGGGAATGAGTTACCAAATTGTTCTGGTGGAAACAAATCCCTTTATTTATTTATATATATATATATATATATATAAAACTATAAAATTATAGTTACAAAATCTCACTGTTTCTCATTTTATGGATCCTTGTATATATTTATAAATATAATGGGCTTGAATGACAAAGATCAACACTGGAAAAGTCTTTAAAAGCCACGATGGAAACCCTGAGCTGCATGTTAGTGAGATGGAGGATAGCAGGGGAAGGATGTGGGTTCCTTCACTTTGCATAAACTGCTCAATGCTCCATGTTTAATCTGAAACTGGACAGGAAAAAATAAGAAGGGGGGGGGAAACTGCCACACCATCTGTAAAAACTGCCATGATAATTTAAGCAGCATTAAAAACCTTTCCCTGAAGCTGTGCTTTAATAAGATTCCCCGCCAGAAGTCAAACTCTGCTTGGTAATTCATTCTAAACTCTCATAATTCATTTATTAGTGTGGAAATGGCAGAAGTGAAGTGACCACACTTGAGGTCCGTGTTCAAAATTAGGAAAATTTCCTGTCATTCCCAGTTAAAAAGGAAGGAAAACAAGCCCTGTAACATGGGGTGAGTGATACCTTTTGTATTAGCAGGCAGCTAAATGGACATTATTTAAAACATTGTTTTAGGCTACCTTAAAGCAGATGCTCAATGTGAAAAGTTTTTTTTTCATCTCAAGATAAAGTTATCAAAATGAGAAATGTTCCATTATAATGGAATTTCTTGGAAGACAAGGATATGTTTTATCATATTATAGCTCTCACATCATGTTAGATGCTACTTATGTGCTTTATTGAAATCCAAACCTCTTGCCTAATGTTTCTTTTCCAACAATACAAAAGGTTATGATTTGCAGCTTCTTGCATAATAGATAAATTAATGAGTTTCTGCATATTTTATTGCTTTGTACTTTTCTAAAAGCCACTAATCTATTTTTCCTGATTATTGGTTACGACAGAAACGTTTTAATTTTACTCTGAGTTTCATGGCTGCCAAGTTCAGGGCTTTGAAAAGTAATTTCTTTAGTTACCTGTTGGACTCACTAAACCCAATTCTTTTCTCCTTCCTTTTTCTTGTAATAACTCTATCCAGCCAAAGGTCTTTATCTGAGTACAGGAGGATAAATTCTGCTTTGGGGTACTTGCACGTTCTTCCATTCAAGTAGATTTAGAGTTGTGCATATGAATCTCAGGCTCTTAATTATGTTTCTAATAATAGCAGCTCCTTCTATAAATACCCGACTCATGGAATGATTCCGGTGTGTTTAGGCTGCAGATGTGACTCCTGCATCTCATTAACCTCCCAATTCTCCACTTGAGATATGGAAATGTTGGGTGATTAGCAGAGGGCACGGGGAGAAAAAGGTTATTTGTCACTTCTCTGGGGGGGGATAAAGCCAAAATAACAAACTGAGGGAGCAAGTGGCAATGGCTTCAAGCTGTCCTTGTGTCCTCTCTGTCCTGGACAGGTTTGGGGGGGAGCAGACCCTGCTGGAAGTCAAATTTTGTGAGCTGGGACCACCTCGTGGGGTGCTGCAGTTTTGGCTGCAGATTGTGCTTCAAGCTTTGTGTTTTCTCATCTCTTCCTTGGATTGAATTGGTTTGTTTGCAGAAAGAGGGGGAGAATAGATAGGTGGGAAAAAAAAGTTCAAATTTCTATTTGCAGTGCTATATGAAGTCATTTAGGCTAGATATTGAAATTATCTGGTTTTTTAATTAGGTTTTTGGAAAAGCTTGGAGTTTCTCAGGGATCTGTGTGGTTCATAGGCATGTTAACAGGCAGTTCTGCACTTTGTGCCAGGAACAGGGTTTTAGTAAGGATCAGTGTCTGCACTGGTTTGAGCAGTGCTTTGCATGAGTGAAAAAACTGGTGTAACATTGTACACTTGTTTTTGACAATGCTACTTTATTATGTTCTCTGTTTTCTTTTGTTCCTCAATGGCTTTAGTTCTATTAAAACAGAACAGATGTGTAAATAAGAACACCCTCTTACCCATGGATGGCAAAAACATTTCCACTGTACAGAAGCAAATACGTGGACCACTGACTTCCCCAGTTTAAAACTGGAGTGATGCACAGATCATGTGCTGTCCCAACTCCAAGGGATTTGTGTCATCCATGGGGAAAAAAATCTTCCTTTATTTGTGAGCACAGGCCTTAATGGTGCGAGTTTGATTCTTAAATTGCATAATATGAGATGGGGAAAAAAACCTCTTGTTTTACCCTGGCAATTATTGATTCTGTGGTCTCAGAGTGACAGAGCATTTTTATTTCCATGTCCAGCAACAAGTTGTTGCCACGGCAACATCAGCACTGGGCACTACTGGCGCCCCACCCTCAGCCCAAAGTGAAGCCCAGTAGATTCTCCAAGTCCTTAAAAATTATTGCAGTAATAATTTTTTTAAGCTAATTTTTACTTCTTGCCTCCTTTCCTGTGGGAGGGATAATTTATGTTCCAGAAAGGTAACACATGGATCTGCTGCATCTTCTGCCAGCTGCTGAGCAAAGTCCAACATTCCCTACAAAAAGAGCTGGAAAAGCTTCATTTTTGTTCTCTTTGATGCTTTGCCTACGCTTTCCCACCTCTTTTAAGAGAGGGGAATAAACCCCCACCAAAACCAAACCAGCCTAATCCCTTCCTCCAGTTACACCCTTACTAAGCTATTTTTGAGCTCTGCAGCCTGTTTCTATTCCTCCCGAATCCAACAGTGGAGTTTACAAAGTTGAGTTCTTGCGTTTGCAGGGTGCCAGGGCAAGGCACAGGTATAACACAGGTGTAACACCTGTTCTGTTTGCTGGGTGCAAGGTGGATGCTCTCCCTCCTGCTGGGTCCTTGTTTCACAGGAAATCCCCTCAAAGCCAGAGATGAGGTGACCACGCTTATTCCTGAGGCTGCAGTAATGTTTTTTAACCTTTTGCAGTCACTTCTGCCTTTACTGCTGAATTTTCAGGTCATGCTCTGTCTTACAGCACCCAACTGTGACTGGATTCTTCTGAATATTTACTCTTGCTGCAGAGACCTCCTACTCCACCTCTAAAAGCCTTATTCCTCCAAGTGCTGACCTGATGCCTTTTCTGATCCTCCAAGAATGCAAATTTGGGAATAAAAGATTGTCTTTTTTATCATAGAGTCTGAGAATGATTTGGGCTGATGGAAGTGACCTTAAAGATGATTTCATTCCAACCCCCATGCCATGGGCAGGGACATTTTGCACTATTCTTCTAACCCCATAAATGTTGCTCCTCTCCTTGCTGGGATGGGTGAATGAGCATCGTGATTTCTTCCCCAGTGTGCAGCCAAAACCAGCAAGAAAATCCCTACTCTTAGTGTTGACTGCTGGAATTATTTACCATTAATGGGTGAGCAGGTATTTGAACAATCTTTCCTTTCCCACCCCCCCTTTCTGCCTTTTTGCAATTTTAAACATAATTAAAAGGAGATAAACGAAACTTGATTTCTCAGTCAATCTGTGGGTGACCCAGCAAACCACATCTTTTTAATTTCATGCACCAATGAGATGATACGTCATGCTTTGTACAGTGCGACAGCTTGCTACATTGCATAACTCAACGTGCTGAGCCAACCAGGCATGCAAAATTAACCTGATCCTCAAAGCCAGGGAACTGAAGACAACAAGATCCTCCTCTGCAGCTTGCCTTGTTCGACAAACATCATTATTCCCCGTCGTCCCTCTTGTTCTTCTTCTGTGCAAGTGATGAGAATGGAGTATTTATGTAATTTAGGAATGGCTGTGGAATGGAGTCTTTTGAAAGAGATGTTTGGGTAATGGTTGTGGAGTGTGAATAACTCCAGGCTGGATTGGGGTTGAATTCATGCAGTTTCTCTCTTTGGGGCTGCTCAGAAAGGTGGGGATCTCTGAGGCTTTTGGGTTCCCTTGAGTGCACCCAGAGTGGCTGTGGTGCTTCCAGGGCTGTGCCAAGCTTGCTTCAAACACTGGGGAGAGGCTGTAGCTTCCACAGCTCCTTGCGCTTCATGTACCAGCTCTCAGGACTCCTCCAGTGCTGCAGGGAGGCTGTGGATTCAACAAACCTTGGATGAATTCCCCTTTCTCCACTGTGACACCACACATGGTGTGAGCACCAGCTGCCACCAGGCCTTTGTGGCTGAATTCTTTAGTGGAGGGACATTGCTGCAGCTCTTCTGCTCCTCTGACAGCCTGTGAGGCACTCAGATCATCTCATCTGTTCCTGTCCAGGGAGGAAAACAGAAATACTGCTTGGCAGACGAGGGGCTGCTTTGTGGGACCCTCTACAGCCACCCTGAAAGTCGCCAGCAGCCCGTGCTTGCTCTTTCTGTGCCTGAGTGAAGCTCATGAACTTCAGGGAGAAGAAAAGGCTGATGCTGGGCATGAACATCTCCAGTCCCAGGCTGTGACATGCCATGTGTGAGCCTAAGCATCCAGTGCTTTGCTCGGGGCAAAATTTTTACTTAATATCTGACATCTGTCAGTGGCTCCTCGTGTGTTCCTGGGTGAAGTAAAACAGATTCTTCAGGCATTTCTCGCATGGCTGCAACAATAGGAAGCCCTGAGAGACTGCTCATAATTTAAGTGATGACCACACTTAAAAACATGGAAAATGGGGAGGGTTTTCTGTTTAACTTCTCCCCTCTGCTTGTGCTCATGGTCACAGCACCTCAGAGCAGCTCAGGTGATGAGTGGCATTTGCTTATCTGAACAGAGGAAATCCAACCACGATGGTGCTTGGTGGCATAATGAAGGATCAGCCTTGGTGTTGGGATTATTGCAGTGGTGGGATTTGGTCTTGTAGTGGTGACCATGACAAAATACCTGCAAATGAAACAGCCATGATGGGGATTTGGGTCACCACAGAGGTGTCCAGCTGCTGTTCTAGCAGGAATAAATCCCTTTGGAGCAGGAGCTGCCAGCTCTTTGGGCAGCATCCAGTGAGATGGAGTTTGGCACCTTCTCCTGTCCCTTTAACTTCCATGTATAATAAAAAAGAAGGAGGAAATGAGCTGCCTGGAACCCATTTCTCACCTTAAGCTCTGTAACAGCAACTGGGCTCCTCTGAAACACCAGGAATGAGCGTGTCTGGGAGAGGCACAGCCGGACCACGACAGCTCGGAGTCCTTAGACATTGTTCTTGCTTGAGCTGCTCTGCGTTTTCTGCGAGTGTACAGTGCCCTGTGGCACAATATCCATCCCCACTGCCTCGCTAAGTGCTGAAACTTCACATCTTAATTCTGTGTGAGTGGTTTTCTCTCGAGGCTGAGATGCCTCTGTGGAGAGGGAGCCTGATAGCGGCACTGAGAAGGTTACGCATTATGCAGGGAAATGTTGATGGTGTGTTAAAAAAATATCTCCTCTAATGTCTTTTTATTTTTGTTGTCTTGTACAATCACTTGGAGTACATCCACTTTGAGGTTCGGTGAGGAAATGCCTGTTTATTTGAAGCTGATGGAGATACTTGAGTGGAGGGTAACTGGGATATGGGGCTCTGGGATAAATTACTCCACTTGTATTTTCTTTTTCTTTTAATCTGGAATGCACATAAGCCACACAGCAATATTATCATCACTTTGCACTTTCCTTAGGAAGTATCTTAATATTCTATAATCCTCTTTGCTACAGAATGGGGACTGAACTAAGATGGAATTATATTTTAATGTAATTCCTCGTGAAACAAAAGGGGACCGTGTTCAGAAGCTGGCTAGATATATGGCAAATGGGAGCTAGACAAGCTGTGTAACATCATGACCAGTTTCTATGGCAACAAAAATGTCAGCTATCCTTTTGGCTGATTCTATTAATCTGTGGTAGAGGCACTGATACTGACACATTGGGAATTTATTTAAACAAGAAGGTGGAAAGATAACCCCAGCACAGCTCATAAACAAGGGGGAAGTTAAGCCACTGCCATAATGCCACCTGACATGGAGAGAAGGGAGTACAGACAGAGGAGACATCCCAAGGCAGCCACTTTGTCAGAAAAGTGATTAAGCCATTTATAGAGAGGAGTTTCCCACTATTGTCTGATTTTTGACAAAACTCCATTTTCCTCTCCAGGGCTCCCATACCCCAAACTGCTGCCCCGTGCTCATCCCTGTGTTGTGGATCCCATGGCCAGGTAGCCATAAATCCTTCACGTGGGATGAAATTTGGGCACCTGGGACATCCTAACCTGGCTGCCTGGTTTGGGGTTTTCCCCCAGAAGCTTTCTGGCTCCCTCCTGGTTTTATCCACACAGAGCAAAGTGGCTGCTGATGGAGAAAGCTGTAGCACTCAGTGATTAAAATGCATGGTCTGGCCACTGGAAAATGGTAAAAGCATTGCAGGGAGGCAAAGCACATTCTGTATTCCCTCTATGTGGGTCAGATGTTTTCCTAGGGACACTCAGAAATGCTTGTGCTATGCCATTTCTGCCGGGTACTTTATCCTTTATTCTCCTGTTATTGAAAGAGCTAAATGTTTTCCCACTTTGCAATGTACCATGACAATACAAACTGTACGGTGATGTCGGAGCACAAAATAAATATGGATGCAGATACTTGTCATTATGATAAAACAACATCTTTTCATCTTTATCTTGGAATTACAGGCTCCTCGGGAAGATGACAGTGTCTTGTTATGGAAAATGAATTTTCGGTAGTAGAAAGATATCTTTTAACTTATTCTTGAATTCTTCCTGTTTGCCAGAGGCATATAGAAAAATTAGCTTCTTTCCCAATTCTTTTGCTGGTTTTATTAAAATTCATAGTACAAAAAGTGCCATATAAAAGTGCTTGGTGTGTGACTGAGAAAAAGAAGAGCTGGAAAATGCGGAGCTGAATTTATTATAAGATTATTAGCTGGCTGCTGGCTGGATTTTTATTTTTTAGTTAGTTAAAAAAAAGCCATCAATATTTTTTGTCCATTTCTTTTTAAGCTTGTAATGTACTGAAGAGACTACAATATGTATTAATGTATTTCTGATTAAAAAAAAAAAAAAAGCCCTATTCCCTAATAGAAAAACTGTCAGAATTATAACCACAATATAGCTCCTGGAAACAGAGTTCATGTGAACTTTTGAACTTCCTCAGATTCAGAAGAGCTTTCTGATAGGGACAAAAATTGTCAGATTTATCCCATGCTTCTGTTAAATCCCATTCCTACAACCTGTAGCTCTGCCTCTTGCACCCCTGTGTCCACTGGCTTTGTGAAGAAGGTTTTGTATCAAAATTGTACAAATGTGTGATGTTTTCAGCTTTTATAAAGTTAAAAAAAGATAAGCAGTGATAATGTATCTGGTATACAGGAAAGCTGGGTGGTTTGGGACTAGAAACCTATGTATTTATTACCCTCAATTTACAGAGTTGTGCCTGTTGCTCCCGTGGGAATTTTGCAGTGTTTTGGGCAGCTTTTTTCCATCTTTTTGATGCAGCAGTAGGGGAAGGGAGGTGATGTCACTTGGTATTACAGAAAATGAAGCAGATGTGTCTAAGGCTGAACTTGAGAGCTTGAAATAGCTTTGCTTTGTCCTCAGCCAGGGCAGGTGAGGCTGGAGCAGCTCAGTGGAAAACTCCGCTCCCTCCTAAGCCCCAGAGCAGTTTCACCAGAACAGGAGGTGTTTCTGAAGATGGTTTTGATCATTTTGCTTTCTTTTCCTATATAAAACTTAAATTGTATGGCTGGGAAGGTTTTTCTAGTCCTGGAACCTGTGAAGGGGGAGTGCCTTGGATTTTTTAACTCCCTTAGAGTGCTTTCAGGCCTGCCCATCTGTTCTCCTGGAGACTCTTCCTATTGAACCCCTCCCTGAACTCAGGGCTTCCACAGCCTGCCCCCAGAACCTCTCTAATCTGTTTTTTAGGATAAACATGATGTTATTCCCTGTGATCCAGAGACCAACACTTCAAACCGCTTAAATTAAATTAAATTAAATTAAAGCCTGCTATTTATCCTGGATTAATTGTTACAGTAGCACCAGACCTCCTTCAAAGAAGGTGAAATGAGAGGGGTGAAGGCAGGGGAGAAGAATTTCTTCTGTTGTTGTTCTTCAGCAGCACTGACACAGCTGATGTCACAAACATGAGCATCTCTGAATTCAGGTGGAAAGCCATGCCAGAGACGGTGGTGGGAAGGATTCAGTCCTTCCTTCTGACTCAGAAACACCTCACACACTCACAAAGGCTGACCTTTCGAAGAGTCACAGACATTAAATACAGGACTTAATCAAAAGTTAATTTCACTGAGCATCTAACCTGAGGGCAGGCTCCAGCTCACTGTACTTTGAAGTCAAATGCCTGGCTGGTCCTATAGTGATCAGAACATGTTTTGAGCCCTAGGTATTAGCAAGGGAAATAACTGTGGTGCAAATGCAGATGTATCTCGATTTCAGTCCTTGATGTACCATTTTGAAGGCATTGTTTGGGATCCCTCCTTTAGTGTTTTTAAAAGTAAGAACCTTTGTTAATCCTTTTGGTCAATAACCGTAATTCTGATTTGGTGGAAAAGAGTAACTGTTTCCATTCCTTGAGTTGCTAAGGTTGGACTGGCTCTGTGCACTTAGGATTCTTTGTCTGCCTTGCTCCTGCCCTTCAAGGAGTTAAAAAGTGGTTTTTGATGTCTTTCAGGGCATATTTAGGTACATATACACATACATGTCTGTGTATAAAATTTATGTATGCATATAATGTAATACAGCTGCATAAAAATACATAAAATCTTGTAATGGTTTATTTTAAGTATCAAGTCTGTCAGAGCAGGATAGGCCAGAAGTGGAGGGTGGTCTGGAATGGTGTAGAGGAGCTGGACTGATGGTCATTAGCAAGTGTCACTGCTAACTGAATGCCTTATTTGACACTTCTGAAAATGATGGGTGGGCACTGTGTTCTTTAGAGGTGAAAATACATATTTTTAATTGTGAGCTGATGGGCCTCCTCCTGCCCATAACTGATGCTGGTTCTTCATCTGCTTCTAAAACAGGTGGGCAGGTGGTAAAACAGTAAAATCTCATGGGAAGATGACAGATTCATGCTCTTCATGTTCTCTATTCCTTCTACCTCACAACCTTTTCTTCCTTTCTCCACATCTACCCAGCCTTAAAAATCAGCATAAAGGAAGCTTTTGCTGTGTCAGGCTGGAGACCCAGACCCTGAGACTTCCCTTGGATTGCTCTGAGCTTGCCATGAGGGTGTTTAAAAGGGTTTATTGTAAGATTAATATAATTTAAAAACTGGATGCTTGTTGCGGTTGCCCTTGTTTAGTTTCTCAGACCAGCTCTGCTGCCCAGAGTGAAATGTATTTACTCAAGGGGCTGATAAAGGTGTTTTTCTAACCTAGGAGCCATAGATGTGAGTGCCCGTGTGCACATGGATGCCTTGTGTGTGTTGGCCAACAAGGAGCTGAATCACAGCAGTGTGGTGGCTAGCAGCAGCCTGTGCCTCCTTTGAGGAAGAAAACCTGCCTTCTCCTCACTGCCAGGAAGGTCTGATCAGCAGGGAAAGCCATTAAATTCAGAGCTGCTACTTGCTCACTCCAAAATCTGCTCCCTGTTGAATTTCCTTCAGCTAAAGAAAAGCAAGCAGGCTGTGACCCATCAATAATTTCTCCAGAACTCCTGCTCTTTCACTGGTGCACAAGACACACCATTTAATAATCCCAAAACCTGCCTCAGATGTGCAGTGTCACAGTCGCCCTTGGCAGTCAGCAGATTCCTGGGATGGGTGAGCACTGGAGGTTTTCCTCCCTCTGGGCCATGTCACTGCACAGCGGGAGATTCACCCCGACCGATGTCTTACCTTTGTGTGGTACTTAAAGAACTGCTGGAGCACACTGGAGCGGGAGAGTTCTGCCTTTAATTAGGCTGGATTAGGAGGAAATTGGGCAGGGTTAGAGCCTCCAGTGTGCAAGCTCTGGGGGACACAGCACAGTCGGAGCAGACGTGCTGATTCACCCTTCCCCGCGCGCGGCGTTAGCGCCCGTCCTCCTCACCAGACTAAAAACGTCCAAGACCACGCAAGACTGTGATGCTTCACATTTTTAGGCAATTGCTGTTTTTGTCAAAACTGTCTGTAGCTTCTCTTCCCCGGCGCAATATGGTGAGTAATGAGCTATTGGAGTAATGTCTGTTTGAAACATCCGTAGCCATATGGCAATGTGGGAGGCGAGGATAAAACAGGGATCAGTCACAAGTGTTTACTTTGAAACACAGATAAAAAGGCAAGTTTTGTGCTGCGACTCAGTTTCGTGTTGGATCAGGTGCTGGAAACAGTAGTTTTTAATTACTCCTGTGTTTAGTGGACTTTAAAATCCCAAGCACTGAAATCCAGTGTGTATTAGTCCTCTCCTGATTGCTCTCTTCAAATCTGCTCTGTGAAACAACGGGACAAACCACAGCCACCTAATCCATGGAGTCACTAGAGATTATTTTCAGCACTGCCATGAGCTATGTGTGGATAAAATGGGGGAAATGCTGCTTAGGCAGGTTAACAGAACTGCCTGGCTGCACTTGCAAAATGACTTTGGAGGTTTTGGGTTGTTTTGAGAGCAGTTCAAGACTGCTGGGCTGAACAGTTTTCTTGCAAAGAGCTGAATGACTTGGGCTCCTTCCTGGGGTGAGGCACAGCTGCTCCACAGAAGTGGAGTTCTAGGAGAGAAGGTGGGTTATTTTAGGAGCTGAAGTGTTTGGAACTATTTGTAAAAATATCCCTCTGGAGATAAATCCTTATTTGGGATCAGGGAACCTCTGCTGTTTGCTTTTGCTGGGCTCTGTACCTGCACTGTCAGCTCCTGCTTCTTTTTGGGAGTCCTGGACCTCATCTGTCTCCTCCATGCTGGGGGTCCCATGTTAGAAATCATTTGAGGAGTGAGGGAAAAAGATTTCCTGTGAGGCCTTTGGAATCACAGAATCATGAAATGGTTTGGGAAGGGACCTTTACAGGCCCTCTGGTCCAACTCCTTTGCAGCGAGCAAGGACACCTTCCACTAGATCCTTGCCCAGCCTGACCTTAAATACTTCCAGGCATGGGACATCTGCCACCTCTCTGGGTAACTTGTGCCAGTGTGTCACTGCTCTGATTGTAAATAAACTTTCTTTATACCAAATCTAAATCAACCCTCCTTCAGTTTAAAACCACCACCCTCTGTGCTATTGCAACAGGCCCTTGTGTGGTATCAAGAAAATATTTTGCTTCAACAGAGAAAACATCCCATGGCCCAAGAGCATTTCATGTTTAAAATACCTTAGCAGATTAATTAGATTGATGAGCCCATTGGATTGGATGAAGGTGAACGTGTAGGTGAAGAAAGAAATTTACTGCATCAATATGGTCTGGCAATTTCCTCTGGGATTACAGTATTGACTGCTGATCAACTAAATGGTACATGTTGGTTTTTAAAAGGAGATTTTATGAAAGTGAACATATTCTTTAATGGAACCAGAGAATCCCAGAATGGTTTGGGTTGAAAGGAACCTTAAAGCCCATTTTATTCCAATCCCCTGCAATGGGCTGGGACACCTCCCACTCTCCCAGGCTGCTCAAATCTCTTTGCAGAATAGAAGCACAGTACAGGGGGAAAAAACAATCTCAAACTTCTCTAATACTGTGTGGGCTTTGATTAGAGAACACTCTCTGTGCTAATTGAATGTTGTCTTATATTAGCATAATCTCAGGGTTATGTCTGGTCAGTGTTAATGACAAGTGACAGAGACGCATTTCTGCAACTCCGTTTCATCAGTTGGGAATTACATCCTGTAAATGCAAGCCTGGATCATAATATTTCATCTCTGTGTTGGTTTATCCCAGTCTTAGACTATTTATATCAATTTGATACTGGAAAACACATCATGGAATAGTTTAGGTTGGAAAAGGCCTTTAAAATCATCATGTCCAACCATTAACATCGTCTTGCGCGTGATCTAATTGCAGACATTATGCATTGTATAAAGTATAAATATTTTAAAAATTATGGCTTTTTGAAACACAAGTGGATTCTAAAATCAGTTTTGATATAAAATTACTTTGTAAAGGAAGCATATTGTATATATTCTTACATGTACAACATATACATATGTTTTTATAAACTTTAGAACCGTGTTTAATGCGTGTGCTTTAAACTTGTAGGACCATATTGCTGGGAGACATTTGCCTGTAATTGTTCACAGGGATAACACAATTATCCCTGTGAACAAAAATCACAGCAATTATAATTATTTTAAATAGCTGGGCTTCAAAACGAGCACTTAGGAGAGAAATGGGCTTTTTCCATGTAAGCATCATCTTTGTATACATTAAAAAATCCTGGGAGGAGAGGCTTTGTTCCACCAGCACCCAGGTAACTTGAGGAGAATGAAACGGGAACAAACCCAGCATCTCCCCATCACTTCAGTGCTACATACAAATGTCTTCACAGCTATTTGAAATGCTTCTTTTGCCAGCTCCAATGTGGTATTTGCAAATGCAGATTAGTGACGGGAGTGCTGTTGGCTGCTGCTTCTTCCTTCTTTCAGATGTGGCTCTTACTGGACACTTCCTGCCCAGACTTGTAGGCAGCAAGCATATGGTCTTGGAGATAGTTTATGGAATAACTTGCTGGGAGTGTTTGGAGTGTTCCAGAAATCTCTCAGGCAAAGATGCCCAATTTTCAGCATAACACTCATCCGAAATGCCAAAGTTAAGATATTCATTTGCTCACTGGTATTGTTGCATTTCATAACGAGAGCTCAGACGGGGATAAATTGTGGGTTAAATTCACAGATAGAAATCTCTGCCTTTATGAGCTGCTTGCTTGAAATGCAGTCGCTTTCAGGGCCTGCGTTACATGAAAAATTACTATATCTGATTAACAGATTAATTCCAGTAATCAGTAGTGAGTAACAGTGGGACTGTCTGTCAGCTTGAGATTCCAGCTTCTCCCTCCACATTCTACAGCATTTCTCTTTCTATCAAATCAATTCAGTGCTTGCCACCACGAAGGGAGCTAATTCCTCCTGGTAATTCTGAACTGTGTCAAGTACTCTGGGCATCTCCTTTCCTGCAATTTGATGTTTCCATAGCCTATAGAAATGTGCAGCACACTGATTTTCTTATTTTTGTGTTTCCTCTGAGGTCTTTGATACCCACCCTGGCACACGGGGCCAGGATTCTGTTGATGTCACTGTAGCAGGGTTTGATTTCAGTTTCCTGGCACTGTGTATTTATATCAGCTTAGAATAGATGAGGATCTGGATTCAAGCTGTGCCCAAATACAACATTTTTCAATGGGAACACAACTTCAGGTTTCTCTTCCACCTCCTTTCTGTTCTTTGGAGCTAAATACCTACTTTGCAGGAGTATCAGGTGGTGGACCTGGGTGAGAAACAGGCCCACAATTAATTTTGGAGTTGATCACAGGAAACTGGTGTTGTGCCTTTCAAGTTTTAACCAAACCAGTTTCTTGCTCTGTCTGGCCCTGTGGGTGCATAGGGGTGGCTGAGTGGTGGGGCTCAGCCTTTGCTACTTACAAATCAAAAGGGAGAATGTGGCTATAGTTGAAAAGTCCTTTTGTCCCCATGTCTGTTGTCCCAGAGGTCCCAGGCACTGCTTTTTTTGGCAGCTGCACTTGCCCAGGTGCCAAACTGAGCAACACATGCATTTTCTGATGGCTGCCTTATTCATTGGATTTTTATTTTTCATGTGGTGTCTTTGCCTGTGTTTCTTGTACTACACTTGGAGCTGGTCCAGGATCATACCTCTGACTGCTTGTTTGATCAGCCCACAGCTGATTCCTGAGAAATGTTTCCCAATAAAAATCCTTCATGCTCTCTGAAAAAATCCCTGACAGGAGGGTGCAGCCAGGTGGGGATCAGTCTCTTCTCACATTTAACAAATGGTAGAGCAAGAGGAAACAACCCCAATTTGTGCCAAAGGGGGTTTAGATTGGAGATTAGGGAAAATTTAGGGAACACAATGAAACCCTCTCTTCTGTCACCATTTTTTTTTTTAACACTGGTTTTCAGGGCTCAAGAGAGGTGGAATTTTGAGCATTTTCACTTGCCTAGCGTGGCACATGCTTTTGTGGACAGTCTTGTTTCTAATCCACTCTCTTTCCTCTTGTTCCTCCATGGAAATTGTGGTGCTCTGCTCCAGGCTGAACATCCATCCCTCTGTCCCAGGCCCTGGCCCACCTAGATTTCCCACCTTTCTAAATTACGCCTTTCCAGTTCCAAACAAAAGACTATCGAGTTTTGCACTTCTTTTTTAACGTTTGCATCCCAACAAAAGTAGTGAGGAAAATCAGAACCTATTCAGTGTTGTAAATACAGCAGATTGTTTTCCTAATATGTTATTCAGCAGTTACAAGCTAAATAATTCAGCAGACTTCTAGGTCTCTATTCAAAGTGATGAGCTAAAATAAAAAGTGTTGATTAAGACAAGTGCATACCTCAGCGCTGATTGACTTTTCTGTTTTGTTTGGTTCGGCTTTTTCCAAATAGGGGAGGTCTCTTGTATATATAAATACACCACTGTTTTTGTGAGCTGCATTTCTGTTGTGTTGTAGGGTTTTTCCCCCCCCTGTCATTTTAGTATGATCACTTTAAACCCACATTGCAAAACGAGGGTTTTCTATCACAAGCTTATGTGCTCATGATGGGTTTTATTTTAAATCCTACCTTGCTGCTGGAGTTCAAGCATCTCATAAAGCAAACCTGGCTGCAGGACAGTGATAAAGCACAATCATCAGCTCCTTGTATTTTTCTAAAAGTATTTCGTAATTGAGAATGCAATGTTTTTACTTTCCCTCTGCTGCTTCCCATGTCAGAGATCTCAAGGCTTCCAGAAAATGCAGTTTTACCTTCACACTTGGCTGGCACATCTGTGTTTAACAGGCCCAGTCTGGGCCTGTGGAGAGCTTGTGAAAAGGGGGATGGTTTTCATAGAGTCCCAAAATGGTTTGGGTGGGAAGGGACCTTAAAGTTCATCCAGTTCCACCCCCAGCCATGGGCAGGGACACCTCCCACTATCCCAGGGTGTTCCAAGCCTGGTTCAGCCTGGCCTTGGACACTTCCAGGGATGGGGAAATCCTGGCACACAGCACCTAAGGGATGTTTGGAGGTGGCTGTGCTGCCTTCATGGTTGGTCAATGTGCCAAGTAAGCAGGATTTTGGGAAAAGAAACTCTTTACTCCGGTGTTGGATGGCTTCATCATAAACAGCCAACATCCTGGGATCATCCCATTAGCAAACCAGTTTGCAGGGATATAATTACCCCTATTGAACGAGTATTTTTATTATTCAGATGAGATATTAGGTAATAAAGGTGGTTTTTTTCATGTGCATTAAATGCATATTCCAAGAAGGCCTGAGCAGGTGGAACCAGGTGTAATTGTTACTCCATTCATGTGGGGAAATGCCTGGTTGAAACAGCAGGTGATGGTTACACTTGAACTGTGTGAGCTCCTGTCACGCCTTTCCATTACCTGCCTGTTAAATTCCCAAAGTAATACTTTTGTTGAGGGAAAAACCCTCAAAATCTCATGGTTTTTACTGGTGTTTTATACAGCACAGTAAATCCATGGAGAAGAAGATGTAGACAAAAGTAGCTCTGCTTAAAGCACTATGGTTCAGGACACAGAAATTGTTTCTTTGGGAAGCTCATTTTATGTGGAAAAAGAAAGGAATTACACTGGTTCTTCTGAAACGAGTTGTCATTGGTTCTGTAATTAGCCCAATGTTAATCATTAGACAAGAGTTCATCTTAATTTGGAAAACAAAATTGTGTTTTGGAGGCTCAGTTCCCAGAAAACTGATGGGAAAAAAAATTAAGACTTGTTACCAAGGTTTGAGATAAATAAACTTCAATGGTGTTTGCCTAAATTAGAGAGAAAGTTGTTAATGTAAAAAAAAAAAATTGAAGTGTTAGGAAAACCCCACACATGTTCAATATTTCTTCTTTTAATTTATAAATTTAAATGCTCGAAGAATAAAATTATCGGATTTTGGTCAGTGTTTTCATTGTGGAGGCTCTGTCTGTGGAGCTATTTCTGACTGGTACTATTTCAATCTAGTTCAGAAGCTGATTTTTCCCTTTCTGTCAGCACAGACATAGGGAAAAAAAAACCCAACCTGCTACAAAATGATCTCTTTTAATCCTGTGCCATTTTTATGGCACACACAGTACTGATTAGAATCGGGGTAATTTCAGTCTGTGTTGAAGGAGTTAATCTTCCTGATGGAGATGTGAAAAGTCGGAGCCATCTCCAATCTCAATACCACATGCTGCCTTGGGGATCACACTGTGCTAAAACCCCAGATAAAAAGGCCTGACAAAGATTATTGACGGTTTACCTTTTAATGAGCAGCTTGGATTGATTTTTATTTCCCTCCAGGGCTGCTTGCTTTGCCCTGTTTCCACCCATGATGTCATGATTAACAAAAACAACAACAAAATTAAGGCTTCATATCTGAATAATTGCAGGGAAATAAAGAGTGGCCATGGCATTCAAGGGGAACCTGTGCCAAATCCCACTGAATCTCCAGGAAAAGCCAGGGAGCTTCAATCAGTGCTTGGTGCTTCTTCCAGAGAGGGAATGCACCTTCTACCAAACACCACCTCAGTTCTCCAGCTGATTTATATATTTTAAATACCACATCACTCTGCAGATCGCCAGAAAAACAACAACTCAAAATGAAGAGAAAATGCCTTCAAATATATATATATATTATTGTTGAAAAAAGCCATGATTTCTCTTTTGTTTGCCAAGCCCCCACCCCTCTAAAGCCAGCACTGAACAAACTGCCCCTGGCTACATTCCCATAATTTTGTTCAAATCCTTAAGCTTCAAAAGAGAGCAGCTCTGCCACCACAAAACTATCATCCTGAAAGCTCTTAAGCCCTGACATCATCTATTCTGAGTCCTTCCACACAGACCTTGCCAGAAAATGGAAATCCCTTTTCCACATGAGAGAAAGGGTGTGTTTTTAAAAAAAAAACAAAAACCAAAAACCATTCTCATAAAAATTTAAAAAAAATTTTAAAAAAAGGAAAAAAAAAGAAAAAGAGGGAGAGAAGGAAAAGGGTGTTTTTTCCAGGCATGGCTTTGCAGAACAAAACCCTGTTTTTGAGGAAACAGGATGGAGTGGAGCCTTCCAGGCAGGCAGATGGGGAGCCGGCGGCACAGAACCGCTCTGCAAAGTGGAAACTTTCCATGGAAAGATCCTGCTGCACAAGGGCAGGGAGGCTGCTGCCTTCTGAGCCTGGTGGGGAAGTGGCTCCAGCCCCCTGGGCAGGGTTGGAGAACCTGCCTGTGCTCCCCAGGCAGCTTTTGGAGCCAGCTGGGTTGAAACATAAATCACTGTGTGTGTGTGTGTGGCCACTTGGAGGCTGTGAGGGCTGGAAAATGGGAATCCAAGCCAGGACTGAAGGAGCTGCTGAGAGAGAGGTGGTGCTGCTCTGGAGAGTTCCAGGGTGGGTAATCAGATGTGGTGGGTAAGAGCACTTGAGGAGTGGTGCTTGTGTGGAGATGGAGGATGGAGAGCCTCATCCCTTAATGCCACTTGGCCTGGTGCACCAGGGAGGCTGGGGGGAGGATGGAGAGGGGAAAACTGCAGGTTAAACCACTTGAACCATCACTAAAATCCTCATCTCAAGCCCTGTTGTGTTTTTGTTAGATTTTTTCCCCCTCTTTTTTTTTTCCCCCTTCAGAAGAAGTCACATTGAATAACTATGGGCTATTCTCAGCAGTATAAAATTTCAAGTCCTTTAAAGCACATCCTTTACCTACTAAATTGGCAGGCTGGAGGAGCAGTTACTCTGCTGCAACTTCAAATCACCGCTTCCAAAATTGATCTGGGCTTAGGTACGTCTTTGCGTGTCCCTGCTTATTAGCTTCATCTTGTGATTAACTTAATGGGCTATGGAATTTTACTCTATGCAAATGCTGCTGAAAAAACCAATTATTGAAAAGTGAAAAATGAACTCTAGGAGACAGTCATTAGACTATTAGAATCCCCTAGTTCCTTTGGCAACTCTGTTTGGGTAATACGTGGTTTTAATACTGAATTTCCACCCCAGAAAAAAAACCTATTTGGCAATTACATTTTTTCCAGGCAGTATGAAAACATTCTGATGGGCCTGCCTGCATGGGCTACTAAGACTCACTGGGTTTTATGAGTTGGAAAATTAACCACGGCTTCAATGAAACGTTGTAGCCCACTTAGTGCCCTATTTTCAGGGTCCTTAGATGTACAAGCATCCATGAATTTATTTTGGATGGCTGGTGAGTTTAATCCATATTAGCTGGGCTGGATCCAGCAGCAGAGATGTTCCCTGGCTCCATCCTTGCAGGACTGTCTTCCATCAGTGTGTTCTGTGTGGGAAGATGGTGATGAAAAGCTCCTCTGAACCTGATGAATTAATTTACGTGCACGTGGATGGGCTGTGGCAGCATCTCTTGGGGCAGCAAGTACATCACTGCAACTGGAAACTGGAAAATGATGCTGATGGTGCCCAATTCCCCCAAAACAGCTGTATTTTTTGTCATACTTCCTTTTTCATCTGCCAGAGTGCTACAGGTGGTGATCAGCTTAGTGTGATTTGCTCTGTGCTTAGTCCAGAGCTCACCTGGGATGGAGCTCAGTGGAAAGTAAAAAAAAAACAAAACAAAACAAACAAACAAAAAAAACCAACCAAACAAAAAAAATTACATAAACCCCTTATGGAGGGAGTGTGTCCTCAAGTGTGCTGTGCCCCATCTCTCTTGATGATGGGCTCTAAGTGGCATTTGGAACCTTTATCCTTCTTCCCTTCCATTTCCATCTCAGTTTTGCCTGGTTTTCAGCACCTGTAGTTTGGAGGCTCCCTCTGCAAGGGATTTTTGTTTGTGATGTCTCAGTGCCTGCTGGCTCCCTGTGGGATGGAGGTGCCTGTGACCCACCCTGCCCCTCGTGTTTGGGGTCCTGGGACTCTCAGAGAGTGCGGGGCCCAGTTCTGCTCTTTGCTCATCTCACTTTGCTGTAGAGCTCTCTTGGGACAGGGTGACAGGCTGGCAAAGGTCACCCGGGGGACCTCTGCAAACACGTCAGGGTCACATTTGACCCTTCATTTTCCATAGGGACACAACTGGATGAGAGGTGAGAGGGTATCCAAAGGGTGCTGGCTGTAATTTAATAAATTGACATTTAGCTGTGCAGTGGTGAGTGGCTGCAAATGCTTTGGGTGGGTGAATACAAGATATACACATACTAATTTGTCTTCTTTTTGGTTGTAAATTCCCTAGAAAAGAGTCTTGATGAACACGACTGAGATGTGATAAATATAAGAGAGAAACTCAGAGCTACTGGACATAAAGTATGTTGAACTGCTTTGAGTTTATTCAGGTAGCTTAAAGCCATTTAAAATATTCTCTATGCAAATGAAGAAGGGAAAAATAAGAATAATCACAGTACAGATAAAGCATGTATCAAGAATAAAAGACACTGATAAGGAAGATTATGAAGCAGAGAGGAGGAATAAATGTGATATGGAAAGCAGATGTGGAGACTGAAGGGAAGGTGAATAAAAGATAGATGGAAATATTAAGACATTTGTCAAATCCTTGAATGTAAAATGTCAGGGCTTCAGGAACTTGTAAAGGTTATTTACTAACTAAGGCCAGAGTGAAATACTGTGTAACTACATTGGTGCAGCACAGACATGTGCATGTACTCTTTGCAGAGCAGGACTGGTTTGATTGCTTAGTGCCTAAATAAAAACCAATTCTTTGGCTCTTTGTCGCCAGGGAAATGTGTGCCATAACAAACAGATGTAAATTTCTGAGCTTTTAAAAGAAAGGAAGCAGGATGGAGTGGGGGAAATCACACCTGAAATTACAGTCCTTAAGTATTGAAATCTGTATTGGAAAACTTAAGAGACAGAATTAATGTAAATTACTTGGATTGAGGGAACTGTAGAATTGCATTGTTTTAGGTGTGGGAAGGCATTGATAAATTTTCAGAGACTTTGAGGAATGCATTTATAAACAGGCTCTAGAAAAAAGTCTGCTTTTAAATCTGACTTTGGAATGGGAGACTTAGAGAAAATCCTTAAGAGCCTAAATAAGATATAATATGGGAATCTGGTTTGAATTGGGATAATTGAATATTCATTCAGAATTACATAATCACATGCAGTACTGAATGAATTCTTTTCAGGAATCTGTGTCAGTAGCTAGAAGGGAGTCAAAATATGTTGTGAATTTGGTGAAGCATCTTTAGACTCTGTAGCATTTAGAGGCTGATCTTCTGTGGGCAGCTGAGAAGGGCAGGTGTCTTTAGTCTGTACTTCAGAGATTAGGATTTCCCTTGGAAGACTTGGAGCCATTTAGAATTATCAGCATAGAGACAACAGAAGGAATTGTAAAAGCTTTGTGAGTTAATAACTTGGAAAGGGGAATTTGTAGCAGGATAAAAAAAAAAATATTTATAGTGATACAGAACTGGGAAACAAGGAGTTGGGGCTGAGGAGGAAAGCAACCTATAATACTTTGGGATCTGTCCCATAGATTAAGAGCACAGACAGATAAGCAGGCTGTGCACAATTTATGGTAAAGCAAGATAAGCCTATGGACAGACAATGAAATGTAAAAAGATGCAGGGAAATAACCTGTACACTGAGGATATGGAAAAGGAGCAGATGAGCAGGGGAGCTGGATGATGCTGCTTTCATTGCAAATGTTTCCATCAGTGCATTACAGCAAACAATAAATTAAAGCACGTGCAGCAGAGTGACATTTAAATCAGCTGAAATAATCTGACACCCAGCTCAGGACCAGGATTCCTCTGCGGTCACATTTTGGCGTGGGTTGTTCTTGGCCATAGGCCCAGGCAGTTCTCCTGAGCTCTTGAACCCTTTCTGTGTCCTGCCCTCACACTCACATGTGCTCTGTTGTTAGATATTCATTATAATTAGTCAATTTATTGTAATGGCTTTGGTTGCCCACACACAATTGCCACCGTCCTGCAAAGGGAGAGGGAATCAAGAAGAAATGCAATAATTGCACTGCAGACTCTTAGAATGAGGTTTCTGTACTGGCTGAATGCAAATCCATCCCCCAGACTGTTCCTCCCAGCTATTTATCCTCTGGGAATGGATCAGCTGTTGCTGTTTGTGTGTGGGGAGTGGGATGACTGTTTGTAAAGCACTGTGCAGATAAATCAATAACATCTGCAAATCTGGGGAACTCTGCTGTGCTGCAGGCTGTTGTGACCAGGCTGCTCTGTGGCTCCAGCACAGCTCACCTGACTTGCAGCCTTCTCCCAGGTGCAGAAGTGTGACTCTGACTTCTCAGTGATATATTAATCCTTTCCTTCTTGGTGCAGCAGCTGCCAGCAATGGCACAGCTCCAAGCCTGGAGCAGGGTGGATTCCCATCCTCAGTCTCTCACCTCTGTCCTCTTCTGACAGATGACAAGGAGGCAGAGCCCTGGGCATGCCAGGAAGGTGGTGGTGGTTTGCCCTTTGCTCAACATCTGTGTGGCTTGTGGCTTCCTTGCCATGTGCCCCAGATCCTGAACACCCGAATTCTCCAGTAGATCAGTGATGGGAAGCAGGTGCAATCTTCTCTGCATCCTGCCTTTCTTGCCAGCTCAAAGACATCAGGTGCATCCTCCAAAGAGAGTGTCCTGCTTCTTTTGGTGCAGTTGTACTTTTCCAGGTGTTTTGATACAGCTGCACAGTGAGTGGTGCTCACATCTTTGAACTAAGAGCAGCCCAGTTCAATTTTAAGCTTGTGGGCTAAATTATTAGGCCTGAAAATCTGACTTCTGAAGGCAGAAATTCCCTTCATTTTGGGGTGTCTGACACTGGATTATTGGGAAAAGGCTGCTGCATCCACACAGATCAATTGACCAGAGGCATCCTGTGGGCCTGGTGTGACCCACCTTGGATGTGCTGCCTTCAGATCTTAAAACTGCTACTTGTGGGGTGTTTGAGTCTCTGGCCATGTTGCACTGAGGATAAAGAGCACAGCAGCTCCTTCCTAAATCCTTTCCAGTGTGATGTAGCACATCTAAAGTAACCCCAGAAGAATTTCTCTGTAGTTTTCCTTAGTCACACACTTTGAATTTAACAGCCGCTCCTAATCCCACCGTGCTGGAGCTGCTCAGGGGGTCAGAGCAGGAGTGGCTGTGTGTGTTCTCCTGGTTGCATTTGCTCTTTCAGCAGGGAAGAAAAGTGAAAAGCCTTTACTCACCAGAAGATCAATGATTAAATTCCAATTTGCAGAGTTTGGAGCTGATCCAGCCTAGAACTTCTCCGATATTTATGGCATTTAGCTCCAGGATTTTCTAATTTAAGCATTTCTTTAGTCTAAGTTAAGTTATTAAATGTTGAAGCAAACTCTCACAATACTTACTTTGCCCTAAGAGTAATAATCTGTGCAATAATATAAATAGTTGTAATCTGTGCAGTTTGAAAGTGGTATGACAGTCTCTGAAGATGTCCCATTTAATTTGGAGTTAATTCCACCTTCATTGCTCAATGGATGCACTTGAGGTGCTCTGTGGTGTTTAATTTGGGTTGTTCTGAATGCCAGATGCAGAGAATTAGAGTAATTATGGAGTGTAACTCAGCTTTTAAAGGCTGTTCCCTTTTTAGAGAGTATAAAGAGTGTATAAATTGTTTTAAATGTTTTAGTGGGTATTGATGGCCTGGAAGATTATCCAGCTGGAAAAAGAGTACAAGATCTTTGTGTTTCTTCATCCAGAGATAACATCACCATTTCTGAGTGCTTCCTTAAGGAAAAATAAAACAACCAACAAAAATCCCAGCCATTGCTGGGGGATAGGGAATAACGTGTGGTGTTCTTTGGGAAAAGTGCCATCACATTGATAGAAATCCCCTTCATGGAGTCATAGAAAAGGTTCAGGTTGGAAGGGGCCACTGGAAGTGATCCCTGCAGGTCTGACTCCCTGCTCAAGCAGGGTCCTGAGGGCACGTCTCTCAGGATTGTGGCTTTCCACGTGCACCTGCAAAAGAACCTGTTATTTCTCTTCTGAAAACTGACATTTGTGCCCAAAACATCTCAATAAATATCAGTTTTCCTTTGTTCTGCTGCCTACTATGAGCTCTTACTCCACTTGCACTTAGGTCCCACCTGAGCAGGGCTGTCAGGAGCAAGGACTTTGTTTTGTGTTAGTGCAGCACCAGGCACAAATGGGCAAGGAAGTAAAGCTTTTGAATTTGCCCAGGAAAAACAAAGAAAGAAGAAAAAAAGCCAATGTATTCAGGTCTATTGGGGTGAGGTTGAGTCTTCAGCCATTCTGCAAGTCAGCTGCCATTCAGAGCTGGTGCCATGGCCTGCAGTTTTCCTAAGTTTTTAAGGTGTGCTGAAGTTCCAAAAGCAAAATGATAAATGGTGACAAAACATGTAAATAATTATGTTCTCTCCTTTTGGTGCAGTCACACCTGCAGGGTTTTAGCCCAGAATAAAGGCAGCGAGCAGGGGTTTTGTTTTCCTTACAGTAATTGAACCAATCCTACAGCTTTTTGTGGTGCCTGTGTTTTTGGCAGTGGCTTTGGGGTGTCCAGAGCCTGTTTAACCCACTGGCCAGAGGGTGAGGAGCAGCTGCCATAGGGAAATTTCACTGCACCAAAGAATTGGCTCTTAGGAGCAGCCTGAGGTTTTCTGCACATATAATCAGCTCTTCTTGTTTTCAGTTGGGTAAAGAAGTAAACCAAAATGAGTATGTGTACCCCAAAATCAAATTTCCTGTGTAAATGTGAGCCTGAAGCTTGGGCATGACGTGTTACTTAACTCACCTGGGCAAAACGTGGTCCTGGAGCTGCCTCCCAGATGCATGAGCTGTGATGAGATGCAACATCTCCAGCAGGGGATTGAAAGGCACTGGCTGCAGTGGGAATTGTGTCTGACAGCTTAATATTTCAGTTGCAACTGGCCATACTTACAGTAATGAGTATGTAATTATTTTTTTTAGCCTGGTTAGAGCCACAAACATATGGTACAGTAGCAGAAGAAATTATTTTGGGTAGTAATCCTTAAATATTTTTTTGGCAATCAAATGATTAGGCCTTTCCCAAGGGAAATAGAAATTCCCATTAAAGCACTTTGCTGGCAACGCTTTGCCACTGCTCTGCCACCCAAAGACAAGCCCCTACCTCCTCCCATCTTCTACTTGGCTGCCTGTCTGGACAAAATATTCTCTGTTGGCAGTGCTTGCTTAGCTTGCTGTCACCTGGAGGAAAGTGCAGCAGCGTATTTTTCTTTGTTAAATGAAGGGCTAATGTTGTCAGAATTACTTTGGGGTTGACTTACCTAATTTTTGTAATTATTATTTTTTTTCATCTCTTGAAAAGTGACTGTGGCAATGTTTGTCATCAGTGCAAGAGGAAGTGATGGATTTTTGGCGTGTCAGTGAAGTTTTATAGATCTCTTTTGAAGAAACTGTGAGTCATTTGTAACATGTGGATGTTTATGGATGCAACCACTGGACATTGGAGATCAGTAGCCACGTGTCCACATTGTGTTTTTCTGGTCACCCTTGTGCCCGAGGCTCTCTGCCATGCAGTACAGCTTTTCTGCAGAGATGGGAGGTTCCAGTGGGACACCCTATGGTGATTCGGTGCCAGTTTGTCCCTAAGGCAGGTGTCACACAAGTGTCACTCCCTCATGAGCAAGGGCAGCCCTGCCAAAAAAGGGTGAGCCTGTGACCCCGGGTTCTGCGTGGTGGCCACGCTTGCTCCCCGTCCTTCAGCACAGAATAATTCCTGTGATGTGGCCAGCTCAGTTTGATGCACAGACAGGTTTGTGTCCTGCTGCTGGCTGAGGGGGCTGCTTTATTCCAAAGCAGCAGGGCTCTGATCTCAGGTGAAAGAGCCAAGCCCAGTGACCCCAAATATCTGTGTCGACATTTACTGTGAGTAAATTGCCTCAGCGATGCAGGAGCCTTTGTAGGGGAAAACAAATCTAGGAAGAGTGGTCCTCCAGCCAACCTTATTTTCCCTCCTTGCTGGCACGGAGCACATTCCCAGTGTTTCCAATGCAAAAGGCTTGCTTTGAAGGGGAGACCTCTGACCTTGCTCTGTAATGCAGTGAGCCCTGGAAGCTGCGTTTTACTGAAAGCTTTTGCTTTTAAAGGAGAAAAAGAGCAAACAAAGATGGCCTGTGGAATCAAAGCTAAAAAAAAAAAAAAAAAAAAAATTCTTCTTTAATGTTTGCTCTTAGAAGTTTTAGGGCCTAAAATTAGGTGTTGATGTGTTAGTTTGGGGAGAACTGATGCCTTACAAAGTGGAGATGAGTGTTATACCCAGAAACGCATCCCTAGGCAGCTCCTCTGTTGTCCCATCCTGCAGCATTCCCAGCCCTACTCTGAGCACCTTATTTACATTTATTCCTTGAAAGATAGAGCCAGTTTCACTTTTTAAACCCTGCCAAAGCCTGGCTGGGAGAGGCAGAGCTGGAGCCACTGCAGGAGCCGCTACGATTGAGGGAATGAAGGCAGGAGGCCTCTTGGGAAGAGCAAGGAAATGAAGCCACGTTTTTCCACATGTTGGAGGCTTCAGGCTCTTCTCCTGAAGGTGTGCTGCTTGTCTCCTCAATCTGTAGTGTTAATGAGGGGAAAACTACAGAGCACAGCCAGATTAGCTGATAGCATTCCCAAGAGTTAGAGGGCTGTGGAGACAAGCCAGGTATCAAAGTTGCTTTGATTTTTCTAACTCATGGAAACAACAGAAGGATTTGTCTTTGCTGATAATTGACCTCAAATCTGGGTCTCTTTCAGGCAGGGAAGGTGCCTTTTTTTCCTTCTCTTTGGGGACAAGGCAGCCATAGTCAAACCATTTCGTTCCTGACAGGCAGAATGGAAGAGGGGATATCAGGGTGAGAAAGCTTCAACATGAATTTTTCCATCGTTTAACTGTTTCTCTTGGAAACTTCCAAATAAATGCACGTGTTCTTATTTTTAATCCATTCTGTGTAAAGACTAAATGATAAATTAGATGTTAGCAATAAAAAAGCCATCTCTTCCTCTGAACTGATTTGTTTATCATGTGATGTGCTGTTGTTACAGAAAATTAATCAAAGAGCATATTGATTTCCCAGAGTTGTATGCAAGGAGTTATTCTGGAGGAGCTTGGCTTCCCTCAGCTTCTGGGGGTGGCAGAGGAGACAGAGGGTGCATGTTACCCCACAGATGTGATGCAGTGCTTTGGGAAGCTGGATCCCAAATTCACATGTGATACTATTTCACAGCTTGGTCCTTAAATAAGACTTGGGATCAGCTCTCAAAGGCTGCTTTGGGGTCATTTTCTCCCATGTGTTTAGGAATTTGTTGATCATGTCACTCCTTGGTTCTTGAGGTGGAAGGAGGGGACCTTGATTGGGCAATGTAAAGTAAAACAAGGCTCAGAAAAAACTCATTTTATGGGTATTTATATGGCACCTTCCAGTACAGTGATAGATGGGGAATAGAAGAATCTCCTTTGGCCTTTTTCTTGTGTTAAGTGAGGGAAAAGGGAGGTGAGATTGGGCAAGTGGGAGAAAAACCCTCCCACCGGGCTGCCCAAACCTTTGGGTGCAAGAATGGCTCTGAGTGACTGCTGATGATCATCTGCCAGTGAATCTTTGTGTGGCAGCACCAAAATAATGAGCAGCATTTTCTGAAATGAAGATGTCCAAAGGCTCTACGTGCTGTGCTAGGAAAGTGCCTGTGAACTAATTTAACTCAATTAATGTTGTCTTGCTCCTTCCCCTCTGCTACAAATTGGTGACATTTAATTCTTCTTTAGGCTGTGGGAAACACTCCCTGTCTGTGGGCAGGACAGATGGGGAGTCAGCACTGGAAACAGCAGGAGGAGCAGAAGCCCTTTGTCCTTGTCAGGTCTGGCTGTTCCTAAGGGTATCCACTCATCCATGGGAAATGAACCTTGATCCTGCCACTGGTCCCAAGAAAACACAAACCTCTTGCTAGAAACAAGACACACATTTTATATAGGGATGATAATGGAAATTAGCTCTACCACCTACCTTAGGGGTGTATTGTCATGTCCTGTGTCCTACTGGGTGCAGATCAGCAGAGGTGTTCCAGTGGTTCCTTCAGGTTTTATCACCACAAAATTTCAGGTGTGGCAGAGGAAATATTTACTGTGTTCCCAACCCAGAATTTCTTCCAGAGTTAGTGAGGTTATTAAAAAAAAACCAAAAAAGTGACTCTGATGTTAGGCAGTCTCGGGTCATGCCAGAAGAGATGCTGATGGGAATGCTGTGGTTCCCTTGTAAATCAGAACCTGTAAGAGTGGAAAGCACAGAGACTCGCTGGCATTTGTCACCCAGGCCAGGAGCTGCTGCTTCCTTTGTGCTGTGGCTGATGAAGAACACAAATCAACAGGGCTGCATCTTTCTGATGTGCTTCTGAATGTTTCCTGGCTTTCTTCACTTTCCTGTTAAGGAAGTGAAGCTGCAGCTCAGCCCTGGGCAGGAGGCCACTGTGAGGCATCTCCTGTCTGCCCTTCAGACCCTCGAGGCATTTTGGTGGGCATCAGGTCAGTGGGGTGGGAAACGATGGCAGGAGCAGCCTGGTTGAGATTATTAACTCATCTTGAACAAAAGGGAAGAAAAAAAAAAAAGGAAGCTCTTCCATCATTTGCAGCTCCTGAAATATCACTAATTAGTGTCTGAGGAATACAGACTGCGTGGGAAGTTAGACATTCACCAGGCTGTTCATCTGGGAGCCGTCTGAGGAGCAGCTCATGCACGCCGGACATCTGCAGGATTAAAAAAAAAAAAAAATACAAGAGAAAGGAAAAGACACAGTTCATTAACCACCAACAACATTAGCCGGGAAGCAACTGGGGAAGCTGATCACTGCCTCTAACTCTCACTCTGTTTACCATCAATTAATATTTAGTCTCCCAAATTTGGAGCTCTTTTGTTCGCACGCAGAGCTGCCTCGACTCCGGGATTTGCGGCTGGCGGTGGCTTCCATCAGAGATGCCCCAGGAGCCCTGGGCTTGCTGCTAAAGCCTTCAGGGGACCGCTCTATTAAAGAGATAATAGTGCAGATTTGAAAGCTTCAGCTGATTAATTAAATGCAAACACAAGATTGTACTTGCAGGCTCTTTCAAAGGACTCTGAGTCCTTTCCTTAAGTCGATTCAACCTTGACCTGAGTTAGCGCTTGTATAAAAGATTAAAGGTGACCCATAAAGAGAGAAATGGGATTTGCATTGTTTTAAACTTGGGTTTGTGTGTTGTGGAGAGGAGATTTTTTTCCCCACTGCACACACATCCCAGCTCCCTCCCTTAGGAATATGTGGAAAATGGAATTTTGTGGTTTCTGATGATGTGGGGGGTTCAGGCTGTGCATCAAAAGGAACTGGGGTGAGAGAAACTCTTGTTGGGCTATGCAACACTTGGGCTTGACACCAGCTGCATTTTTGGTGATCCAAAACGGCCAAACCAATAGGTCAGGTTTTCCATGATGTTGAGGGTGGAACATGTCAAAAAAAATGGCAATAACTCCAAAACCATGGTCTGTTCTAGGAAACCGGGGCTGGGCCTTTCGGCTTGGGAAATACATTTTCATCCTATTCATTTGTGTGGCGTTTAATCTTGGAAAATGCTTCATTGAAACTATTTTGAGTCTCCTCTGGGACCAGTCAGAGCAGAGTGTTGCACGAAGTGTTAATATACTTGGGGGATCTTCTGACAGAGTTTCATTTACTGTGTTTTACTGTTTAATTCTGGTTGTGCTCCTTACTTGAAAGGGCTGAAGCTCCACATTTTGCATTTGCTGAACAACATGACAGCTTGTGAAATGTGTGACAATGTGGCTTGAGCAAAATAATGCTGTGGACATCCTAAATTACCTCTTCAGTTATATTGCTGAAGCTTTTTGAACAACTGCGATTTGATCCTTTCTAACTTGAGTTGAACCTTATGAATTGCAGATTACTATTATTTTTTTATCAGAATAGAAAAGGTTTTCATTTTCAGACCTCATACGTGTTATTTTAGCAGCTATTTCCTAATCTCTGGCTGTTGTAATCCCTTGGACTGTTTAATTAGGTGTTGCCAGGGAGTGCATGGAATTAGAGTTACCACTCGCTGTACTGTGTTACAACGCTGAGTTCATCCAAGTGTCCAATTTTTTCCTCACTAAGTTTGTCCCTACAGACTTCTCTTTAAAGTTAATACTTGTCCTTGAGAGTGTGCATAGAACAGAAGTGATAGAAAGGACCAGATGTAGTGCTATGGAGCTTCTTTGTTCTCCCCTTCATGATAAAGCACAAAAATCCTACATAGTTTAACAAAACTCTGGTTTCTGGCCCTAATTGCTGTAAGTAAAGCACGTGTGATCTAAATGTTAATCAGATTTCTGCATTTAATGAGGGAAAAAGCAGCTATTATATGAGAAATGTTCAGGAGCAGGAGCTGTTCATGTTCCAATCAGGTGATTGTGTATTTGAATAGTATTTCCATTTAAATAGCTTTATCGCCCCGCTGACTCCTAAGCACTGAGTCAAAACAAAAACTAACAGCTAAATTGATAATATTGCTAAGGAGGAATGAATAATGGGCAGTAATTCCATACCTGCTGGGAATCCTCAGTGTGCTCAAGGACTGTATGGGTGTGAGGGTTTGCACCAGCTCTCTGGAACTGTTGTATTTACCGAGGAGCACCGTGGGGATCCAATTCCGCCCTACTGAGTCTGTGTTGCGATCCCGTTAAATTCTTCCCCTGCTTGTTTTCCCGTTGATTCCCATGAAATGCTTGGTCATGCAGTGGGCTCCCTTCCCAATTCCCAGCTTTTGGAGAAGCCAAGCCTTTCAGGCAGGCACGTTGAATTCCACAGAGGATCCTGCAGGACACGGGCTCGTTTCCCCAAATCCCGTTCACAGCCAGAGCGTTCCCCGGGACATCAGCTCAGCTCTGTTGCTCTGGCCACCCATATCTCCTAATGCTCCTGAAAGGATTATTTCATAATCTTATCCTGTGAATGCAACAGCTGTAAGCCCAGATAAATTGCGTTCCTCTAGGGAAGGTGAGTTGGGACTAGCTTTAACTGCATCCGGGTGGAATTGCATCAGCTGTGATGTTAGATGGTTTTTGGCTGGCTGGGATTGTGGTGGATTCGTGGAAGTGCCACCTTAGGATCCTGTGGCCTCTCTCTGTTTATATAAAACAGGCTGAAACCAAGTAATGAGCTCGTGTGTATTCACAGGGACACTGCCCTTCAAATAATGGCCTTTGGGAGAGTGCCACGAGCAGCACATTTTATTTTAGATCTGGCTGTTCTTTCTAGAACGTGCAGCTGCCAGGCGAGGCTGGATACAGATCCAATTAGACCTTAGGAATGTTCAGGACCTCTGGTTCTTTCAGGCTCTGCTTCACAGCTCCCCAGATGGTAAAAGCCAGCTGAGGTTATGTCATGATCAGCATCAAGTCCTGCCTCCTGCACAGAGGATGTCACTCAGCAGCCTTTTCATCAGGCTCGATGCTTTGTGCCTGAACCAGAGCACTCCTTGCAGAAATACACCCAGGCTTCTGTGAAATGACGGGGAATCCAGCCGGTCCTGCCTATCAAAAAGAAAGAACTGCTTTTTCTCAGAGATGGGAGCTCCTACTGTGACATCTGATCTAATGGGTGGCATCCCTGCTCATGGTAGGTGGGTTGGAACTAGATTTCTAAAAGGCCCATCCAACCCAAACCATTCTGTGATACCATGATCTGATCAGAAAATGTGATATTGAAAGGGATCCATGTCTGTGAGGTACAGAGCATGTGAACTTTTGTCCAGTCCTCACTTGCTTTCAGCTGCTGAGGTATTTCACAGGATATCTCCTCACAGCTGCTTAAGAATCTGCTCTCATTTTAATACATCTTGTTAATTCTTTTTCTCTCCTGGCTCCCTCTGGACCTGCTGAGCAGAGAACTCTTGTTTGTGTGATACTTCTCTGTTCTTGATGTTTCTGCTCCAATCACCCTCTGCTTTCACAGAACCATGTTCTTAAAAGTTCAGCCCCCTTGTGCATACTTACGAAGCAGTTGAACATTTGTACCACGTTTTAGGTAATTAATTAATAGTGGCTAAAGAGTAGGTATTTCTTCTTCAGGCTATTTCAGTTCTTCAGCAGAAGGGTGACTCTTTTTTTTTTTGTTTTCTTGTTCTCTGGTCAAAAATCACAGAAACACCAGAGAAAAAGCATTTATAGAATCCAGTTGCAGGTGACGCTCCAAGAGGGTGAGTCCTTTTTGTGGGCTAAAGGTCTGCATAGAAATTAAATCCTGGTTCAGTGTTTTTAACCACAATTTCTCCCTTACTTCCTAATGTGTGTACAACTGTAGTAGTTGTGTGGCAAATAACAAACTTAATGTGAGTGTTGGTTACTTATGAAAAAAAGATTGTGTTTGAACATGTGGTTGTGGGTGTCAAAGATAGAGAGCACAATCAGGAATTAATGACAAAAGGAGATATCAGTTCACTGACAAACAACTACAGTGATAGGTAAATATCTTTAGTGTTGGGCTATTTTTCCCACTGGATATTCGAATTTCTCTTTGGGCTTGGTAGAGAGAAACATTAACACCTGAAAATCAATTTATACACAACATCTTTCAGAATGTTACATGGAAAATATTTTCCTGACATCTATGAGAGCCACACTTTCAGCAGTTCAGATTGGAAATGTTCCCTAGGAATTAAATCAATGGTGAAGTCTAAAGAACAGATCTTTGTTCAGGTTTCAGATCTGGGATAGATGCTTTGTTATTCTTTTGTTACTAATGACTACATTAGTAAAGAAAGAAATCGATCTCCTGGCCTTACTGGGGAAGTGGAATAAAATGATGGAATGATTGCCAAAAAACTTCACAGTACAAAAACCTGAAAAGATCCTAGCACCAAAAGCAGAGAGCAAACAAAGTGTTTGCGTGATGACACTGCAGAATTCCCCAGCTGGGGGCTTTCTGCAAACCTAGCTCAGCTTATCCATGGGAGCACTTGAAGGTTCCCCTCCAGTGTCAGACTTAGCAAAAAAAAACCAAAACAACTCCCAGATTGAGTCAAATAGTGCTGAATTGCATTTAGATTTATGTTGAAGTGACAATTTTTGTGTAGTTTTAATGAGCAGCAGCCCTGGGCCAGGAAACTTCAGGCTGGGCTGCTTCTTGCTTGCTGCCCTAGTTTGTTTTCATCCCTCTCACGTGAGAGCCCCGTCCGGGAGTGCCTTAAGCAGTGGGACTGACATCCATCATGTGGAGTTCGTTCTGTCATCTCTCTCCCCAGGAAGGGAAGTGCGAGCAATGGGGTGTTTTATTTTAATAGCATTTTTTGTTTGGTTGGTTTTGCCACCGTGGGAGCCTCTTTTGTGAGGCAGAGCGAACTGCTCTTCGGTTTTTAATGCCTCAGCTGCCACGTCCTGGAGTTGAGATGGGGGGAATCGAGGCTTGGATCCTGCATCTGGAGTGGGAGGGTGGGTGGGAATTTCCTCCTAAGCTTTGCTGTCAGTTGTGCTGGCCTTGGAGAACATCTGCCTTCTGCTCGGGTGAGCTTGAGCTCGTGGTGCAGAGAGCTCCCAAAGGATGGCCTGTGGCACACGAGGCTGCACAGTCATCCTGGAGAGCTCTCAGCGAGGCTTTTCCTGGGAAAGCACTGAGTCACAGATGCATTTTGGTAGGCAGCCACCAGCCCAGCGTTTTGCCTTCATCCCAGACTTCAGGGCAATCTTTTAAATACCCCGGGCCAAGCTCATGGACAGCTGTGATAGGCAGGGACAGAGCTGTCAAAAGATGACAGAACCATTAGTATCTTTGGTCTGGTCATCATTTCACATTAGTGTCCTAAAAAAGCAGCTGGAGGGAAGCTTTTCCCACAGAATTGTGAGAGCCCACAGCCACGAGGGACCAAGTTCCTGACATTTTGTGTAGGTGTGGGAATAATTGATTTATTCCTGTGGTGATCCATTCTCCAGAGCTTGGGTGGATCCAGCTACACACTCTCCATACCTCTGTTTCTCTATCTATAAATTGATTTTTTAATATATATATATGCCACTGTTGATTGATCTTTCACTGTGTAGATCTTTCTGTGCTATGGAGCCCATGGTCAAAGGAAGCAGCTTCTCAAATAATTTAAAGTCTTGTGGAGCTAAAAGGAAACAACAAGGACAGAGAGACATCCAGGCACAAAAATGGGAAAGAGTAGAGGACACAAAGAAAGAAAAGGCGGAGGAGGATCTGAGAACATCCCCTTTGGTTTCTGAGAAGGCTGCCAGTGGTGGAAAGCCTTGGGAGTACATAATGTCAGTTTATACTGCTCATCCAGAGAAATGAATGTATCTGGGTTTTATAGGATTAAGCAGTAAAGTTCATTGCAGCTGGATATGAAGTGAAGAGGAGGAATTCACATGGGGAAAAAGGAAAAGAGCATTAAATGTGAATTATTCTGCAAAAGGCTTAGTTAGTTAGCATGATACTTGATCAGGAAATGACTAGACACTTTCTTATTATTAATAAAATCACTCCATAAAGGTAAAATAAAAAGAACTAACTTCAACATGTGAAAAAGAGAAATAAGTTTTAAAAAATGTTTTCTGGCTGTTTCTAGACTGCCTTGAAGATGATGAACACAGTAATAACCCTAAGATTACTGTTGGGCACAAAGTGAACTCTTACTCAGGCACAGAAACTCCAGCCAACCCAAACGACTGGGTCAGTAGAAATTAAATCAGCAGCAAGCCCCTGATAATATCTGCTGGTGGGTTTGTGTCAGGATGGATGGTTTCTTTCTTGTTTCCTCATTATGACTGATTGCAGCCGCTGCAGAAATCAATAGTCTGGCCATGGCTGGGCACTGACACAAGGAGAGGCAGCAGCACAAGAGCTTTCCTGGAGGCTTCCCAAATCCCAGCCCCAACCTGCCCAGGTGCTTCCCAAATCCCAGCCCCAACCTGCCCAGGTGCACAGGACCTTCTGCAGGGACTGAAAATAGAAGGTGTAAAACTCTCTCTCTCTTGCCTGGCCAGGCAGGCAATTTATTTTTTTGTGTATTCACATGTCAGAATACCAAAAGCTCCATCACAGCACTGGAATTCCTCCCTGGGTGTGATTTGAAGTGTGTGCAAATCTACCTGGGTGGAGGGAAGAGCTCCTTGGGGAACCTTCAACCCAAAGCTCACTGCAGAGCTCCTTCTGGTGCTGTAGTGAACAGAGAAAGAGCCAGATATGATTTCTTTCTGGGGGAAAAAGGCATCTAAAAGCTTTGAATCTGTTCTTCTCAGAGCAGGAGCTGAAATGAAATCATACATTTTTTTGCTGTGGTTTTCCAGTAAACTTTTAAAATAAAAATTTGGATCTAAATATTTAAAAAGGTTATTCCAATAACTGCCTACTTGGTTTTATTTTACTGTTTCATTGGTCTTATCTCTGTTTGGATTTTTATGTGGTGTTTGTGAACAGCAGCAAAAATATAAATTTCATTTAATATTAACAAGTAAAATCCACTCTAAATCAGGTGACTTATTGTATTTTCCTTGATCACTAGCATGTGATGTAATGGATTTTTAAATCAGGATTTTAGTTTATAATTTGTGGATCTGCATATCTTCATGAGTTTTGTAGGCAGGGCTAACACATCCAGGGATCTTCCCTACCTGCCCAGGTTTGTCTCCCAAGACCTTGGAGAGTTTTGGGCCCCTGTTTCCAACTTCTCCACATTTCAATATTCAACAACTTTTGGTGTGTGCCTTAGGCTGAGGATAAGCAGAAGCTTAATTTGTTCCAAATTATTTTCCACCCCTTTCCCTATTGTTTATTATTTATTCTGGTATAATTTATTCACAAGATTAAGTGGGTAAACAACATCACAACTACTTCTAGCTGCACAGTCCAGTGAGCATAATGATGCCAGTTTTAAATGCTGAGCAGCGCTGATTAGAGCTATTACACGAATATTCATTTGTTTGCTTTACCTTTACCACTTTGCTCACATACTTCACAAATTAGGGTATTATCCTTTCTTTTTTTCCCTTCCCCTTCCTGTTTTTACCATCAAATGAAGGTAATTTACCATTTTTCCATTTGAATTGAGAAGCTAATTGAACTTAATGGCTTCAGAAAAATCAATAATTTCCTACTGTTATTGATATAATGAAGCACATGTACGAGATTATCCAGTAAAGACACAAACCACTTAAATGAAGAATTCACCTCCACGTTGAACGATTTAAATTCTCTGTGTGGACAGCTAAGGGAAGATCCTGGTGTGTGGGGAAGCCACTGTAACTTTAGTACATTGAATTTGTCATAGTTTAGAAAATCCAGCCTGTATAACCCTGTCACATTGTCCACTAAACCACGTCTCCAAGTGCCACTTCCATGTTTTTTGGACACTTCCAGGGATGGTGACTCCACTGCTTCCCTGGGCAGCCTGTTCCAATGCCTGACCACCTTTCCAGTGAACAATTTCCCCCTAATATCCAATATAAACCTCCCCTAGTGAGAGTTGAGGCTGTTTCCTCTCATCCTGTCACTTGTTACCTGGGAAAGGAGACAAACACCCACTGGGCTTACAAAATCCTGTCAGGGAATTCTGAAGAGTGAAAAAGTCTTTTATTGTGACACCAACTGTACAGCCAGGATTTTGTGGTATTTAACACAGCCTGTTTTTCATGCCTGGTTTTATAAAGTAGCAAGAATCTCATACTGAAAGGTGTTTGGGGTCAGAAATCACCCCATGAGAAGCTTTCTCAGCTGCACAGCTCTGCCATGAAAAGGGAGAAATGGGAGCTGGTTTTTAAATGGAAAATGTTGAGGCTTCTTCCCAAATTTAAAAATGCAGATTGATTTGGAAACTGCCATTAGCTCTTGTCCTGGTTCTGGCAAAGGTTGAATGGTTCCTAGGAGAGCATGTGAGAAATCCCAAATAAAACACTTCTAAACCTTTAAATCTGGATCAAAATCATTAAATCCCTAAATGACATAGGAGACATTAACGCCCTTAATTTAGGGATCAGTGTAGTAGAAAGGGAATGGCAAATATGAAATTAATGACATTTAAATTACTGTTTCATTAGAACACAATTTTGCCACAGTATTTTACTGAATTTAGGATACCCAGAGATCAATAGCAATTCCCTTTATTTAAGGCTCTGGTGATGTTTACTGTGTAATTTTATTTTTTTTTAAAGGAGTTACTATTTGTGAAAATTTTTTTTGTGAAATATTAGTGGAATTAAATGCATTTATAATTGCACTCTACAGTAGCATTAGTTTGGCAAATGAATCTTCTGCATTAATTTGTGTGATGAATGGGTGTGGAGAATACAGGACAGACAGTTTCTGCTGGATTTGCAGAATGGGAGAGTGAGACTGAAGTGAGCTCAGTGCCATGTTAGGGGATGAAAAGGGGACAATATGGGCTGCTTTACCTCAAAAAATGAGGAAGTAACAATTAAAAAATAAGTGCTAAATGATAAAAACTGGAAATTTTTTAATCCTTCTCCCTGAAAATGTTGGTTGGTGCCTTGGTGATGCTTTGTGAGCACCACGGTGTCCGTGTTCCCTCCATTCCATGTCTCAAAGCTGTTCTCCCGTGGGTTCTGGAGTCCCCATCAGTGGGATGAGAGATGCTAGATCCCAGTATATTTACATCTAGACTGAGCTGGGAAATAATCTCCATCAAGTAATCCAATTGACCCCCCAGAGACACCAAGGGAGGATGGCTGAATGGAAACACTTCCATTTAGGAGACCTTGGCTTTTGTTGCAAATTCTTGGAAGGTTCCAATGAGAATGAATAACTTTATGGAAGCTGCCAGTCACAAAGCTGCATTTGCAGAAGGAATTGTTGAAATGAGCTGTTGTGAGTCCTGAATGCTCTGTGCATCCACCTTTGGATGTGGTAAAGAGGACAGCAATCCTGGGAATGTTTTCTCAGATCACAGCTGAGGTGCTTCTTGTCAGTTCTCCTTTCAGGCTGACACTTATTGGCATGGGAAAAAAAAAAACCCACAAAGGCTGGTTGCAACAAACCACTTCTTTTTAGCACTATAAAAATCGTGGCTATTACCTTCCCAGCATCCTCTCAGCTAATGGCCTGAAACAGGACCAATATTTGATTTCTACTTGCTGTATTTACTTTATAAATAGATACTCCATGGGTTTCATTCTTTACTGAGATTGAATTAGTGGGTTAAATAGACAGAAATATTTCTTACCGTGGCATACTGATCTCTAAGCATCTTGCACTGACCTGATAACAGGCTAGCAGGAGAGTAAACTTAATTATTTTTTAAGCTAGAGGCCGACAATGGAGAACACTGAATATTTCTGAAACCGAGATCTTCTTTTCTGTCATTAAAAAGCCGGGGAAGTCTGAAAGGAGTGTGAGTTCAAGGCTCATATCAGTGTGATTATTGAAGGGTTTTCAGAGGGTGGTTTATCACCTCCCCAACTTATTTACCTGATAAACCAGAGCCTTCTGCTTCAAAAGCTCCCAGCTGCTCAATCTCAGCATGGTAGCCACCTCTTAGTGAGGATGAGCCCACTCTGATGGTGCTGGCAAGCAGGACCTCACTGAGGCCTTTTGCTGCAATCTGCACTTCAAAACACCCCCCCCAAATTCTCAGTTTCATTGAAAGCAGGAGCTGCTTGATTTGCAGGCGGGTTTTGCCTCCTTAATTCTGCCCTTTGAACTTGGCTTCTTTGTGAGTAAAGGTGATGGAGAGGCTGAAAGGAGGGGTCTGTGGTTTTTGGGAGTACAGGGAGGATGCACGACACATCCCTGTGAGCTGCTGGGCCCAGGGGTGATCTCTGCCAGCCACTGGTACATGAGATTAAGATCTAAGTTTCAGATGGCCTTTACCAACCCCAGCGTGGGCAGCAGTAACTTGCAAAAGCAATAAATAGCCTTTGTATTGGCATTTGCACCCAGAAGCTGCTGCTGTCCCCGGTGAGGTTCTGTGAGGGGTTCCTGCATCCCTGAGCATCCTTTGCCACCTCTCCCTGCCTGTCAGCACAGCCCCCTGCTCCAATCTGCACATTAATCTTGATTCTAAACCATCTTGCAGACACCGCATGCAAATGCACTGAGTGATTCAAATTGGTTTTCTCTGTTTGTAAATGTAGTGTTCTGTGACTGCTCAGGGGCACTTGAAACATATGCTCCTTGATATCTGACATTTTTCAGCATTCCAGGCGAGGGGAGCCAGTTTGCAGCGTGGGCACTCTCGTGCTGCTGGCCCTGTGTGAGAGCAGCTTCACATCCATGAGGGAAAGGGTTTCTTTTGGGATGGGGGACAAGCAGGAGAATGCAGAGTGTCTGTGAGTGAAGCAGCACAGCCCTACCCTGTTCCCAAAAACTGAGTTACAGCAAAGTCTCTCATTCAGGTTTGTGTGAAAATCTCATTGCTTATTTCCCTGCCTTAAATTGTCTCTGCAGAGCCTGGCTCTCCATGGGCTGGTGATCCAGAGGGAAGAGCCTGGGAAAGGGGCTGGGGAGCAGGGAAGGCACACAGAGTTCCTTTTGCTGCCCCTTTCCACGTCAAACCCCACATTTTCCTGACCTCCACATTTCTGCTCATGGTGAGACTTCTCAGTCTCTCCTTGGGCAGTGGCACCCGAGGGCCATTCAGTGGCTCAGGTCACTGGGCTGTAAGCAGGAAATAGCTGAAATCCTTCTGCTGTCACCTGTCCTGCCTGTCTGCTCTCAGCTGAGGTGTCCCTGGAGTCTCTGCAAGGCTGATGCAAAGCACTGCGATGTTTTCACATCAGCCCTAAGGGGCCCTGCTGCAAACAGAGAGAGGAGGAGTGGGTGATGTGCTGTTTGGCCACTTCTCACTGCAGGGATGCTCTCCCTGTGGAAAAACAACCTTGATTCATCCACCTGTTTGCAAGGCACTGCTTGACTTCTCAGGATGAGGGTGGTGGGGGGATGCTGCACCTCCTGTGGGGGTCCCAGGTGGAGTGTGGGGTTTGCAGGCAGCAGCCCAGCTTAGGTGGCCAGAAGTCACCGTGGGGACCTCTCTGCTCCCCAGGCTCAGACACACTGCCCAGAGGCTCCAGGGGCACACAGCCCTGTTCCTCCAGTGCCTGGCTGCACCACAGGGCTTCAGGCACACATTTCAGCACTAATTCCTTCCACTGGAAGGGAATAAGCACTCCAGCAGTTCGCTGCCATAATTAAAATTCATGTTATCCTCTGCCAAGCTCAGACAACTCTCTGTTGTCAGCACCTCCAGAGGTCCTGGTTTAGCTCCTTCTGGTTCATTTAATGATGTAACAGTGAGGAGAGATATTCCTTTTATTGTTGATGTGGAAGGTTTAGAATTAAATGCCTCTGCTGGTTGCTGGGTACTTTCTGCTACTGCCAACCCCGTGAACTCTTTAAACATATGCTAATGAGGCCGACTTGCTCCCATTCCTTCTGTATAATCCATGATCCATGGATAATCCATGAAGGAAGAAAAGTCAATCTTAGTCGTGCTTCCTAATGGCCCCTATACGTTGTAGTTAGCACAAAACCACTGTGAAGTGATGGAGATCTAGAGTTAAATGCATTAATTAAGCAGAACCCCTCTGACCACACTCCATTAGAAGAGAAGCTGTCTCTAGGGAGACAAAACAAGATTTCTCTTTATATATACATTGTAAGAGTCACCCACTGATCCTGCAGGCTTTTTGAATCATTGCTGGCACCCTAGTGATGTGGACAGAATATAATTTATCGATATTGCTACAACTTCCCACCCAAGATGTTGCTGGAATACTGATGTGCTACAGCATAATGAGGTTTTGAGGGAGTGTATATGTTATCCATAGCATTCCTTTCTCTCCTGCACCCGATTGCTCAGCCCTGACAGAAGTATGAAAGGAGTTATGTGTGTTTTAACAGTCTGTTAGTTGCTTTTACTTTTAACATTGCTTTTTTAACACCTGCATGGCAGTTTTTTAGGCTTGGCCAGCAGCTGTTTGTGTGTGATTCGCTCAGAAAACAGAGTGGAAAGTTATGCATTATCCTGGAATGGATTAATGCAAAGGAATAACAAAGAGTTAACAGGGCTGGTGGGGCTCAGCCCACGGGACACAAAACTCTGCCACAGCTCCTTCAAGGAGGATCTTTTCATCTGGAGCAGCAAGGAATAAGCAGTCCCTGCACAGACTGCCCCCACTCCAGCACTGTGATGCTATTCCTGGCGAGGTTATGATTGATTACAGCAGCTTATACAGTCAATGGGTAAAAATAAGAGACTAACAGACCTCGTTTCCTGCTTCATGATCCTGCAGCTCCATTCAAAACTCTGGTGCTGTGATCAGCTTCTCACCTGAGGTGAGAGTACTCTGCTGTCTTGGACACAACCATCTGATCTCAGCTTTTAAAGCTATTAACAATTTATTTCTCTTTGTGTATCTTTCTGTGGACAAACAGGTACCACATAAGAACCTGGAACTCTTTGCCTGCAGAAGTTGTGTGTTATGGAATGGGGCTATAGAAATCTCAGGAGTTATTTGGGTGGCATCTTGTTGGCATCACCCCTTGCACGAGCTCTCAAGAAAGGGCCTGATGTCACCTGTGCTCTTTATTAGGGTTTGGTACCAATACCAAAGACTCTAATGGCTATTTTGGAGTGAAAAATTTCAAAGAATAAAAGTACAGAGAGTGTAACACCAGAGAATACTTTTCCCAAAAAATGCATATGAGTTAGTTCTGTCACAATGATTTGGGCAGACATTTCTTACTGTCACTCTTTCAATTCCCCAGGAGTGTTCTCAGAGGGGCCTCCCATCTCCCACAGGACACATTAGGGTATTTCAACCCTTCTAATAAAGAAATTTATAAGAAATCTCTTAATCTATAGTGAGAATCCTACTAGACACTGTTTGTCTTCTGTGTTCCTAAGGATGAGAACAATTCTGCAGAAAGAACGCCCCAGGAGGGAACTCTGCAGATCCCCACAGCTTGAACTTGCAGGTGGTCACAGAGGAAGGATTTCCGTAGTACCTCACTTTGGCTGCTCTCTCACCCTGTCATGCAGGGAATGTGCTCGTTCTGTAAAGCCACAGGCTTGGCTTTAGCTCTGTAACATTGCCACATTTCTGGGTTTTTGCTCTGATATTCATTCTTCGTGCTCTGCTCTCCCCCATGGTGTTTTGGTTTGATGCAAGTTCTTAATGGGAAAGCAATTGCTCAGGGAAATGTGGTGCCTATCAGCTGTCTGATCACGGCTCCCCTTCCATGGAATTAAACTGAGGCTGTACCAGTGTAAAGGCTCCACGAAGAAGATTTGCTTCATAAAATTCATCTTGCATATCATGCCCCTCTTTGTGCACAGCGTTCAGGAGCTCAGTGTTCTGTTCCCATGATCTACTAAATAACAACAGTTAGCACTTACATCTGCAAATCAGTACACAGGCTCCCGCTCCCAACTGTAATGAAAGTTTGTTATTGTGTGGAACAGTAACTTTCATGTCTATAACCGATTGTTGCACTCTGTATTTCTGCCAAATTTGACGACAGTCACCTCCTGAAGATTTAACAAAAGGCAGAAATTCCCCCGGTGCTTCTGGCAATTACACATTAGTCTTTGTGGAGGCAGAAGATTACTTGCTGATTCCTGTTTGCTGATTCCATTATGTATGTATGCTCCAGTACATAATGGCTTGTTAATCCCTTAAAACAGCATGGCTAGGAATATTCTTTCAAAACTGAATTTCGATTCAATTAAAAAAAACCCCAACAAGCCAACCATCAAAAATGATAAATTCCACAGAGTCCTTTATAACCACTGGGGTTTTGAAGATGATCTCTATCAGGGAACTTATCGTTATGGGAGCTGGACTGTGTGTGATGTGGTGATCTGTTCCCTTTGGAAGATACTAATTTTCCCGCCGCCAATTTGACATGATGTGCTCGCAGTCAAGCTGGGCAAGAGTAATAGTGAATGAAGAGAGCTTGGTGTGCTATTGTGCTCTGAAATAATTCTGTTAGGATCCAGCCTCTTTCCCGAGATGAATTCCTGTTTTCTCCTGGAAGGGTTTGTGATCACTCAGCTGCAAGGCTCATGCAGAGCCCCGTCCCCATAGAGAGCTGTGGGATGGTTTGGCCTTATTAAAGTCAGGTTTTACCCCCTCATTAGGGATACCTCAGCCTTGCTTGCAAAAGATACAGTGCTGTGTGATACCATGCTCTGTGAAATGGGATTGGGACCTGGAAAACAGAATGGGGTAAAAATTTAGCCCTGTCTTGCTTTGTGCTTGGTGCAAACCTCACCCTGCCGAGCTGCTGTTCCACCCTGCACTGCCATGTGCAGCTCACAGGGCCACGCTTTGGAGTTATCCCATGAAAAAGTGGAAACAGCAGCCACTGAGAAGCCCTGCAAGTTCCCTTGAACTCCTTCTGTGTTCCTTGTACCCAGGCTTGGCCCACTTAGTGATGGCAGTGAGAGGTCATGGCCTTGCTGCTGCCACTGTGGGTCTGAAGGGAGGACAGGACAGCAGAACCCTCTGCAATTCCCTCCCACTGCAGGGGTGTTGTCCCTAAAAGCTTTAACAGACAGTCCTGTCCCTGCAGAGCTCATGATCCAATAGGAAAGATGGAGACTGTGAGGTAGAGTTTAATATTATCCATCTTTGCACATGGGGAATAGAGGTGCAAAGAGATTGAGCACAAGGGTCGCAGAGGAAGTCCTGTGACAGGATCAGGAATTGAATTCCCTCTCCTGGGTCTTTGTCCAGTGCTTTAATCACAAAATGTGCCTTCACCTTTGTGCTTTTCTGTTATTTAATCAGCTGAGGGAAAAAAAAAAAAAGCAAATTGATTTAATTAAAGGAGAGAGCAAATTTCTAATTTCAAGCTGGATCATTTTATGGTTATGGAAATTTTGGGGGAAGGAGAGAATAAGTATCTATAATTTTTCTTTTCTCAACAGATGTATTTTCATTTACACAGCTGTGCAAAAATTATATTTATATATTTTGTGACATCTGATTTTAGCCTAGGAGCAGATCTGGTGTTGGGTTACCAAGAGGTGTCATTGTCTGCCGTGCAGGATAATCCTCCTTTTGGCAAAAAATTGGTCCTGTTTCTTCCCACAGACATGGTTTCTTCCTTTTAAGTGTCTCTCAAAATTATTTTATACTCAATGAAGCAAATCCTCCAAAGGCTTCATTATTCTGATGGTAGCATCATCTGATTGAATATTTCAATCATAATGTCCTTTGGAGGATTTTAGCAGTTTCCACTCGGGATGTCAGAGGCTTGGATTTGTGCAAGTTCCTGAGGTCTTGAGGAACTGGTGTAGGAATTTCAAATAATTTCAGATGCACGGAGTTCATTGGGGAGGTAGATGGTAATGTTTGGCTGTTGACTGGAATACATTAAATCATCCCTTTCTAAAAAAAAAAGAAATCCACAAATGCAGCTTCTCTGAGCCCTGGTCAGCAAAGCTTTTAAGCACGTGCTTAGGTTTAAGCATGTTCTTGTTGTCCAAGTGTGTTCTGGCCAGCATTACCAACAATTCCAAAGTTCAATAAAGTGTCACTCATCAGATCCAGCTGCTGGGGACATCCTGACAGCCCACAATTCCTGATGCCAAGAAAACCTGTAATGTTTGCAGTGTGTGCTGCTGAGATTCTCCCCATGAGTGCTCTCCTGTGATCCCTTCCTCTTAGCTTGGCTTCCTTCCCCTCACTGGCTGGGAAGCCTCAGTTCTTTTTCCTTGCTCATTGAAAAAATATCATTTAAATAACTCCAAAAATAAATCTGGGTTTGTTTTGTTGAGCGAGCTCCGACAGGAACGGCGCTTTCAGAGTTTCTGAAGGGCTGTGATGGCTCTTTGTGCCTTCCTCCCCTCCCCTCTCACCCCCTGGAGAATGGATGAAAGATTCTGGCACACACCTTGGAAGGAGGAGCTCCTCAGGCTGACGTGGCCACCTCTGAAGTGCTGGGGGCTCCTCGGTGAGGGTGTTCCTCTTCTTTCAGCCCCACATTAGGTATTATGAACTTTAATGAACAGCAAGTAATAAATTCACAGAAGAAATTGGGTTAGCCTGTGATTAACATTCCGAGTGATGCAGATGAGTGTACCAATGATGGGAACATGTGCTCACATCACGATGAAATGCAGATGAGAGGCCCTGGAGCAAGCCCAAGGACGTGGGCCAGCACAGTTTCATCTCTGTCAGCTTTAATCTGATCTCGGGTGCCACTGCCACCGGCCTGCAGGAGGAACCTCAAACCTGGCCCAAACACAGCTTTGGGTTTCTGGTAGGGGCTGTGAGAGCATTCCTTTACAACAGAGCTCCATAAGTAAAAACCCCAAGCCACTGTCCCTTAAACCCAATATTTCTAATGAAAGCATTCCTCTACAGCAAAGCTCCATATGTAAAAACTCCAGTCACTCTCTCTAAAAAACAGTATTTCTAATGAAAACATTCCTTTATAGGAAAGCTCCATATGTAAAAACCTAAGACACTGTCTCTAAAACCCAATATTTCTAATGAAAGCATTCCTTTACAGCAAAGCTCCATATGTAAAAACCCAAGCCGCTGTCTCTAAAAAACAATATTTCTAGTGGTAGGGAAGAGAGGGGGAAATGGTTGGAAGGTGCCTCTTGTTTTGGTTTGGCTTTTATAGTGCACTGCTTTGCTGAGCAGTCCGTTTCACTCAATTGAAACCCAGCTGAGCCCATCGCCTTATGACTGTGTTGTTGTGTGGAACAGAGAGAAAAAAATCTCCCCCCCCACCTCCCTTTTAAATGAAGTGCAAAGTAATGCTGGGAAGGGAAAGAATAAATCAATTTTAAGTGGTAATCTATGAAGTTGGACAGAAAATGATGAGAAATGAAGCAACTGGTCATAGGAAATTGACCTTGAAAATGGTGTTTATCTGGCGGCCGCAGTGGCAGAGCCCCGCTGCTGCTGTGGGCCAGTGCCTGAGAGGGAATTTAAATCAGAGTTTCTTTGCTCTGAATCTCAGTTGGGTTTTGGGAGAGTTTCTTTCAGGACTGTGCTCTCTGGCAATTGTGCCAGTGCAGCATCTGCCAGGTGGGATTTGTTCCTTTGTGGCAGTCTGGTGTTTTGCTCTGTTGCTGCACCAGTTTGGGAGTGGTAATTGCAGGGGAAGGGTTCGGAGAATCACCATGGTTGTGTAACGGGTTAGGGGTGTTAGGGGCAGGTATGGTATTTTCACCTGGCTTTTAATTTCCATACAAATAAACTCATTAAAGTGAGCAAAAGGACAAATGAGTAATACATGTCACCTCTGCTATTTTAAACTGTAACACCTACTTAGAGCAGAAGGATGGCTATTGCAGTGTTATACACATCTTATTTACAACCACGGGACAGCAGGGTGTGGGAGGTGGAGTATATTGAGTTCTCACTGAGTCTCCTCTAGCAGAAAACAATTGACAGAGTATTTGTGATCTTTGTCTTCTGGGGCAGGTGGTCAGGGGTCTGTCAGATTAACTAAATGCTTTTTGGACAATGCTTTTCTGCCTCTTTAATGAACATTACCCGGGTCCATAAGTGATTCATATGCAACTCGCTCAGGTGGGTCATTTGCTGCTCTCAGCACCTTCTGACTGAGTCTCTCAGGAATTCTCCAGTAAAAAGTGAAGGTACAAGTAGCCAAGTGCTCAACCTTGGAGAATTTATGGTCTTGGTGGCCAGAAAAACACCTGATATTAACCTATAAACTTTGCTGAAAGATCAGAAATCTCTGTGTCAGTTCTGATGTGAAGTGGGCTCTGTGGTTTAATCACCTGGTTCATGGAATCACCGACCTCCTTTGCCAGCAGAAGTCAAAGAGCAAACACAGGTAGGGAGTTTGTGGGGCTGCTCAGGAGGAGAGGGACCAGGACAAAAGCCTGAAGTGCCCTGTGTTGTATCTTGTCCTAGGCTTTGCCTCACACTTGAGTTTCTCAGAAGCCTGAGACTTTGCTGATATTTCCCATTGAATGAGGTGCTCCAGGCAATTCCTGCAAGCAGGAGTTGCTGCATCCACTCTGGGTACCCAAAGAGGGGTTGTGTTCCTGGATGGGATCTTGTTGGAGAGGCTCCAGCTCCGAGGCTTTTCCCTTGGCTGGGAGCATTTCCTGATCCATTCAGTCTGGGAGAGGACCTGGATGAGCACTGGGAGCAGGCAAAGGGAGGCAAAGGGGAAGCAGGGAGGCAGCAGAGCTGTGGGAGGAGAGGATGGAGCCCCACTCCCTGCAGTGGAAAACTAGGATTGATCAAGTCCCAGTGATGTCAGGTTGGAGGTGTTATCCCAGTGCTTGTGCTCTGATGGGAAGTTAACAAATAATAAATCTGAGCAATGCTTTCAGGCTGTGTGAAAATTAAAGATTTCTAGGCAAGCCTTCTCCAGATATTTAAAATTCAGCAAGCTTTTTTTGTCCTGGGTCTTGAGATGTTAATAACTTTGACTAATTGTCAACACCACCAATTACTATGACTGATACCTTATCATTTCCCACAATGAGCAATGCTAATTAAAATTGATTGTGCTGCTGTTCTGGCACAGCAGCAAGTTTCCTTTTCATTTTTTTGTTTAAACATGAGCTTATTGTGCCTATTTGGTGAATTAAATAAGGAAAGCTCATTATTCTGATGTTTATTTTTGAGCAGAGGTTTTAAGCTACATTGGAAGCCTGTTACAAGTGTCAAAGAAATAGAAGAGCTTGAATGAATTGTATTTTTTGGAGTACCAAAACATACACCTAATAATAATATTTAGCACTTTTATGCCACGGTGCTTTTTACATGATCACATTTCTGCACAAACGTAACCACTTCCATTATCTCTGTAAGGTGGGCAAACACTGCTATTGCTGTTTCACAGACAGTGCAGCTGAGATGCCAGAGCTTTGAATCCCTAATAGCAGAGCACTTCAAGCTATTCACTTCAATTAGGTTACAGATCCCTGTCTTACAGCATTCTGAGCTGCCTAAGATACGATTTGCAAGACTGGCTTTTTTTGAATTTTATCCAAACCTGGGCTTTTATTTCTCACTTCTGTTTTTTTTTTTAAAGCACAATTATTTATTACTCCCAAAGGCAGGATCAGGAATTCCTTGCTGCTGGTGTGCCCAGTGCTGTAAATGTGGATTCTGCCCATGCAGGAGGGATGGGGCTGTGCAGCTTCGTATCCTTGTGTTTTGAGAGGATTCAGCTGATGAAACTGAATCTCCTCATGTCAGGAAGGGCTGTTCTTTATTGGGTAGAAGCTGCTTGCAGGCTGGAGAGGTGGCTGGATAATAGCATGGAACTCTGAAATTCTGTTATGTATTTCCTGTTGTACTCTGGATTTAGCTGTGGCTTTATGTGAACTTTTCCTTGAGGAATATTTATGGGATATGTCATCATTGGAAGATGTACCAGGGTGTTTTAACTATTCTGCTGGTATCTTCTTCCTAAGTGGCCAATTGCATTTAATAGCACAAGTCTGTGACCTTATCCCGCTGGAGATTGATTTAATTTGAACAATTTATTCTTTCCATGATCAATATGAAATGAGTTAATATGTAATGGATATAAATGCATGGAATCGCCTGAGATATTCCTTACTTCCTCCTACTTAGTCCATAAAATGAGTCGACGACTTCATGGAAGTTATTTTAAAAAAAAGCCTTTTAAAGAATTCTACGTGTTTCACTTTTTCATAAACAAGATCTCCCTTAGGCTTTGACAGAAAGGCAGCCCATGTTTGCCTGCCTGGTATGAGTAGTTATAGAGGAGTGTGTCAATCAAAAAATATTTCATATTTATTGGGAAAAAACTGAAAAGTCTGGTGCTTGAAAGCAAGATTAAAATATTTACATTACAGAAACACCACCAGCAAAAATCATCCGAAAAGTAAATATTTCAGCCCTGAACACAAATTTTTTATTATTTACAGCTACATAACTTTCCCTTGAGCACTGATTTCTTCTGATCCTGATTAGGAGTTTGGAGCAACCTTGGGAATCTGTAGAGTGCTTTGCTGTGGTGTCACGATTGACCCCAGTGCTCCTTGCTGAGAACAAGGGACGCTGGCCAGCTCCTTGTCCCTCACAGTGCTCTCCTCAGTGACATAGGTTAATCTGAGTTGGGAAAGTGCTGGAGAAATTCCAAGTGTCACCTGATGGAGCAGAGGGAGCATGGGGAGTGTTGGGTGACATCCAGGGCACATTAGCAGGGGAAGCTGTGAAATCCCACAATTTGTCTCCCTGGAGCTCTCCAGACCTAACTCTCCTCTCATCCCTGCTGATGTCTCTCCAAGGGCTAGGCTGAAGTTGCTCGTGGTTGAGGCTGTAGAAAATCAGAGAGGAATCATGGCTGGCTGACTCCCTAGGCGTAATTAGCTGTACGTGGAGCCATGAGTTTTTTTTTTTTTGCTTTCTTCTCTAGTTTCAAATGTCCCCTGGAGTTTTGTTGTGAAAAGCCAGTTATGAAAATTGAGAGTGTGAGGGGGGGAATATGTCATTTGGGTTGTGATTTGCTGTTAATTAAAGTTTAGTGTGACACATCCTTTATGTCTGGGGATTCCTGAGTCTCATCTCAGTGGCCTGGGTGGAACAGAGGAGCATCTCCATCGAGATCAATGCTCATTATTATTTTCCTCATTATCATCATGATCCTCATCAGTATTTGTTCTACAAGACTGGCTGTGGAACAGAAGCACAGGCAGAGATGACCTTCGCTCCTGTTTCAAAACCTTTCATTTTTAACAGACGAGAGACTCAGAGGCTGGGGAGGGGAAAGTGACAGTGAACTGACAGAGAATTAGATCCAGCTACTCAGAAATCACAGCCACCTCAAGCACAGCAAGCATTTGATGGTGTGACCACCTTGTTTTACTGGTTGACCTCTTGTAAAACCTGCAAAAAGGACCACAGAAAAAAAAATGCATCCCTTCAACTTAGAGACCTGGACCTTTGTGCTTAAAAACGTTTAAAAACAGTTCTTTTGGATAGTCTGGGACAGAAAAGACTCTTGCCAACCTTGACAGCCCACTGCTTCTGGTTTGAGATGGAGGAGGAGGTGTGTGATTTCTGAGTCATCTTCTGACAACCAGCTGATAATCCCCCAAGCATCCCCTCAGTGCTGGCACTTTTCCTTTTGCTGATGGAAAGTCACCTGGAGGTCAGGACATGGATGGTGGATGGTGGATGGTTAAGGCTCTCACATGGAAATGGTGGAATACAATCAGATTGGACTTGGGGGGAATTATTTTGGTTTATTGCCACTGAAAAACAGAGTAGGATGGTGAGAAACAAAGACAAAAACTAATACATTTCCTTCCACTTCTTCTGGGTCCCAAGTCCAATTTTTCATGCCTAACTCCTCCACCTCCTCCCTGCCCAGCAGTGCAGGGTGTTTGGGAATGGGGTATTGTGGTCAGGCCATAACACATGGGCTCTCCATGGGAGTTATGTTAAGTTGCAAGTGTTTTGGTTAATCTTTTTGGGCTTAAATGCTTATGTAAGGGTTTTTCTGTTTTTCGGAATATCCAAGTATAGGTAGATTTGGTTTATAAAAGAGAGGGCAGTGCCAATTTATTGCAGAAAACCAGAATCATGGGAAAGCTGTTTGGTGCATGACAAATAGCAGGGCATTGCATATTTTTCATTATTAGCTCTGAATCCATACAATTAATGGTAAAAAACAAATAATATTTATTTATCTGTGAAGTCTAATGATAAAGTAATAGCCAAGGAAAGTATTGATCCATCCCTTGACCACTCTGTCCAGTGGAAGGTGTCCCTGCCCATGGCAGGGGGGGGCTGGAACTGAATGATTTTTGAGATCTCTTCCAACCTAAAGCATTCTGTGATTCTATGATAAAATAGGAATTTTCGTTTTTTTCACCACTTTGCATGTATCAGAATAGGCAGTACATCCTGTATGAACATTAACTCCACCATCGTGTTTCCTTCCCTTCCTTCCACCAAAACTCACCTCTTTTTCCCTTCCCATGGGGGATGAGGAATGTGTGTGCTCAGTGGACAAAAAGGCCAAGATGCCTTCTGGTGACACCAGGAAGAAAATGATCCAGGGAGTTACAGACCACTAAGCCTTTCATTTGTACCTCGTAAACTGGTTCAAATGATAAGGGGGGGGGAAAAGAAAAAGAAAACATTTGGGAGATACTGATAAGATCAGGCTTATCCAGTAGAAAGGTAGTGTAGGATATGGCTGGAAGTGATAGGGAAAGCCTGGGCTTGATGACCCAGCAGGTCACTTACAGTCTTTCTCTCTTAATCTCTCAGAAGTCTTTGAACTTGTCAGTACCAAAGGAAGAGAGAGGAACTGGCTTATCTCGTTTATTTACGATGCTAAAAGGTCTTTGCAAGGCCCCTTGTAGGAAACAGTCAGAGAGACAAGGCAGGTGGTGAAAGGGAGAAGCAGAGTCAGGATATTCAAAGTCTGAAGCAAGATTAGGAATAACTGGGCAGTTTTCATCATTGCAGAGGTTTCCTGTGTGTTCCTAAGTCCTGTGTCAGGGCTTTGATTTGGGATGGAGAAGAGAGGGAAGGACAGCCGAATTTGGGGTAGCACAAAGCCACTGAGGTCAGTCAGGTCCAGGGAAGGCAGTGAGGGAGGACAGAACAACCCAAACAGTAAATACACGACACAACCTCCAAAAAAATGTTAATGAATGGCTTTTGCCCACCCTGTGGTTTCAGTTGGACTTTGATGTGGTCAAACCCAAAGCAAAAACCTTTAGTTCTGCAGCCCATGCAGGAGATCTTGGTGGGGCTGCTCTGGGGAGGAGATGCCACCTCCCTGACCACCTCCCAGCAGGGCCTGCAGTGCAGGAGCAGCTGTGCTTTTTCAGCAGCACACCAGGGTTTTAGACAAACTCATATACAGTGTTATCTGAAAAGCCAGCAATGGTCTTCAGCACCAGAACAGTCTCATTAGTGAAGGGGCCCAAATTAAGAGGCTTCATGTGGCACTTCTGGGATTCAAGTTCAATTTTTTCCTTCCATTTAAATGCTGCATTTGTTTCAAGAGACGTGCCTGTCTCTCTGTCCTAAACAGAAATTTTGAGTAAGGGTTAAACAAATATAATTTGTTTGCATTCCCTGCTGCTCTGACTGTCACAGCTGAGTGTGTTCTCTGCACCACTGATTTAAAAGACTGCCCCACCTCTGAATTGATGGAGCCTCCTGCCTCCCTTCCATTCCTTCTCATCCCTCTGCCTTTCCCCACCACGTTTTAAGCTGGAGACGAACCACTGGATGTCCCTTAGAAATCCAGGGGCTGAAGTCCTGGATGCTGCTAATGAGCAGTGAGAGCCTTTTAAGAAACTGAAACATTGCATTGTTATGATTTGGGAAACAAAAGCTGAATTAGAACTGTAACACTTAACTGTGGCATTCCACTTTATTTTCCTCTAATGCAGGCTAAGCTGCCTTACAGCAATCTTTTAAATGTAATGATTGAGACTATTATAGGAAATACTATACAAAGCAACAGTTTTTTTGCAGCCTAAATAATAAGTAGGGCAAGGTTTTAAATGAGGCTAGAGTAATGAATGCTGTACAATAATTTTGATGATAAATTTCCCCTGAGGATAAAGTGGAAGAACAGAAGCAGGCTGTATTTAATCATGCAAAGTTAAAGGAATGCAGACCAACAAATATTTATAGAAACGCACGGATTTTCTAACCTTTCCTGAGTTATTCTTGCCCCTTTTCACCTGGGAGACTTCGAAGAAGTTTGGGTCTTTCAGTGTGTAATAATTAGGAGGAGGAATTGATCACATGGGGTCAAGTGTTTCTTTGATGCAGTGCACAGAAATTCCTGCTTCCTTGCAGGCTGGAGGACTTGAACATTGAGACATTTGTTTTTCACAGCTCTTCCATTCATCAGCGTGTCTGAAAAGCTTGCTCTGAGCAGATACACAGCATGGGATGACACAATCTGCAGCTGCTCTCCACCAACACTGACCCGAGGAGCTGAGTCCCCACCAGAGCAGGACTCTGCAGAAATCATCCCATGCCTGCACCAAAGGCCATCCATCCTGGTGCTCCTCAGCTCTGGTTTCTTCTTTGCTGTTTGTCTTGAGGACAAAAGCACAACTTCAAAAAAGAAGGGATGGTAAAAAAGTCACTGCCGACTTGGCTTGGCACATTCCTGGTCGTTCTGCATGGATGGACTCATGGAAGGGTTAGAAAATCCCTCCATAAATCATAAGGTTGGGTTGCTTTGTGCTTTTTAAAAAATAACTGTTAAAATGGGGTGTTTCGGTGGAACTTCAGCTCAACCTGTAACAGCATCCACTCAGCAGAGGCAAAAACGCGAGGATTTCTGTTCTGCTGATCAATACTTGCAGCATATATTGATTTCCAATTTAGGTGTTAACTTTTTAGCTCTTAGAAGTGCTCTTGATATCAATTTTCACCTTGCCCTGGTGTTCATTACATGCTGAACGCTATGGCAGTGAGTGGAGCTCGGATCCCATCTGGAGGGGCGATTAATTCCAGCCACTTCAGAACTGCAACGTGCTAAGATTTACTCGCCCTGCACAAGCATCGTGGCAGCACAAAATATCTGTGTTTAAGGCAGCGACCTGAGAAACGCTTTCACTCCAGCCTGGCACAGGCTCCCTCTAGTTCCTCACTCTATGTAATCATCTCTGAAATCATAGAATAAGCTAATAAATAGTGCTGTTTATTATGTTCGTGTTGTTTCGGGGTAATAATTCACAGCCGGGGTGTTGGGCTCGGGTTGCTGGGTTTTGTTTAAGCAATAAGACATTGTAGACAGCCCATTTGCAGGGGATTACGCGGCACTTCTCAGGTAGTTAAAGTCACTGAGCCTTTTGACCTTGTGCCTCCTGACACCACTGGAGGCACAGTCACCCAGGGACGCGCTGCTTATCGTGTATGTCTTATTGCTGTATCTGTCAGGGAATTATTTCTTTTTAAAGGCAGCCACATGAATTCCCTCTATAATTGGCACGGGGCTGACATCACCGGCTGCCAATCAGAAATCCTCTTTGTCTTGGATTTTAACACCTTAATTTCGAGTTCGGGTCATCCGAACAAATGAGTTTTGTTAAAATGGTGTTTTATCCTCTTCGTGCTCTGCGTCCCATCTGCCTGCTTTGTGCTCTGTGTGCGATTGTGAATTGCTCTGCCGTGGCTTCTGTGGCATCACTGGGCACTAAAATGTGACTGCAAAGTCCTTGCAGAGCTGGTGGCACGGGAGCCACGCCTGGCCTGTGGTGCCTGGGACATCATTTAGAGCCAGAAACTCCAGGGAGCAAGGGGAGGGCAGGCAGCCAGGTGAGCACCTCGGGAGGCAGGCTGGGATTTCAAAATCAATGTGTAGCCATGAAATTATTTCAGCCCGCGCTGTCTTCTCCTTTTTATTGGCAAACATAACTCCAAAATAATAAAATCATCCCGATTTTCAGTGACTGATGGTAAAATAAGCACACCTAGGTCTGAGCAGATGAGGAGCAGGCCACAGGGATACTGCTTACCCCAGTGGGATTGAGGGCACCGTGGGCAGTTCCCCCTGTTTGGAAGGGGGGATGAGGGATCCCAGATGGGAAGATTTCCCTCTTGTTTCTCCTCACTTTAAACCCCAGCAGAAGCAAAGATAAAGGCACAGCCTACAGGAATTTCTCAGGAATTTCTGAGCTGCTTTCACTGTGACCCAGGCAGCAGCTGCTCCTTCAGCAGGGGAGAGGAAATCCCGTGGTCCATCCCAGAGAATGCTTTTCCTTTGGGAAAATGGGAATAGATGCCAGAGGTCACGACTTCTCTGTCTCAGTCTATCAGTGGGTGGGACAAGGGCATCACTTTTTGGGAAGGTCTGAAACCCACAGTCCAGGGAATGCTGTGGAAGTTGCTGTTCAGCTGCACTGGAATTTAGGGACAAAGCCAGAGGAATCCTCACCCTGTTAGAGGGCAAAAATTTGACAAATAGTTTTAAAGGCTTAAAATAAATCTATCTTCATAACCTGACTGCTGTGCGTTTTTCCTTAGGTGTGTTATAGAGGTAATGATACTTCTACAGTGAACTCAATTAACCTTCTGCAGCCTTCTGTGTGACAGGGAATCCTAAATCTTCTATTTTATGAGAGCATGTGCAAGATTTGAAGCTGCTCTGAACTTAGCATTAATAAATGCCCTTTTCTAATTGGTGCCCATTTGTTTGTTTCTTTTCCAGTGAGAAAGACATGGTGCCTGTGAGTGGAATGTAATGTTCATGGTTGAAAAGAGATTTCCACACAGGAGCAAGGTATTATCACTATTATTATTGTTATTAATATTATTATTAAGAATCTGTTTCTTGTGTGTGGATGCCTTTGGAGTTTCCATTGTTCAGTGCTGTTATAGGATGGTCTTTAGGACTTTCTCTTTGGTTCTCTGCATTGTTTTGCATAAATCTATTGCCAGTAAGAATGATTTGACTCTCCTCTGTCTGATAACCAGTGCATTTTGAGTATCTTTTAGAAGTCCTATGGAAAAAAAGGATAGGGTGAAAAATCTGTTTATTTAGGGTGAAAAACCTGTGTATTTAGGCTTCCACAGCTCCATTTCCCTACAAAACTCCCTTCTGCTCTGTGATACCTCCTGGTACATGCACTCTGCATCAGGAGACTCAAAAGTGTTTGCTCCTGCCTGGCTCCTGAGATCTTTGCATGTACACATTCTGTGCAGAGCAAAATGTTTCATCTGGGAGGGAGGATGTCAGCGATAAATGAGAAAACAAGAGAAATGGATGATGGCCCATAATGCAAACCCTATAATATAATCATTGTTGTTTGATAAAAGAGACACTTGGAGCAACTCTCCGTGCCCTGCTAGGTATGTCTGGATTTATTATTCAAAAAGACACAATCAAATCTCTTCATTCCGTTGACAAATGGGAGCTATTCAATTCCGTATCTGCCTCTTATTTATAGCATATAGAGGGGTGATTTATATGCTGGCTGCAGATCTTCCAAAACAGTTTTAATTAGCAGCATTGGCTATTAGAATGAGAGTCCTGTAGCTTCCCTGTCCTACACATCCCCTTAAAACTGCACAGAAATCTTACTCTTTCCAGTCAATACTTCTCCTTTTTTTTTTTTTTTTTTTTTTTTTTTTTTTTTTTTTTTTTTTGGTGATGCCAGCAAGAAAATGCACGTGTCCTTTAGGAACTCAGAGGCTGACTTGCTGTTTGCATATCCCAGGGGCAGGCAGGGGAGGGCGAGGAAGGAAATGCCATTTATTGCTGAGCCTTGGGAGGAGAGGGCAATCCTTGGGGCGTTGGCACTGACAGCGCATGGGAGCTCACAGGCACCATCAGTGACTTGGGGTTTTGAGGACAAAGTAAGCACTAAACACAGCAACGCCAGCTCAGGCTGCCAGCATGGGCATTTTGGGGTTCTGCTGTGCATTTCTGTGCTGGGATCAGGATGGATCTGAGCTCTCACTGTGGTCGGAGTGCTGAGCCCTCCTCTCGGCGCGTCCTGTGGCCGGAGCGCGCTCACACCACTGTGTTTGCTGGGAGCATTGTCTAAAGATGTAAGTGAGCATTCCCCCAGCTGTTCCCTGCTCCTCAGAGCTGTTCCTTGCTCCACAGAGCTGCTCCAGCTCGTGGGCTAATTGGTACCCCTGAGGTTCAGAGCAGAGGCAGGCACGGCGCGGGGGGCAGCTCGGCAAAGGCACCGGCTTGAGCCTCTATTATTTTCACACATCTGATAGGAACGTGATCCCTGGGAGACCTCAGCCTATCTGTCAAACCTGAGATCAGCCAACAGGTTCAAAAGTTATTTGGGGAAGCAATGAGTGACAGAACAATTGCTCAGCTCTTGTTTCTTTCCTGAGAAACCAGGCTAGAAAAGCGCAGGGAACATAAAGAGTATTTTCTGTGCTTTATGCGGTGTGTGTAGCATGCAGAATGCTCTGTTGTTATGCTCCCACTGATCTTTTTTTTTGACATAAGCAATGCAGTCATTCTGTCTTTGCATCAAATAAGTCTTTGTACTACTTGTCACCAGCTCCCAGTGTCTCTGTCTGTGTGTAAACTCAGTGTTTGCTACTCCCCCCCCGTCACAACTGGGCTGCTGCCTGCAGCTGGGTGGTTCTGCTCCTGCTCTGGGAGCAATGCTTTGTCAGTGGTATTTACTCTGGAGAGTAAAAAAACCATAGAAAATCTGAAGTTTGAGGTCGAAAATGTCATGAAAAGAGAGGACATCTGCACTGGACCTGGTCATAGAGGTTTGGTGTCTGTCCTTCCCTTGGAGGAGGTCAAGGAAAGAAGGTACAACTGAGAGAGAAGATTGGATGAAGTTCATCACTGCCCTGCCAGCACTGTACATTTGTGGTGCTTGGGAGACTGATGGGAAAATGAGGAATTATGAAATGAGGACATAAAAAAACTCCCTGCTACAAGCAAGCCTGAAATTAATGTGGTCAGAAAAGAGGAATGGAAATGATTCCTGTGGTTTGCAACTGGGAGTTGATGGGCTCTGCAACTGGGACAGCAAGACATCCATGGGTAATTCACAATTTGGGAAAAAAATCAAAATTCTTGGGCTGAATGCAAGTTAGATTTAATTTTTTTTAAATCTACAGAAATTGTGTGTAGATATTTTATTTCATTTTCTTGGTATATTGATTAAGCGTGCTGGTTAAGGAAGCTTTCAAATTATTAAGACCTCCAGCCTTGTCTTTGAGCCAAGTGAGCAGTATTTGGTGAGCTGTCTTTGGGCATTACACTAAGTGCTTTTCTACTGCAGTTCTAATAGAGTGTAGGGCTGAATTTGATAGTGTTACCTATTAGTGATTAGAGAGTGAAGGGCTTTCAGTGTGTCTGTACTGCAGAGTTGGCTTTGATTGATAAATCGGGCATTATGCAGTTCATAATTTTTTAATTCTGCCTTGAAGTAATGAGATTCCCTCTTCAAATTCCTGTTTTCCCTGACATTTTTGAACTAATTTTGGAGGTATGAATGGGGAAGGATAAGAAGTGTTCATAAACACTTAAATTGTGCATTATTCAGTGGCACAGGCTGAACTCTGCTGGAGAAAGGTACTTCTAAATTACCCAAATATTAACACTGTAATTATCGAGCATGGATAATAGTTATGAATTATGGATCAGTCAGGTTAGCAAAGTCATGGCTGCCTAATAGAAAATGGTGTGACGGCAATGTGCAGGAAGATGATTGAGGAATCCCTCTTCATGTTTTCATAGGGTCTTTCATAGGGAATGCAACCTTAGACTCTCAGAGAATATCCCACTACACAGTGACTCCATCAGGAGCTCCAGCAGCACTCACTGTTAGGATATAGTTTTTTTTTCTCTGTGTCTGGGTGTTGCTGAGGCAGGAGGTCCTGCCTTATTCCTCTCCAGCTCTTGAAATTAACCCTCAGCTGCTCCTCTATCAGTTTTTCAGTCTGTACTTATCCAGCTTCCTGCCTTTTCTTCTGCCACATCTATTTTCTGCAGACAAACTCAGTTTTGTTTTACTTCATTTTTAGAGGAAGGCTGTAACACATTTGAAGTGTCTGCCGTAAACTTTTGAGATTCAGTGACCTTTGTTAATCAGGAAGGAGGTTTTTTTTGAGGTCTGCAGGAAGAATTAATCATATGTAAACTGTTTGCTTTAAAAAGTGTCTCACCAAATGTGGGATTTCCCAGGTAGCCTTCAAAAGGTCAGAGGCTGGAGGCAGAAGCTGGGAGCAGCTGGAGAGCACTGCAGGAGGACAAACCCTCTCAGAGCAGGTTCAGAAGTAGGGAGAGACCTGTGGCAGCACATGGCACTGGGGAGAACCCATTGTGTTTGAGGGGCTGGACTCAGGCCAGAAATGTGGAGTACCTAAGGAGGCAACACAGAGTGGCACTGTGCTGACATTTCCCTGCAATATTCTATTTCAAAAGCAAGTTTCTGTGCTTTCAACAAAATGTTGCTTGGCCCTACATGACTGGGAAGCATATTTGGCTGAAAGAAACCATGAGAATTTCCAAGTCAGCTGCTGGTACAGTCCCTTCTTCCAGGCATGCAGGGAACTGGAGTCTGTAAAGGAGAACTTTGCCTCTATCAGATCCTGGTATGTTCAGTGGTGGCAGGTGGCTCCAGAGCTGCCTGTGCAGACCCCCAAAAGGCAGAGAGGCTTTTCCCCACAGAGGGGCTTTGTGTCCTGGATAAACACATTTGATAAAGTTCAGCTTGAGGGATTTCACAGTATAACAACCCACTCTCTCCTCCAGCCTCTGCAGCAGTGATTGAGACCTTCTAGCTCTGGGATGGACTCACAGAAGAAAAAGAGCTCATAGAGAAAAGGGCAGTTGTCAAAAAAAGGGACAGTCAGTGTCACTGATACCCTAAAGGCTGTAGTGTCTTGGTATGTGTGCAGGGTCCTTGCAAAGAAGAGTCTTTCTTTGAATTTTAGAGAAACCTTGCTGTGGTGTTATTACATTTTGCTGTACTCAGTGGTGATTTTTACTTTGGTGTGCTGTCTCAAACCGATTTTGGGGGCTGTCTCACAAATTAGTGCAGTGCATCTTTGATTTTCAACATGCAGCTCTGTTGCTCATCCCCCCTTACCTCCTGTTTTCAAACTTGCTTTAAAAGTTTAATCAAGTCTTGGTGAATAATGGCATTGGGTGTTAGAGGGAAGCCCATCTGGAGGGTTCCACTCACAGAGGCATATCTTGTGCCAGAAAAGGGAGTTTTCCAGACTTCTTTGCCCATACAGGGGAAGGACATGGGTGAGGGGGGGGGAGATGCCACCCCACCAGCCACCCATTGGCAGTGTGTGCTGTTCCCTAGGGATGGATTCAGGGTCTGATTCCAGCCGCTGCTCAGAGGGACCTCACTCCAGAGTGGCTCAGAGCCCGGGGCTTCTCCAGGCTCATCCTGCAGCAGTGAAGTGTGGGCATTGCTCTTTCTCCCAGTGATTAAAGGACAGAGCTTTCTCTTGGAATAGTTCATTCCCCAAAAGCATTAATGGAAAAGTTATGTGCTAGAAACATTTCCACCCGATCCAGAACACACAGAAAGTCTGGATATGAATGATTTAAAGACTATGGGAAAGCATAAAGATGTTAAGGTGAATTTACTACTTTGTTCAGCACATAGATTGTGTGAGGGGTCTTCAGTATGAATTAAAGAAAGGTTCCAGCCATGAGATATTACAGTTTAATTCAAAGATGAGTACAGCCAGGGAGAAGACAGTAATGTATTGCACAACTAAATAGGATTTCCATACTGGTTTGCACCTGATCTATATGGACAGTGCTGCCTCTGTCAGGAGGAATAATGTGATGGGGATAATAGACAGCTGTGGGAGGATTCACCTGGAGCAAGCTCTGCCTGCTAATAGCTGGCTCACATCCCAACCCAGCCGTGAGAGTTCATTGTTCCAGTGTCCTGTTGGATGTGAGGATGTTCTCCTGTCCTTCATCGGCCTCAAGGCATAAATGAATCACTCACATCTGCCCCTTGTTCATGTCAACCAGCTGCAAGTTCTGTGGGACAATGTCTTTAAAAACAAAGGGAATTTTTTTAAAGGCAGTTTGAAACATGGTGTTGTTGGTCATCTGCTTTTGTACTGAGGAGGTGGGAGATTACAGAGTTCATGTTACCTTCATTAAATTACTTATCATTCAAGTAGACCAACCCCCCATCACTTTTTATTAGTCCTTTCTCTAAATTGAAGATGGTACCAGTTTTCCTTTACTCTAAAAATATTTGGAGATGGTACCTAGGCTTTTTTTTTTTTTCCTTTTTGAGGTCAGTTGTGCCAGTTTCAGTCAAGGCTGGATAAACCGCCTGGTTTGGTTTTTTGAAGCATAATTTCTTGTTCTAATCTCTCTAGATTTTTGCTTTGACTTTTGACCACTTCTGTTTAGAGACCTGTGACTTTCCTGGAGCTTTTATTTCTCTTAGAAAACCTGGAGGAAATAGAGGTGGCCGAGGGAGGGAGAGTACTGTGCCTGTGCAATGCGTTTGCTACAAGATTCGCTTCAGCCTTCTCGAGGCTTTCTTCCTCCCTGTTTTTTTTAGGTTTTTTTTTTTTTCCCCAGCTCAAGCTTTTCCAGCACCGGCTCTGAAGTAATCCCAGTGCTCTGTCTCTTCCCATTTTTCAGCTGAGGGAGGTTTGCAGTGTGTGTTGCAGGGGCCATCAGCCCGGGGTCTACTGCACATCAGCAGCTCCGCCGGGTGTTCGCTGTTCTCCTTACAGACGGCGTTCCCGGAGCCATGCCGTGAGAACAGATGGGCCAGGGAAGTACCTTGCTCTCGGTGGGGCTGGAGAATGAACTCATTATCCAGCCAGTGGTCTGTCACACCAGCCTCATTTACCAGCGGCTGGTGTAAAAAACAAAACCTGGAAAGCAGAGCCTGGCAGGGGCGTGAGCGCGGCCGCACCAACCGCGGTGGTGCCGCTCAGCGAGCAGCTCGTTGGAGATGAGGGATGGGGAGGGAACCTGCAAAGGCACAGAGTTACAGGCAGGCATCAAAAAGCCTCATAAAAATGACAGCAAGTGCGGCTTTTGGGAATTAAAAAAAACATCATGTGGAGGGGAGGCACATTTCAAGGCTGACTCTGAGAGGAAGGGATGTTCCTTAGGTGGTACCTCCTCCAAGTATTCCCTAAAAAGGCCATAAAGTGTTAACAAAACATGTTTAAAGAGCATGATGTTCAAATATAAAAAAGGAATCAGACCTTTCAGGTTATGTCAGACCAGAGAGGTAACTAAAGAGCTTTCCATTTTTCTCCTCTTGAAATGCCCACTGGGAAACACCTCTGACTGCACTCACAAGGGTGGGGATTGCAGGAGTCCTCCAAAGCTGCTGCTTTGGTTGCTGGTAAAGATAGGGAAAATTTTGGCACTGGTTACTCAGAGGAATATAAAAAATGTCAGAGCTGGCAGCAGTCATGGAAAGGGAAAGTGCAGAGTGGGAAACTTTTGTTTATTAGTAGTAAAATCCATGAGGAGTATGGGGGAAATTGCTGTCTCTGGGTTACTCTGTGGGTTTGTGTGTGATTGATTGTGTGATAATAGTATTAATCTCCGTGATTCAATATTATTGCTGGGGAATCTGGCTGCTTGTATAATCCCAAAATTTATAATCTCAACATTTATACGGGCACACAGTATGAACCACTGCTGTGAGGAGTGGGGTCCTGCACCCACAAGGGAAAGTCTGATCAAACAAACACCTGATTGACCCCAGTAACACCTCCTGTGTGGGCAGAAGTGGGAGGGCACTGCAGCTTTCAATTTGGCAGAATTTTGTGTTCTTAAAATGGCTAAAAACAACAAAAATGTGTCCCCGCAGGCTGCTGCTGGGCTGTTTTGTGTCAAACCAGTGCCTGGCACAGCTGGCACGGTGATGGTGCGTAACCTTTGCAGGAGATGAGGAGCTGGAGGCAGACAGATGTTCTGGTGTTGTTGGCTGGGACTGTGCATTCCCTGCCCACACAGATGGTCCTTTGGAGCACCCTGGCAGCCTCTCCCTCCCCACACCCCTTCCCACCTGTTGGCACTTAGAGATCCAGCTGAAGAGAGGCTGAGTTCTGGGGAGAGCAGGACAAAAAGATCCAGCAGCACTTCTGGCTATGAAACAAGGCAAGCTGTGTGCAGGGCAGGGCAAGGAAGCCAACAGTGAGGGCTCGCTCCAGAGCAGGAGCTTTCCATGCAGATTCCATTCTGGTAATTCCCCAGATTGCAGCATGTATGGAATTACGAGGGATTTTTTGTTTTTAATGAAAGGGAGCTTCTGTCCCGAGAAAAATTAGTTGATGCTGAATTGGATTTGGTTCTTTTCCTGTGTGCTCAGCCTTATACAGAGAATAAAAAAGGGCAGAGAAGAACAAATTGACTCTGGGAATCACCTCTTACAAGCTTGGCTTTGATCCTGCCAGCCCTTCCTATAGGAATGAGCCTCCCGCCCACATGGAGCAGTTGAAGTGGTGAAGCCCCTTTTCAGAGGCAGCTGCAGAGCCTTGAGCAGTTTCAGAGGGGTTTTCAGCTGGCTGCCCTCATGCTGCCTCCCAAGGACATCTCCCTCCTGCCTGGGACCAGATATTTACCCCCTTCCCCCCATTCTCACCCTTTCCCTCACAGCAGGAACAGGACTGCTACCTGATCCCTTCCAGCATCAGCACAGGTCACTGTGGCTTCAGCCCTTCATCCAAAGCTGGAAATAATCCCAGAATAAGCTCAGACCTCAGTGGGACTCACATCCCTCCATTCTGCAGGTGAGAGGAACATCCAGAAGTGAAATATAAAGCTGTGGGAACATCACTCAGCACATCAGGCTTCACTGCTTCCCTTAATGGTCTGTAGGGAATCCGCCAGGCTGGGCAGTGAGCTGGCACAGGTTGGCCTGGCATTCCTGACCTCACAAGGATCACACTGACTCCCAGCAGCAGGAAAACACAGTCATCGTTATTTTTTCCTAATAAATCATACCTTGCAGTTGTAAAAGGGGACACTGTCTCCAGCTGGCATTTGAGCTGGTTTGGTAGGAGAGCTGTCCAGCAGGGAGTTTGTCAGCTGCTGCACCATGTGGGCCATCACAGCTGTTTAAGGAACAGCACTGTATCATGCAAAATATTTTGCAGGCAGGCACTTTGCAAACCCTGGAAAGTGTTTTACAGATTCTTCTGCAGAGGAGGTTGCCAGTCAGTAGCTTGGTTTATTTATTTTGTTTGGTTTTCTTGGGTTATTAAACATGTTTTATTTATAGGGTGCGCTTTCTAGAGAACCGTCTGCATTCATGTTCTTAAATTAAGCATCTGTGGGTGCTGGGCTGTGGTTGGTGTGAGTGGGGCCGTGCTGGTGCCAGCAGGCAGCTCCATGGGGTCTCCAGGAGCTCTGGAGATGTGAGTGCAAGTGCTCAGTGAACTGGAGAGAAGTGCTGGTGTGTCTGAGTTGTGGAGAAAGACTTTGTGTGTGTGGCTCCCCGTGAGCCCCACCCGTGGCTCACCCCCTGTTCCAGCACAGCTCCTCACCTGCTGCAGTCCTTTCCCAGGCAGTTTTAGTGGAGAATCCAGAATGCCTAACTCCAGCCATAATCCTCTTCAGCATAACCTTGTGTCATAAAAAAGGGTGAATGTGTGTGTGTGTGTGTGTGTGTGTGTGTGTTTGCACCTTCTGTTCCCTTTCCTGCAGCTCAGAGGGAGATTTCTGTGTGCTTTGCTCAGCTCACACAGGTGCCTGTGTTGCTGGTGTCCCCCACAACACAGCACAGATTGCACAGGTTTTTTCCTCTGGAACACACCAATACTGCACACTCATGGCAGTGCAGTGCAGGTAGAAATCTATTCTGGTAATAAACACCCTCCTGCCTTTATCTCCTCTTCCATCCTCTTAATTAAATTGATATTCATAAGATATATTCAATTTAGGATTTGGGATTCTTTTCCTGTTGAGAAGCCCAAGCAGAAGGAATTTCATGCATAATGGTGTGGCCAGCTGGCAGAGCTGTACTGAAATACAATTTCTGCATTTATAGGTTGGTTTTGTCCTAACAATTTGCAGAGCAGCCAGTGGGCAAGGAAATGCTGCTTATAAGAGCTCTTTCCCATGATTATTAATGCCCTGAAAGCTGAAATCAAATATTGCTAATCCATCACTCACAGTGCTTTGACACCATGCCATCACAAGGAAAGAAGTGTAGTGTAAGTCATACTTTGACTATAATGGGTTTTGAGAAAACTAAGATTATCATCTAGAACAAAAGTATTTTGTTCTAGAATGAATTTAAAACTCTTCCCCTCTCTTTGGCCATGCTTTTCTCCACACACCAGCTGATTTCTCTGGAGCAGAGAATTTTGTAGCTGGGACTGTTGCAGTTTATTAAAATGAGCTGTAGATGTTCTGTGGCAGCTTAATTCACAGTTTTCATGTCTCGGCATTTCAAATAATTCTAATCAAATAATTTAATTCAAATTATTTTAATTAATAAATTTAATTAATTAATTTTTAGGTTTACAATTTGTTCCAGAAGTAACGCAGTTTGCTGAGATTACACACATTTTCTGCAGTTTTGATTTTACTGCTGTATTCATTTAGCTCAGCAAATTTATAAAACTAATTAAAACAGAAGTACTTTTTTTTGCTTCAAATTGTGAATGAAGAGCAAGGATCTAATGTAAAATGACACTTGCAGAGAGATTAAGACCAATTGCAACTCTATGGGTGTTTTACAACTTAGTTTTTTAAACTATAAGCAATTATTTTTATAGCACATTCTTGGCCTGGTTGTATTGCTTTTTCCTGCTTTGAGATGCCAAGGGAGTGAAGAGTTTAGGATCTGTTGGTCGTCAATGAATTCCTTGGATTCGAAAGCAAGATGGAGTTTCGGAGCTGGGGTTGTGCTGCTCCCCAGTTCTTGTGAAGTTTTGTGTTATCATTTTAAGAAAATAATCTGCTATTCCCAGGCCATCAGCATCCTGAGGCAGCACCAGGATATTTCCTTGTCTTGGGAGCGCTCTGCTCAGAGAGCAGGGAACGTGTGGGGTTCTTGGAACTCGTTTGGTGACACGCCAGCGAAGGCTCAAACACCAATTACCACGTTTCAAGTGACAAATCTGGAGGGGGGGGGGGGAAAGATGATCATTTAATAAATTTCTTATGAAGGCAAATGACTCATACATAAATCAAGCTGCTTCATTAAAGGGGGAAGTCAGCTGAACACAGAGGTGACAAAGGTTAACTCCACACTTGTGGCACCAACTCCTGTGTCACTTCTGAGCTCTTGTGGTGAGTTGCTCCTGCAGCAGTGCCTGTCACCACCCCCAGCTCCTCTGGCAGCACTGGCATTTCTCGTGCCACCTTTCACAGCATCAAAAGCAGCCTAAATGTGAGGAGAAATTCACAATCCTGCTTTTGACAGGTGAATGGAATACTTTGCTCTTTTTTCCTGTGCACATCTCGTGTGAGCTGCAGCCTTCCCAGTGCCCCCATGGGTCCTGGTGCTGCTGTTCCCCAGATCCTGGCACCACACCTGCTGTCTGTGCAGTGCTGTGAGCCTGTGCCTCTGTCTGCACTCCTACCCCACACCATCCCTGTGTTTTTTCCTGCTGCTCCAGGACTGATCCTTGTCTGCTGTCATCAGTGGCAGCCACAGCCCCTGCCAAGCTGTCCACATAAAAGGTGTCATCAGGATCCATCTCCCACTTTTGGGCACCCGTGGACCACCCTGCACAGTGCAGGGCGTTTGTCTGACTCTTTTGGCTGTCTCAAAGACAGCAATTTGGATTTTGGCTGATTTCACAAACCTCTGTGTTGTGAATACATGGAGAGAGGCTGGGGGTGCTCTCAGCCCAGTTGTTGTCACCTTGTTTGCAAATGTCGTGGTATTGTGCTCTGTGCTTTGGGAGTTTGTGACCAACGATGGTGGGTCTCAGCTGCTGTGAGAGCAGAAAAAAGCACAGGAAGGTTTTGACCACATGAACACAAAACAGAATAATTTTTCCGTGCCTTTGGAGCTTTTAGAATCGATGAAGATGTGGCAACAAAGAATTTACACATCCTCCTGACCCCATATGGCTGTTCCCCCTGCAGATCCCTGCTCACGTGTGCAGCATTCCTCTCTCCTCATTTACTTACACCTTGAGCAGAAGCAGTGCAGGCAGAGAAAGGCAGCACAAACACCAACCCACCATATGTTGTTCCTAATGATTGAGGATGGTGGGAGTGCACAGCGTTCTCCTGACACATTCCGTGGGCCAGGGGCCTGTGGCACTGCAGCTGTTGTGCTTTTATTTCCCCCAGTCCTCTCCCCTTTGCCAGGAAGTCGAGAATGCAATTGTTGTGAGGCGCCTTTGGAAGGCACCTCCTCTGCAAGGATCCAGTTGCTGCCGCTTAACTCCCGAGTTACAGAGCTCAGCACCAGTGCCAAGTGCCAGGGAACATGGTTATGATCAAGGAATTGCATATTTTCTCCCCAAACCTCTGGCATTCAGTACTTTTGTTCTCATCCCTGTGGCAGAATCCACTGCGTTTCCCGGGTCTGGGGTTGGTCCCAGTGCACTGCTACTTTGGGACGTGGATGTCTTGGAAGTCTGGATGTCTCAGAGCAGCAATGGGAAGAGACAGTAAAATGGTGTCATTGCACTATTAGTTCATTTTTTTATAAAACATCAGGAATTCAGAGTATAGCTCTTTCAATGTCTCATTCAAGCAGGCAGGAGCATTGAAATGTACATTATTTGAAGCCCAAGAGATACACGCCAGCATTTATAGTGTCAGTAGAAATCTTGTATTCCAAACTCCTCAGGAGAAACATTGATAGATTTATTCAAAATAATGACACTCAGAATTGCTGAATCATGCTCCCAGAGTGTCTGTTCAGGAGGAAAATTAGCGCTGCCATCCCAGTCCTGTTTCCAAGGACTAAATAATGCCTGGGGTTTATGTGTCTTCTGGTCTGGGCAATGCAGCCGTGGTCTCTCTTCCCCTCCACTTTTAGTGGAAGATTCATTCCCTTTCTGCTGGAAGTTCCCTTGGACATGGCAGGGGCATCAGAACTCATAAGGTCCCCTCCCAACCCATTTTGGATTCTGTGATTTTTGGGGAGAGAAGCTGTCACTGAACAATGCAGCGAATTTTTAGTGTTAGGTTGGCAGGGATGCTTCAAAAAAAGCAATAAGGAGAGTTGGCCATTAAATACTTTATTAATCTGACAGACAGTGTTTATTTGTCATATTTTTTGATGGCAAATTATCTGGCAGTAGTAAAGTCCTGGGTTTAGGTGACCTTGTGGTGAATGTTGGCCCTTTTATTTTCCTGAGTGCTACAGAGAGGCTTGTTTCATTTTTATGGAAGAACTCTGAGGTCCCTGTATCAGCTCCACAAGAAGTAGCAAGACTCTGCTATTACATGAAATATAAGACCTGCTATGCATTAAAATAAAGTGGAAGACTGCATTAAACTGGCACAAGGCAGAAATTAACCTCATATTCTGAAAGAGGCACTGATGCCATGCAGAAAATAGTCTATTTGGAGATCATTCTGCTGATATTTTTCTCTGCTATGTCCTTTTTTTTTTTTTTTGGAGGCGGGGAGGAAAACAAGCTCTCGGTGGCTGAGTTCATTTTCTCCCGCTGCTGCTTTTTTCATTGAAGTCATCATAATCTTCCATTTGTGACATCAGAGTTACTGGCTAGCGAGATAATTATGATTTCACAAACTGAAGATTATGACCTTCAAATGAGGAAGGCACAGCGGGGAGGACAGATTCCTAAGCAACAGCCATCAGATATTTGTGAAATATTTGCGAAAATGTCCTTGCAGTTTAAAAAAAATGAGGGAGAGAGGGCAGGAGGGAAACATCCAAAAAATATTATCAGCAGAATGAGTTGCCAGCCAGCATTTTTTCCCCCAAGTTTTCCATTTGGTGCCCATGATTCTCTAACCTGTCTCATTTAGCCTTAATGAACACGAGACATTTTTTTAGCATGCCATATGTGCTGTGGTCCTTAGGAAAAAAAAAGCATCCAAATAACTTATTTTTTATGTTCTGACTCTGCCCAATCATAATTTACATTTTGCACAGTTTGATGCCCATCTGCAACGTCTTTACTATCAGAAAAGGTAATAAGAAAGGGAGGAAAAAAACCCCACAGGAACATGTTGAATGACTGACATAAGAAAACCTGGCTGGGGAAAAAAAAATGTCCCTGTGTCAATAAGCAGCTTGGAAAATGGGTTGGAATTTTGGCTCCAGTGGTGGGGTCAACTCCTGTATCATCAATGGATTGAGAAGAGCCCCAGCAGTTTCTGGGGAGTCTCTTGTTCTGTCAGGGGGTGATGAGTGGTCCCTCTAGGGAAGGGGAGGATGAGGAGCATCCATGCATCCTGAAAATGAGCCGAGTTGTGCCTCAGCTGGATCCATTTTTGTAATTATGGGACAAGCTATTTAATGACCACAAACTTTCCCTATCCAAAACTCCTTACAAACATTCCATGCTGAAAAGCTGAAAAGCCTTGAAAAGACACCAAGTCCTCTTCCATCCTCCCTGTCCTTAAAAACACTGGAATCAGGTATTTTATCCTTGGAGCCTGGCAGGAGGAGGAGGAAAGGAAAGAGTCACCAAGGGGACATCCCAACCAGCTCCAGTAGCCCATTTTCAGGGAGTGGCTTTGGGCCTGGTGGGGTCTCAGGCAGCTCCAGGAAGGTGCTGATGGATTGAGCTGCTCTCATCCTCACGTTCTGCTGTCACAATCAATTACAGTTAGAAAACAATCAGCATTTTCTAAACAAATCTCCAACTGTCTCAATCCAAATTAGCCACGTCAAGCCGCTGGAGAGATGGGATGTGCCCAGGCCAGAGGTTTGACCTCGCTGCAGCCCCACCTTGGCTACCGCACAGGGCAGGTTGTTGGACACAGGAGCAGACCTCTAGTGGAGTCCCAGTTCCCATTTTTCTTCCTAATGTCTTCTAAGATCTATTTTTTCCTTTAGTAACCTGAGTCAGAAAATGTCTCCTATCCCTTGTCTGGGATGGTGCCAGTTCAGGAATGTTTCACTTTGATAGCAGGAGCTGAGGGGAGCTATTCCAGCCCAACGAGGCCTTCAGTTGCTTCCTCTGGGATTGTACAAAGTCAGGATTGAAAATTGTTTGCAGTGGTCAGAGCAGTCTCTGTGCCAAGCTGCCAAGAGTTTATGGCTTACAGATTCCTTAAATTCAGCGGGTGGCCGACAAAAAAGAGCAGCATTTCTTATTTATGTGACACACAGAAGAGAAATTCCTGGTGTTAACATTAACTCCCAGTGCTCTGCTGGGATGTGAGGAGGGATGGGAGGCAGAGGACTGTGCTGGAGGAGCTCCTGAGGGAACATGCATGTGGAATCACAGAATGGGTTGGGAGGAACCTCTAAAGTCCTTCTAGTCCAATCCCCTGCCATGAGCAGGGACATCTCCAACTGGATCAGGTCACTCAGAGCCTCATCCAGACCTTGGATGTTTCCAGGGATGAGGCTTTGACCTCTCTGGGCAACCTGTGACAGAGTCACCAAAGCTTCCTTTCACATAAATTGACCTGAGGGAGGCTCTCTGTCCAGGTTTATTGACATTGGGGATAAAAGTCAGGATTTCTCCATAGGTCAAGACCTCCTCCATGCAGCCCAAAGTCACATCAGACTCTGTAAAATAGGGATGGGATAGTTTTATGTAGTTCTGAGATTTAAGAATACTTCCAGTGCAGGTGATGTACTGGGGATATTCCAGAGCAGTCACAGCTGATGTGACTTTAACTTGGAATGCTGGAGCCTGGAATAGCTCGATGTTGTAATGAGGGCTGCTTTGCAAAGCTGAGAAAAAGAACTGTATCCATGTGGCCAATTTACAGTCAGAAGTACAAATCCAATCCAAATCCTTCTGTCCCAGCTGAATCCGTAACAAAGTGTTTGTGATCAAGATACAGCCTAAATAACTATTTGTATAAAATATTTAGCGACTAATTTCTCATTACAGATGTTTTGGGAAATGCTGTAAACTGCTCGCAGACAATTGAAAAATTTTGTAAAAAGGAAGGGAATTATTGAATGTGTTATTCAGTGCACGTTTGACCAGCTTTAGGAACTGCAGTGTGAAAGCATGAGAGCATCTGGAGTGAGTAGAGAATTAGTAGAGAATAAAGGAGCAGCAGTACCATGCCAGGTATTACAGAAACAAGTGTGTATATATCAAAACAGAATTAATTTTAAAGAATAACTTGAAAACATTGTGGTTTGAGTGAGAACCTGGTGCAGAACTGACTCATGGACCTTCCCTGAGCCTCTCTCCTATGGCTGACCCTGCTCAGAGCAAGAGAGGTTCATTTTTTCCTAGTTAATAATAAAAATACCTCCATTCACTTCTTCAATTTCACTTCTGCCAAACATGAACCTGTGGCAGTGAACTGAAAAAACAACAGAATAAATAATACAGACAAATACATGGAGGAGTTCAATTATCATTTTCCCCCATTGAAACTGCCTTTTAACAACTACATCTTCTGACTGACAGCTTATTAATACTAATTATGTGAGATATATGCAACATAACTAGTGCACTGGTACTTCCAATTATCTTCCCTTGTCTTCATTCCTTCCTCTGTGCTCCCATCCTCCCTTTTCATGCCCCATAACCACTACCTGGAGCTGCAGCTCAGAGCAAAGGAGCAAAAGTCTCTCATTTTCCTTACAAAGGCATGAAAGGCCACAAAATCATGTGTGTGTGTGTGTGTGTGTGTGTGTGTGATGGTGATGCTGTGCTCACTGAGGGGAAATTCCAGCCTTGGCAATGGTGGAAAATGCTTGGAATGTTTAGGAGAATTCCCATGGAAGTCCTGTAAATTTCCTCTGAGGGTCCTGTGAAGTTTTAGCAGTTGGACTCAACGATCCTGGAGGTCTTTTCCAGTTTTAGTGATGCTGTGATTATATTCCATGATTCCAAGTTCCATTGGAAGCCCCACACTGTTTCAGGCTGACACAGCCTGGTTAATATGTAATTTTCACAGCTTTTTCAGAGCTCAGTGTAACCCCAGAGCTGATCCTGGGGAATCTGTGCTGGGTAGATCCAGGCTGGCAGTGGCTCCCCACTACCCAAACCCAGCAGGATCTGCAGCAGCTTTTTGGGAGAGCTGAGGTTGGAGCAGCAATGGCTGACCCAGGTCCTTGCTCAGACCAAGTCCTCAACACTGCCTCAGCTTTGTTTTAATCCCTACTTAATCAACTCTCAATTGCTTATGCAAATCAAAGCAGTGGAGACACTTAAAGGTTATTTATAATTCTTGGAACCATTACGAAATCAATCATTGCAGCTTTTACAGTGTCATTTAGATCTCTAACTTTTTACATTATATTGCTATAACAGTTTACGTAAGAAGACAAATATGTTTTGATTTTATTTTTTATTTAAGCTCGTTGATTGCTAAAACATCTATGACAGCTGACGTGGAAATCAAGGAGGTTTTGATTAGGCTTTTCTGATATGTAAATGTGTGCAAATGAGTTATATATATATTATATATATATAGTTTTTTTACAAGTTCAATTTAAAGAGCAGGCAATTGTATCCCTTAGAAATTAAAGAAAGAGATGAGAAGAATGTTCATGTGAGGCTGACTTTGAGATGTCCTGAATGATGTTGGGAGGCAACATAGGGAAAAAACAGGGTCACCAAACACCTTGAGATTTATTTCAATATTTTTTTCCGTGGAGTACATTAGGAATTCTTTTACCTAGTGCCCATAAGAAAGCACTACTGGGATCATGGGGAGCTCAAGAGGATGGGCAGAATTTGGGGCTTTGAGCAGTCCCTCCCAGGCAGGTGCAGTGGATGTTGCTCAGGCACTTCATGGCTGCAGGATTTCTCCCAGCTGATGGCAAATCTCACATCTGTCCTCTGCAGAAAACACATAATTAGTACTGGTTTAAATCAAGCATTTGGCTCCTTGGACACAGAGAAAGCTGGCAGTGTTTTCCTGCAGTCCCTCCTAGTCTCGGTATTTTGAATCCATTAAGCATCCCGAGTGTGGACACCAGACTGAAGAGAGGAATAGTTAAAGTTTGGGGTCCTTGTCACCCCTCTTTTCAGTTTCAGCCTCAAAGAGCCAAGCTGAGGTTTCCAAATAGCAAATCTGCTCTTGTGGAGCACCTTCCATCTTGTACAAACCCCACAGCTTTGGGCAAACAAAAAGCCAGGATGGAGAAGCTGGATCCAAACCTCCATAAAATGGGGAGGTGTGGCTGGTCCATCTGCAGCCTTGCACCTCCCATTTGTGTCGTGCTCTGCTGGAATTCCTGCTTTCAGCGTGATGGACTTCAAGGCTCTGTTAATTCACCTGTTTCCTTTCATCTTTTGAAGTAAATTAACAGCTATTTTAGCGGTATCACGGTAAATCTGCAACGTTTATTTTGAAAAGGAGAAAGGGCTCAGAAGATTACCAAGGTGTCCAGCTGTGATAATATTACCTGCCTTGTAAAGTGCCGTAGGTGACTCTGAAGATGTAAAGCAAATTGAGGATTACATTAACTTCCTCCTGACTTCCTCAAATTATTAATTCAGTATCACCAACTATCAAATAGAGTAGGGTTATTATTTTTTTAAGTATAAATGAATAACTGTGATACATGGCAGAGTACTGCCTGCAAATAATTAAAACCTGTTTTGATTGTATCTGTAGTAGAGGTTGGCATGCCTTTTTTTGGGTTTTTTTTTAGTGTTTTCTTTATAATACAAGATTATAGGAGCCTGCATTCACATTCAGCTTAAATAGGCAGAAGAATGAGTGCTGCATAGCAATGTGATTTTGTAATAGAATAGTTTTACCTTGGAGATTCACAAGTTTTTTTTTTTTTCAATCTCTTTGCCTCACTGCAGGGCAGATTTGTTATGTGTTGCTCAGTGAGCAAAGACCCTGTTCACTTCCAGGGCTGGTCAGGGGCAGAACATGAAACATGGTCCCTCTTTCCAAAACATTTTAGTCTAGCTTGCATTTTTGGAAAGCTAATTCCCTCTTTTTCCAAAGAGCCCGTTCTAGTGGTTTTTCAGTTCTTTATATAGAATAAATATACATATTTAACACTAATGCCAGTGTTGGAAGGTGCTCTGCTTGGCTTCTGTGCATGCAGGCATTCCTTGGAAGGGACTTGCTGATTGAATCTGCACAATTTTAAGGGATGCCATTGCTGGGTGAGCGCTTGAGTGGTGTCAGTAATTCTTTTCTCTCAGTCTTGCCTTCTGCCTCTTCCCAAAGCCTGAGTTCCCAGGGGCTGTGGGAAGCATTGCAGGGCTTGTTCTTGGAGGACGTGGCAATTGCAGTGATTTAGAGGAGGATGCTGACTCACAGCTCATATTAGCAAAGCTGGAGTGGATGGCACAAAACTGTATTTAAATCTTTCTCAGGCCCTTGCGTTCAGGCTGAAACATTTTTCTCTGGTGGAGATGTGGCCTTATTGATTATTCATTATTCCTTCACCTTGATACACTGGAGCAGGGAGTAGAAAGAAAAGGTGGGAATGGACAGGAGTGACTATTACCCAGCACATGGATAAAATGATGGTTTTGGGATGGATCCTCCCCAGTTAGGGCAGCTCACACCAGACACCTGAGCTCTTGAAATAACAGCGAGGCAGGAAAGGGAATGAAACATTCACCCAACAGATTAAAGAATTCCAATTTTTTATTGGGGCAAACCCCTGCAGTGTCCTAACCCCAGGACTGATACAGAAATGTATTTTGCAGTTCAGGTCCCTTGTTGAGTCAGGCTTGGGGGAGATCCCCATTTCCAGAACCCTGCAGTCAGTGCTGCAGCCCCTGCTCTGTGATGCTCCCAGAACAGTGAGATCACTCTTTGCATTCCCTTCCCTCTTCCATTAATCAGGAGCAATTCGAAATCGTAAGAGCACTGTAGCATTTCTGTTAATCAATAACTAACTGAGCTATTAATTTTCTCCTAATATATTCTTCTTTAGTGTGCAGGGAGTGAAAACTCCTCGATTACCTGTGCTGATCCTACCCCGTGCCCACAAGGGTCAGTGCAGGGAGTGTCTGGGTGTGCTCTGAGATGCTCCACTGGAGGTGGTGAGAGATGCAGGAAAAGCAGGAACTCAAAAACTCCTCTCATTGCTGTTTTATCACCTCAAGACCTCTGTTCAAGCCCTCACCCCCGTCCTGCAGCAGGATGTCAGCTGGAAAACTCAGCACCTACAAAATTCTGCAGTGGCAGAGCTCTGATAATGAGTTTAACAAATAATTAGCTGCAGTACCTCTTTGTTTTATAGAAGTGCAATAGTTGATGAACTTGCTGTGGCACAATTAGGAGCTCATTAGCAAACAAAATCCGAGGGTAAAAAATACCTTAAGGGGATGTTTTTAGGAGTATTTAATGAAATTATGAGATCAGAGGAAGATCAGTGAGGAAATGTAAATTCCCAGAGATGCTACACACCTCCTGCAGGACCAGGGACAAGGCAGGGTCTGGAGTCAGGGGTGAAGCTCACTTTATTTACCGGGCTTTACATTCACTTACACATTTTAGTTCTTTCCCTGTCATGAGAAATGGTACTGTATCCCCATTTTATTTTTCCCAGTGAGTAAAATCCATATTGCTTTTTTATTCTGTTATTTAATTTGAAAGTTTTAGAAAAAAGGACATATTCCTTTTGCTATGTAAGACATATCTCAGTAAACAGCTTTTTAATTTGTTTTGATCTTTTCTAAAATACATTTTTCAGTCTCGTTGAGAAAATAATCCTAACAAAAGTATTCCTGAGCTGCTCACAAAGCAACAGGAGATACGTTCCATGAATCCTTGTACTCCACCAGAGAGCGTTTCTAGGAATTTTTTGCTACTGTTTCTATGCTTATTTGAGATGTCATTTTCTGTGGTTAACTCACCTTGTCTCCAGAAATCCATCCCTCACTCTCTTTGTAATGGATAAAGCAGTAGGACAAAATGAGCTGGTTTTTACCCTTGTCCTGAGAAAAACCTTTCAGAAAATGATAATGGGCTCCTAACAAACGAGAGAGCTGGTTATCATTGGGGAGAATTAATCTGTGCCTTGATTGAGAACACCTATGCCAAATTAGGAGCTACAATATCCATCTGCTTGCTGTTACCCGGCAATATAGATTTATTGTGACATTTCGGAGAAGGAGTAAGAAAACATATGAACAACTGTTGTGGTTCATTAGCCCTTTATTGGTAAAACGTGGTGCTCAGGGCTCTGAGAGGTGCAGGGAAAGACAATCCTCTGGCTGAAATCGTTGCTTTTACAAGGCTGTGGAGAGCATTCCCAAGGACAAGCTTACAAATGAACTGCTGCTTTTTGTTCCCTGACCGTGAAGTTGCTCTTTTCGTTGAAAATGGAGCCATTCAGCTCCAAGAGTTGGGAGGAAAGGTCGGGGGCACATCCCAAGCTGCCTGGGGAGCAGCTGCTCTGGACACCAGTCACTCATCCCAGGCTCAGGCAGGTAAAAACAACCTCACCTTTCCTGCAGATCCTCTGCCACCAGGGCTGGAGAGGGCAGCCAGTGCCTTCTGCTCCTGCAGCAGCACCACCAGGATCCTGTCTCCCCAGATATTTCCAGTTCAGTCTCATATTCCAGTTGTCACCATCAGAAGCCCTCCATTCCTGGCAGGTGTCTATGAAGGAAAATCCATCTGCATTGTCACTTTCTCACAAGTATTTATTTTTAATCCACTCTGGGGGGCTGTTGCACGGGCACAAGCACACAGGCTGTTGATTTATTTGCAGTTAAGGCTCTCAGAGTCAGGATGTTAAAGCCTTCTAAAGCCAACTCCCTTTTCATATGGGAGAACCTTTGGAAATGCACTTTAGGTTTATGACACTGGCTTGGCTTAATTTAATTTACGGTTCACTTAAGCGATTATTCAAAATACCAGATGTGACAGACAGTAGATTCAGCTGAAATATTACCTCACAGGCATGTTCTACACATAGAATCTGCTCTCCATATGGGAAGGCATGGAATGTTCCCCATCCAAGAGCAATCAATTTGGTTTTGAAAGGAGAGTGAGGCTGAGTGGGAGACGAGGTCCCTCAATTCTCCTGTAACCTTTGCAGCAGCTGATGTGAGAGTCTAACCCGGGCTCTGCTGCGTGAGAAAAAATGTGAACTTCTGAAAACGCCAGAGGCAAAGGATTTGTCATATGTAAAACATTTGATGCTTAGTATTTGCTGATGTTAAGTAATTCTTGGCAACTGTTAGAAATACAGTAAAGACAGGCAATAAAATAGTTGGCAGAAATGTGGAACATCCCAAGTTTTTAAGAGAGTTTGTCTTCTGGTGGCTGGTACTGTCTTTGTGACATGAGGGTCAGACACAACAGTGTTGGTAAAAGTATGTGTAGGTCACAAATACTTGCTGACTTTGTCATGGAATCATGGAATGGTTTGGGTTGGAAGGAACCTTAAAACTCATCCAGTCCCACCCCTGCCATGGGCAGGGACACCTCCCACTATCCCAGGCTGTCCCAAGCCCTGTCCAACCTGGTCTTGGACACTGCCAGGGATGGGGCAGCCACAGCTTCTCTGGCACCCTGTGCCAGGGCCTCCCCACCCTCACAGGGCAGAATTTCTCTCCCGTATCCCATCTGGCAGTGTGAAACCACTGCCCCTTGTCCTGTCACTCCACAACCTTGTCCAAGTCCCTGTCCAGCTCTCCTGCTGCCCCTTTGGGCACTGGAAGGTGTCTCCAGAGCCTTCTGTTCCTCAGGCTGAACACCCCCAGCTGTCCCAGTCTGGCTCCAAAGGGAAGGTGCTCCTGTGGCCATTGATGTACTCAGACCTTGAGCTGGAGGAAGGTACAAGTGCATTAGGAACTGGTCCTTAGAGGTGGCAGTGGCTACCAGCTATGAACAGAAGAGTCCCAGCAGTCTTTTGAGGCCTCTCTCCTTGTCTCTCACCCCTTGCATTTATCCTTTGGAGCAGGATGATGGGTTCAGTCAAAACAAGAGCAATGGAGACATGATTAATTCCAGGAGTACCCCTAGTTCAGCAGGAAAGGGCTCTTTCTTCTTTTGGGGAACATCAGATGCCTGTCATCCATGCTTTTGAAGTTTATGGCCTGAAGTTCCTTCATGTCAGGGCAGGACCCATCTAGGGCACTCATCTAGACCTTAGCTATCAAAGAAAGATTAAAATTAAACTTCCAGTAATGCGGGGACCTGAACTTTGAACTCCCCTGTGTCAGTGGAGTGTTAATCTGATCTCAGCAGAACTCGATAAAGTCGATCTGTCTTCCTTGCCTAGTTAATATTTAATTGTTCCTACGGACAGAAGGGTGGATGGGACTGAGAGCAGACTGCCTTATCCCAGCCCTAAATCCCAGCATGGAGCAAGGGTGCAACATGAATTAAACTCCTCCTGTTATTTATATTCTGTGCTCCACCCCTGTGTTTGTTTACTTGGTGTGTAGGTGTGTTCTCCCAAGTGATGCTCAAGGGTAATTGTACACAAAAAAAACCCTCTTGTGGGCACACATTCACAGGATACTGTCAGGCTCTTCATGGGAACAGAATTTCCCAGGTCTATAGCAAATGTTTGTTGCAGTGCTAACTGGGAAAGAGGTTTGAGCCATTAAAAAAAGACAAAACACCTTTTAGCTCTGGTTCTGGGGTGATTCCAGTGGTGTATATAAAGGTACTCATCTCAAACTTGACGGGAATATTTCAAATTAATTTAAAAGCATTAAAGATAAGATTTTGATTTTGCTGTTGGAGAATTTTGCAGTATTCCTCTTGTTCTGCATCAACATTACAAAGCCAGCGAGGGTGTCGAGATTAATGCCCCATGTCAACACAGCACTGAACGTGCTGAATTTCATCATCGGTGTAAAGGGAGGGGATCCAGAGGTTTTAGAGCTCATCTCCATTACATGGACAGTCCCAAATTACAGTGCTGGGATAACAGCAAGCCCAGGCTCTTGGTGACACAGGGCCACTTCAGCCAAAACCACTCCCGACCTTCCTTGCTGTGCCACTCTCTCACTGCTGGAAGGGAACAGGGTGATGCTGTTGGTGCCTCTGGTGTTTTCTGTGGGTCTGGGCAGTTCCCATAAAGAAACCGGGCCAAGTCCATAATGGGTGTGCTGCTGATGGCCAGAGGATCTCAGTGGAGAAAGTCAGAATTAGAGGGCTCCAGGTGGCTGCAGCTAGGGGAATGATCTGTTAAAAATGGACTTTCCAGAGGCTGAGCTGCCAGGCAGCTGAAGGGCTTTCAGAACTTATTAATTATCAGCCCCCATTAATTATCAGCAGGAAAAAGTAGACAAGACAAGTCAAGATGCTGCAGATGCACTACAGGGAACAGATGTGTGCACTTCTATCCCTAGATCATCCCAACTTGTGCATAACTCTTTTGGGCAGCCATAACCTGGAATGATGTTGAATTCCTATGTTTTTTTCCCAAGGTAGGGTGTTTAGAACCGCTCTGTTTGCCTGATCTCAGGTCCAACCCCTCCATGCCTGTCTGTCCAGTGCCCTTTGGGGCAGCTAATTCTGTCTGGCAGCACTGGAGGTGACAGCTCCGTGGAAATAATGAGCAGAAATGCAAATCAACATAAGTACATTTTATAATACTTCATGCCTGGAGCTGTGCTAAACTTAGCAGTGATGAATAAACAGCAGCAGCATTCCCCTCCTTGAAAGGACAAAGAGCCTCCTGGTATTTGGGATGTCTCTGGTACTTTTGCTATCTCGGTGTAGCCAACCCTGAACATTTAATAACGTGAGCAGGCCCTCAAAAATTAGTGAGATTAATAAATGTGGAATGTTTTCATTTCTGAGCCTTGGAGGTGCACTTAGCTAACATCTTCCTCTGCAACTGAAAGGCTGGGAAATTACTCCTGGTTAATGACGGTGAGATACTCATGTAATCACCTTATTGCAGGAGAAAGACTTTCAAATAAACTCCAAGAGACTCGTGATAAAATAGCAGGAACTGGCAATGTTGAAATATGAGCCTCTATCATTAAGCCATTCCCTCTTAATTAGTTTTTATTTGCAATATTGACAGCTAATCTCTCTCTGTTATACCTGTACAACTTCCAGTGATTGTCAGAGTACAGGATAGAAGATATAATTTGGTCCCCTCCATGTGACATTTCCAAACCTCACAGGATTTTTTAGGAAAATTAAAGTATATGAGATATGTGGCCAAAAAATTACAGTCCTGACCTTGATTTCCCTGGTTTAGAATGAGAGACTGATGGGATCCAGCCCAGTGGCCTGGCAAAAAAAACCTGGTGGGTTACAACAGCATGTCTTTCAACATCACTCATTTTTGGGAAAATTAATAAATAAAAGGCAAATAAATAAATAACTTTTCGTTTCAACAAGGTGACATTTGCTGATGTTCACTAATTTAGGAGAGACTGATTTATGCATGTTTAATCTTCACTAATGATGACTCCAGGGCAAGAAATGAAAATAAGTGCAGTTAATAATACGTGTATATATTATTAACACCTTTACTGATGGAGAGGGGCCTTTTCCTGGCGGATAAATGTAGGAGCGATTTGTGGGAGATCCAAGAGGCTCAGGACTGTCAGAACCTCCCTCTTTAACTTCCCAAAATGTGGAGAGAAGAGATATTTGGACAGTAAAAATTCTTAGCTGATCAACTGTCTTCAAAACTTGCCTGAAAACTATTTGTAAAAACAATAAGCAGCCCAGTTGTGTTTTGGGGTGCTCTGTAACAATGAAATTATGTGTATTGGTGGTGTTGTTGCACCCTGATTATGGATGGCTTCTCCTCCTGCCATGCAAATACTGAGAGGGATGAAACCCTTGAATTCAGTCCTGAATGCTGACAGACAAAACTTATTGTGAATATTAATGTGCTTGGTCTAATCATCCTGCTATTTTTTTGTGTAATTTACTCGATCAGGGAGTTGGAATTCCCTCCTAGCTGTTACAGATTCAAGCATTTATGCAAAATCCTCCAGTCTGGAGATTTACAGTGGATTATCTACAAATATTTGAATACATTAGTGCAGCCCTTTAAATGCATTCCCTTTATTTACATACAGAACAAATAACAAGCAACTTGAATGACAGCACTGTAATTCCATCAAGGAGCTCGTGTCCTGAGAAACCACAGGAATAAACCCTTAAGAGGCCCATGGGTTTGGTGGAGCTCTGCCTGGAATTACTCCATAACCTGGATTTCATTCCTTTTTCGTATTATTAAAAAAAAAAAAACAACACAATTTTATAAATCGTGGAGCTGATGTTGTGCTTGGAAGAGCCAGAGAAGGGTGGGGGTGAGAATTTCCCCTCACCTCCTTCTACCACAGACCAGGAAAAAACAGGTATTTTCCATATCCATCAGTGCAGCAGCTGATTAGAGAGAAAATACTGGATTCAGGTTTTGCTGAGGGAGGTTTTGCTGAGATTGATGGGGGAGTTTGAAGAACTCCTTTCCATCAGACCTGCCCAGCCTGAGGACAGGTTACCCTGTACACATGGCTTTTTTTGGAAGTTTATATTATTTGCATCACCTGATGGGGCTGCTGCACTCACATGGTGTGGAAAGAGCAGCTTGGGCTTGGTTTCTGTTCCAAATCTTCCTCTGGAAAAAAAAATAAATAAAAAGGAGAATAAAATCAAACCCAAAGACTTGCTGGCTTTCCTCTGTAGTAAGAGAGATGGGTTCCTGCCAATCCCAGAGGTAAAGCCCTAACAGTTTCCATGGAATAGTCAATTATCTGTTTCATTGCACAAGCCAATATCTTTCCTCAAAAAGATGTATTAGGGTGTTTAGCCATTCAAGTGATCCATCTGGCTGAGCATTGGGAGATGCTCTTTAACTTGATTTATCAGGCCCAGAAGTGGTGTCATTGAAGCTTCTGGACCAGTGTGGGACTGTCCCATGTAGGGACAGGGCTGGTGACCTTCAGTTCCTGGCAGGAGCAGGGCTGCTGCCATCACACTCTGCCACAAAAGCCTGATTCCACCCTGGATTTAAAAACTGATGTTGCAGATGAGGGCTGGGGGCCACCAGGTGCTTCCAAGGAGAATACAAAGAAGCCCCCAGGCAGCAGATCTCTGATAAGACACTGTCCTTTTCTCCAGCAGAATCTGCACCTAAATCCTAATGGAGTCTGGCTAAACCCCTGCAGCGTGAGATTGTGCATTGCCTTTAAATCTGCTCTGCTTTTAAAACCCACATTGCAGCTCTAGCATCCACTTAGCCCTGTTTCCATCGGGTGCCACCTCCAGCACAGCTCAGTCCCTGGGGAAGGCACTTTTCTCACCTTCTCCTCCTGGTTTGCACCAATCCAGTGACACAGAGCCTCTGGCAGAGGGTGGCCAAGCTCTCCCAGAAAATAGGGAATTGGGATTGCAGAGTATTTGGATCAGGCATCATCACCAATTGCTGCTGGGCACATGGCGAGATACAACCCCAAAACCTTGGACTGCAGGAGGGGAGGAAAATCCCACAGGAAGGTTCTGACTCCCTGGGAACAACCAGAAGGATGCTTAGGGATGGGGCAGGACCCATCCGAGTACCAGCTCCAGGCACTGGGAATGGCTGTGACACAGGAGCAGCTGGAAGGACACTGTGTGCCATGTTTACACCTTCAAAGTGCATATCAAGGCAAGAGCAGTTCCTGCAACACAAGTAAATTAAATCAACACTGCAATATTTTAATTACTAAAAACTTCAGGTGAAGTTCTATGTATTTTTCTTCTGGGCTGTTGTCCAGCTTTACAGGATAAATTCTTTAGAGGTAAATTATTAAATTAAATTAAGCTTTGATTCCTGCATGCTGCTTATTTGAAACTGAAAATTGCCACTTGGCAATGATTTGTTCTTCTCCTCTCCTTTTTTTTTTTAAAGGGAGGACTACAAGAAAGTTTAAGTATGAATGCATTTCTTAGCAAGTGGAGTTATATATTTAATATAATCCCAAACAGATTGTCTACTCAAACAGTGTTCATTAAATGAACTGTCTGCAAGTGTGATTTACAGTGCAACGTGGTCATGGGAATGTCTGTGTGTATTTAATAACTGCACAGTAATAGCTTATTGGCAGGAGTGGTAATTCGATTTTGGAGTTTTATCTTATTTTTGAGTTTCTGGACCGTGAAATCCTGCTGTCTGACACACTTTTCCATTGCTTAATCTCCTGAGATTTGTGTAGAGAACAACAACTTTCCTCCTTACTGAAGACACAGTGCCCTGTTGTACGTTTTTTATTGCCACCCCCCAGTGCTGCTACTCACAGACCCCCTGTCACATTTATGGGCTCAGCACTGCAGTATAAAATGCAGTAATAGACCAAAATATTGGCATTTAATGAGCTAAGAGGTCCAGTCAGAGAGAAGATTAAAATCTTCTAGTATTGCATGAGTACAAAAAATTTTCAAGGATCATTTTCTGCATAATCTGTTGTGTTCTGTGTTTAACTTTCTGAGCTTTACTATTGATTCCAAGTCAAAACTCTCTTATTTAATGTACTTAAGGAACTAAACCAGTAATTCTTATCCCACACAGAGGCTTGTAAGTGTGGTCTCCTCCCTGTGGCTTACAAGTTTGCACCTGAACCAACCCAAATTTTACTGTGTTTGTGTTTTCTGAACCTGTGAGAAATGGTTTTAGAATCAAATGTTGACATTTTATTCTCTGCCCAGTGGAACTCTATTGTCCCCATAAATATACGTCTGAATCAGCTAATTATTCATCCAGGATTAGAACTGAAATCCTTGCTTTAAAACTAGCTTTGCCCCTGAAATCACACTGTTTAAGGTTTTAATTATTTTAAATAATATATAAATTGTTATACAGACTGCCTCCTATGCACCTACTCTTTGGCTCGCTGGAAAATTAGGCAAGAAAGGGAAGAAAACACCAAACTGGTGAGACGGGAGGAAACACAAACCTGTGTGTCTGACTGCAAGAAATGAGGAAGGCACTGATGGCTTGGGTGGAATTTGGTGACCTTGCTGTAAGTGTTCAAGGGTTTTAAAGATTCCCCCCAATTTTTGGTGATTGTTTTTTAGTTAAAAGAGTTGCTAATGAGAGCCTAAGGCGTTGGTGAGTCTTAAGCTGCTCTTTGTGCTCGTGGAGTTTTATCAGTCTTAGCCTCTTTCCTTTGTTGTATCTTATCTGTGTACAATATTAGTATCTAGCAGGCTAGGTGACTGTTTGATGCCTATAAATGTGTTATCTGTATGCTCAGAAGTTTTCTATCAGGTGAGTGAACAGAAACTGCAGGAGCTTTGTAAAATTGATGCTGGGCTGGAGGGAAAAGGAACTTGGCTGCATTTCCACTGCTTACGCTGCTGCCTCGTACTGAGTCATCTTTGCGGGGTTCTTGTCCTGTGAACTCTGATTTTTACTCTTTTAGTTGATGCACCAAAGGGTTCAAAAGCATCAGGGCTCCATGGCAGCACCTCAGGCAGGAGTGAGGGTCCCCCAGAGCCACCAGAATAGCCGTGAGCCCTGACCTGCAGGGTGGGCAATGTGCAAAGCACAGTGTCGAGCTTGCACCTTCTGCCAACAATTCAGAATGCTGCTGCTCACCAGCTCCTGAAGGGTTTCACAGTTAAAAATGAGAAGAGTGAAAGTTCAGAAATCTGGTTACCCAAGTGCCAGGAGAACTGCTTGCTTGCTTTGCCTCTTTATCTGTGGCTAAGGCAGGCAGGACACAGCAGAGGATTTCAATATGCAGGAACTTCAAATACGTGGAGCAAACACTACCACAAAAAGCACCATCCTGGCACTGCTTTTTCTTATCCTTTCCCTTCACTTCCCCTTCTTTTCCCCTTCCTTTTACCCGCTTTTCAAATCCATGTGCATCAGAACTCATCTGGTAAAAGCAGCAGGAGCTGCTGTTTGGTTTTGGAGAGGACCAGCTGCCCACAGAGAAAGGTCTGCAGTGGAGGGGACAGGTGACACTGAGGACTCCACTCTCCCAAATTAATTTTGGCATCCAAGAAGGAGGGGAAAGGCCATCTGCATGAGGTTTAATTGTACCAGTGTGTGCTCAGCTGAGCTGGCTCTTTCATCCTGCCTTTGCACTATGTCTTCCCAACGTGTCATCCAGCCCTCCAGAATCTGCTGAAATCATTCCTTTGATCCTCATCTTTGGGCTTTGTCCTGACTTTATTGACTCTGCTGCAAAGCCTGGATCTGTCTATGGAGCACACTGGGTACCCAGGCCCAGCTAATTTTCAATATTTGTCAGAGAGCCTCTGACTCCCTCCTGCAGCCATCCATCCTGCTGCTGTTCCTATTGATCATCCTCTTCTTCTGGCATCCACGCACAGACCTGGTTTGCTTTTTAACCGATGACAAAATGAAACAAACAAACAAAAATACACCAAAAAAAGCAAAAATAAACACAGAGCTGCCATTTCCTGCTCACGTGCTGTTAATAAATGTGCTCTCTCCTCATCCCTAAAAGGCTTTTGTACATAGGCTGTTGTGCCATGCCATAACAGCCCCCAAATCATTCCTCACCACTTCTCCACATCTCATCTATCTCTAGGTCCCTCAGACGTTCTTATCTTAATGGGATTTTTCCTTGCAACCCAGGAGTTGTACCAGGGGGCTCTTGCACATCCCAGCAATGCCTCAGCATGCATATTCCAGCCCTGCATTGTCATATGTTGCTATAAATAGCTCCCACAAAGAGTCCATATTTCTGCCGAGATTCGCCTGTCAGCTCCTAACAATGGGACTCGTTCACAATGGGAAAACAGAATACCAGCTCCATCAACCTTTGACAGACTAATGGGGGTTATTTGACTTCCAATTTTTCATTATCAGGTTTGGCAGCCACAATCCTCGTGTTGAAAAAATACAAACTGATCTGCACTCCCGACAAGGAGGAACCAACCCCTCCGGGGCTGCCCGACTGTACCCACTGACAGCACAGGGCAGGGAACCAGCTGCTCACATGCCAGGAGATCAGAGATCTCAGTACTGCCCTTTCCTGCCCTGTTTTTGATGGCTAGAGAAGAGTGGAGTGTTTTCTTTCTGGCTGGGAATGTTTAGAGAAGGTTGTGTGGAGACCTCACAGCACCTTCCAGGATCTGGAGGGGATACAGAGGTGTTGGAGAGGGACCCTGCACAGGAACGGGAGTGACAGGACAAGGAGTAATGGGAACATACTTAAAGAGAGGAAATTTAGATTAAATATGTGGAAGATAGATACATGAAGGTGGTGAGGCCCTGGCACAGGGTGCCCAGCGAAGCTGTGGCTGGAAGGGTTCCAGGTCAGGTTGGACAGGGCTTGGAGCAACCTGGGATAGTGAATGGTGTCCCTGCCCATGGCAGGGAACTGGAACGAGATGATCTTTAAGGTCCCTTCCAACTCAAACCATTTTGTGACTCTATTTCTGAGAAATCCCTCACCTCAGTTTGCTGAAATGATGCTCCCTCTGCCTTGAGGGCTCTTAGTCATGGGTACAGAGCTTTAGCACTGAACTGAGGCTCATCACTGTCCCTCTGGCTCCCTGGTGTGTCCCTTGTCCTCACTTTGTCACCATGTCGTGCCTTTGTAGAAACTGCTTTTTTTGGGAAATGACGTTGTCACCAGACAGCTGCTCTGGGCTGTGCAGAAAGGTGAACCACTCAATAAACATTCCAAATTTAGCTCAGATTTGCCACTGGCAAAAAAAAAAATCCCACATGAGAGGTGGAAATGCAGAGGCTGCTGCTTAGTCTGTGATGTGAAAAGGCATCTATTTACACCAGGATAACTGTCCTGGAATAAAACCTGGCAGCAATAAAGGACAATGAGCTACTTGAGGTCACTGCTTTTACCACGAAGTAATTAAGCCAAGCCCAGCTTTATAGGCCCTTGGCAGGACCCAGACTGGCCATTTAGGAGGGGAAATGGAACATTAACCTTTTTCTTGGGGAAGATACAGGTAAAGTGTCACACATTTCAGTGAGGTCCCTGGTGTGCACAGGTCAGTGCCAGAGGTGCCCAGCCCCTGTTAAACTGTTGGTTGTCCAGGCTGGCTCAGAGCTTGGGAATGGAAATATCCCATAAACAGGAGGCACCTTGCAGGTTTCAGTCATGCAGGTGCCAGGGGTTAATCTGGGATCAAACAGCAGCCACAGTTGGCCCTGCAGAAGACACGATGTGCAACTGGGAAGTTGAAAAGGCTCTCCAAGCCCTGCTGAGCACCTGCTGCCATAAAAGACAGCACCTCGGGGAAAAAGATCTAAAAATGGATTTTCAAGCAGTCAATGTTCCTCTAATTACTTCAGAATCAGTATCAGCAGTAGAGGAGAAGTCTTGTAGTGTGAACCTCCATGTGATTCAGCAAGAAGGGGCTGGCCTGAGGACCTTGATGCATTATCCAAACCTAAATCCTGGTGGCTTTGTATCTAAGGGATGTCAACACATTTAAGTCTAAATAATTCTGTTAGTTCAAAGCATAGTCTAGCACTGGTTAACCTTTACAATTACAAAGTCTTACCCTAAAAAACCCACAAATTACAGGAAAATCTGTACACCACAGTTTAAAGTACTCGAGGACCATCTTCCTCTACAGACAACAGCTTAGTCCCACAGCTTAGAAATGGAAAATTTCTTTGTTTCCTTCTAACTCTGGCACAGCAGCTGCAGGGATTAATTGAACTCATGAAATCTATTGATTTTCTGTAGCTGTTATTAAAAAAAAAAAGGCACTTTTGCACCCTGTGAAAGGTATGACTATCACTAAATTGTGTGCAATAAACCAACAAGGCTCCGGTCTGTTGAGAAACCCCGAGTCCCATTAGTCTCCTAATTTTTATTTCAGAGCACAGAGACTTTTATTGTGTTACTGAAACTTCTGAGATGGTCCTGCTGTGCCATCAGCCTCATCTCAAGGGAGGAGCCCACATGATCCCAGCATCTCTTCTGTGGATCAGCAGGAGAGATGCTGGAGAAGCCACGAGGAGGTTCTCACTTCTGCAACTAAAACCTGTTCAGCATCTCTGCTGTTCTGTTCTGTCTCTCCATGTAAATTCCCATGTGGGCATCAGGAGAATGGAATTAATTTCAGAAGGTTTGAAGTATTCCACTTGAGATAAGAAGACATTAAGGTTTTTATTGCTGACCTCCCTGCTGGAATCACTAAAAACAAAGCTGCCTTCACCAAAGTCCTCCCCATTCAGAGAGTTTCCAATTTGTTTACAACATTGAATAAATTACCTCCACTAACAACAGGAGTGAAACCAAATCCCAGGGTGTCTTTTGGGCTCATTCTTAGATCCCTAACACTGCAAACAGACTGGTACACAAGCATCAGTTGCTCATTTTAAAGCACCGTTACATTTGTATAAAAACCAATTTGTATTTTAAGACCCGATCAAAATTCAAAGATGGTAATGCAATATTTTTCATCTGAGATTATCTAAAAATATTTTGTTTATATATGTTGTCATCTGAAGTCACATGAGGTGGTGGTGGCAGCAATCCATACATTGCTTTAAGGCTTGCTTACTTATTTCAGTGATGAGCATATAGACTGTGTCATTTCTGTTAAACAATGGAGTTAAATAAATCCCATTCCCCCTAACAATTTCTCAAGTTCTTTACTTACATCATTATGCACATTGCTAATAAATTCCTTTGTGCCTTCTGTACTAACTAGAAGGCATTTCAGAGCACACCTGTTAGATTTGGTATCCCCCATCACCACATACACACAAGTTTCTGATTTCTGTGTTCTGAGGGAGCTTTTTTTTGTTGAGTAGTTGCTAGATAAATTAGCATGGAAAGTGCTTTGCAAATGAAAAAGTACAAAATACCTGCTTGGTGGTCATTACTTTAAATTAACACTTTAAAATCAAATTCTGCTACGCATGCCCTAGGGAAGGAGGGAAGGAGTCCAGAGCCAGTCTGTGTGTTGTGTGAAATACCAGCTTTTGGCTTGAATTTCTCCAGTTATGTCTCCTTTGGTTTGGGTCAAGGAGTGCTATTTTATTTCCTTTAATTTAGTGTAAAGCTGAGGAAAGGCATATATATATATATATATATATATATATATATATATATGTATATATTCATTAAGACTTCAGGCGCTTCCCTGTCTGGTTCTCTAAAGATCTGAGCGCAGCTTGTACCCATTGTACCCAGTGAGAAGTGTGTGAGCAAATAGACTTTGCTTGTATTTCAGCACTCCTGATGGAGTTTTGTGTGTGTGGCTCCTTCACAGGAAGCATCAGCTTTTCAGGACTGGCATAATTGGAGTCTGTTGTCAAACATTCCCTCTCCAAGCTGCCTTTTCCCCACTCCGTTGTGTTGCTGGCTTAGACTCTCAGAATTTGCCCCTTTTCAAGTATGGAGAGTCACGTCAGAGTTGACAAACACGACAATGGCTCGCAGTTGTCCTGATTAGATGGATACCAGAGGCTTAATGAGGTGCTCTGGTGCATAATCACCAGCACTGATGGGCACTTGGAGTGAGTTATTCAGCAGGATGTGCTGTGTCCTGCACTCTGGCTGGAAATCATACAGAGTTGTGCAATTTCTTGACCAACTGAGTGAGCTATCACTGAAAACCTTTCAAAATCAACTTTAAACAACAGCCTGTCTCTCTTTCCATAGCCAGTGAGAGCTGCTGTGTGGGCTGAGTTTTGGGATGGGTTTTTTTTCATGTGGTGCTTAACTGAGCTGTGTGAGGCTTGGGCTGAGGGACAGGAGGAGAAGCACTGGGAAAAAGGTTTTCAGGAAGAGGAATCTTGTCAAGATGATGTCACTGATGGAAAAATGGATGTGGAGAAGGGCAGTTCCTGCATCACCACAGGACCCAGGCTGAGGGAAGCTTATCTCAGTGGCAGAAATGTCCTTGTCCTCTGTCAGGACTCTGTGCTGGCTTCCTGTGCCTTTGCTCCATAGCTGACACCCCGTTCCTGTGGTCCTGCATGCCAAAAAGGCTTTCTGATGACACAATTCTTTAATTATAGTCCAGGCTGAGCTGTGGGGGAGAGTCAGCCCTGCTCTTGTCCCTGTCCCCTCCTGGCAGCCTGGCCCGATGGTGGCTCCAGAAGCTTCTGTCCAGCTCTCCCTTTGGTTACAGAAAACACTGGGGCCTGCTCAGGTTTAATTACCATTAAATTAAGGCAGCAGTTACAGCTTTAAATTGCACATTGCAAATGAAGGCAGAGTGGATGTTAAACTTAATGACCTGAAGGGAACACTCAAGGTGCAGGAGTGGAGATTGATCTGGAGACCTGTGGTTTGAAAAGCCAAGAGTGAGCAGTGCAGTGACCTCCTCTGATCTCCTGAAGGCCGCCCTGGATTAATCCAGCTGGGCTGGGCGTGTCTCAGGAAGCCTCCACTTGTGAAATGCATCTTTACAACGTTGAGGAACGCACTTCAACTCCCAATAAATCATTGCCAGTTGTTATTTACTCTGGCTATTAAAATGCAGCATCTCATTTCAAGGCAAAGCTTGCCTAGCTCAATTCCCAGCTCCTGGATCGTATCACAGCTCCATTTATTTCATAAGGAGGCTGCAATTATGGAATTTCAGTGTCCCGTGTAGCTTTTAATCAGCTGTGAGCAACTTGTGCCCTCTCCTTTCTTCTGCTAATCTTAACAGATTGAGTTCCTTGCTTTTTGCACTGACCACATATTTACTATTCCTTCAATCATTCTTGTGGCTGTTTGATGCAAACCCAAACGTGGGGACAGCGCTGCTGGTTGCTGTTGTGGTTGTACCAATCCACATTAACAGTGTGATAGAATCTTTCTATTCCCACGTGGCTTTGTTCTGCTGACACTGCCAGGGAAAGCATTAGATCCTTTACCACAATGACATGCTCTTGATTTCTAAGTTTTTTCTATATTTTAGCCCCTTTCTTCCCCAAATAGACCCTTCCAAGCTGTAAAAGTGCTGTACTTGCTTTGTTCCTAGGATTCAGTTTATCCTATTTCCTAATTATGGTTTAGGACTCATTCAGCAGCTGTACTGTGGAGCACATAATGCTCGCTCGTGTTGATCTTATCAGGTTGCTTTGAATCAATACCTTCTCCACTTCATTATTTACCATTCTCCTAATCTTTGTCAGTCATTTGACATTTTTATCAAATAATGTTTTCGTATTTTCTTCCAGCTTGTTGATAAAAATGTTGTATAGCTGAGGGTCAATTACTCAGGGTCCTTGCAGGATCTCATTAGAAACACCCACCACTCCGTGATTCCTCTGTGGAGTGACTGAAACACAGTAAAATCAAATGAATTGATTAGTGAAGTGCTATAGGAAACGGTGACAATTAGGGAACTGCCACATTAAACAGTGCTGTGCTGGTAGAATTCAATGCTGAACCACGCAGTGCGTTGTTTTTTAAAAGAATTTTTACAAACTCAAGAGAGAAAATAACCTCTGGGTAATTTTCAGTTATATTCAGTTGCTCTGAATGCTGTGACTTTTTAAGGCAGAGTTTTTATGCTGGAAGAAGCTTCAGTATCAACACAGCTGTGATTTTTAAAAGGCTGTGGTTCATTTCAGTTTCTTTTCTTTTTGGCCTTGTTTTTCCCTTGAGGGAATGAGGATTCCCCCTCATGGGCAGAGGGTTCCCCAAAGAGCTGGGGCATTCTGATCTGATGCTTCCTGTCTCTGCAGCACTTTGTGGTGACTTTTGAGGGTGGTGGCTGAGGGTGGGGAGACCCCTTGCTAGAAATGCAGGTTCTGAGCATTCCATGAATGGACAGGAATCTCAGGGGAAGTTCAGCACCTGCAGGTGGGTGGTTTTTGAGTTTTGGGGGACTCTTCCTTCGAGTGTTAATGTGGAAACAAGAGATTTCATAAACCATAAACGTGCACAGCTGATGGGCAGAGCCTTGCGAACCTCATTGCATTTACATCAGAAACTTTGCCTATTTTAGTCATGTAGATTATGGGATGTGATTTTTCACGCTCTGTAATATCAAGGCAAACCCTACCAAGAAAGCTTTGTTGCCTCAAGACTAATGAGGTTGTAAAACTCTATCCATAAAATCAGAATAATAGTATTCCCTTGCACCACAAGATTGCTGTAAGTACATTTGTATATTCTGCACTCACGTGGCTTAGTAATGTGAGAGCAAAACTTCATTTATTCACGTGAAGGACAAGTTTCTGCAGTGCACAAGGTTACAGGTAAAATCCCAAGGTTTTCCACCTCGCTGTGTAAGTAGAGAGGAACAGCAGTATGGTTCATTTTATACAGAGAATAATATAACATCAATTATTGCTGAAATCTTTATTTGTCTTTCCACGCAGTTATCTGCTATGGTTTCTTTTGTATGTTCTCATTTGTTTAATTAAATTACATTTGGTCTTTCCGGAGTCCTTTCTGTCCCGACTTGTTATGGACATTTATTAATAGTGTCACTTGGTTGATAGTCTGTTAATTTTAATCTCGTCTGAATTTGATTATTTTTGTCTATTTACACTTGAGAGACTTTCCCCTGAATTCAGGAGGGCTAGCTCTCTCTTCCCACTGTTATGCAGGGCGAGTTGTTGTGTGTACACTGCGTAGGTGCTGTAATGGCACTAATTAATCAAGAAGCAGTGCAACAGAGGAAGGAAAACATTACAAATGAGTGCAGCCAATTAATATGCAAGAGCACCATGACTGACCCACACTGGAAGTTCACCAGGAGCAGAGCAAACCAGATCCCTACGAACGATTAGCAGCCCTTCCTTGGCACCCATCCCTCTGGCTTTAGGTCAGGTTAGGGTTTAAAGCACCAATCTCCAGTGCTTTAGGTTTCTGAAACGCTGTGATAGCTCAGTGTAAGAACTTAAAACACCCCAGCCACTCCTGGACATGTTCAGTGCAACAGCATCGTGTTGATGTTTAAATGAGTTTTGTCAGCTCTCAGGTGTCTGGTCTTTTTCTCAGGGCAGCAGGTCTTGCTCTCTCACCTTGCTCTGCTTTTAAGTTTCTGGTGCTTAGAGTTGTTGGAGAGAAACTTTCAAAACCTGGGCTTGAAATACTCAAAGCCCTGCCTGCAAAACAGAAGTATAAACACTCAAATGTGTTTATTTTTAAATCCATGATCTTTACTCATTCTCAGAGGGGCTGAGAAAAGAGCTCAGACACAAGGCAGAAGTGTCTCCTTGCTGGTTATATTGAGTGGTTTTTTTTTTTCCTCAGTAAAACTTCAGTTATATTAAAATTCACTGTGGGTTCGCCTTGATCTGTATCAAGAAGTGAAAATCCTCATTCTTATCTCTGGATTCATTTGTGGAGTTTAGGAGTTAAAGCACCTCACAGCCCAAAGGATTGTTGCCCAATTAATCAAAGTGTTTCTTTACATTGCACCAGTGAAGAGAGTGAGAAGAAAACAGGTCTCTACACCTCTGTCTATTCAAAGAGATAACGTGTAATTATTAAGAAATGCTGCTGCCAGTTGCCTCCTCTCTCTCCCGATGGAGACAAGGGGCAAGGATCACACACAATCACCTTTCCTCATTTGATCTAACAAGGGTGAAATTCTACTGTCAGGCATATTTTCCAGTTTAAGTTGTGATGTACAGCAGATTGTTATGCGTGATTATAAAGCCTAATAAATTTCTCACCCTCTCATGGAAGTCAGGGCTGAAATGCCACTCTGATGGGTGTAGGGTGATGTGGAGAGCTGCACTCACAGCCCACAGCACTGGGCTGCATCTCCCCTATAAACTCTGAGTCAGGAATATGTAATTTGTGCCTAGCCTGGTGGAGAGTTCCCAAATCCCCAATTTCCCTCTCATTTTGGGAGCTCACAAGCTGTGGGTGTCTGGTCCATACACTGAATCACAGAGACTGGGACTTGCTGCTGACAGGAGAGGGAAATTAGGAGTCCATGGAATGGCCATTGGAGGGAATTTGGCTTGCTAAATGCCAGATGAGATTCCTTGGTCCCTCTGCTCCATCGTTCATTCTGCTTTCACCTCAGCAGCTGATAATCTTTGTGTGATGCAGTGTCAGTCTGGGTTATCTGGAGTACATGGCACTGCCTGAGGCAGGGCCGTGTTCCTCCTCTAAAATTAATAGGAGATGAATTCTGAGAGCAAAATGGGTGAATTAAGATGTGTGAGGGCTCCATTAGCTGCTCCTGGAGTGCTGTAATCCACACTGCTGCTGGCTTTCATCATATGGAACAAAAGCTTTTGTGGTTTCCATATCTGCTCTCTTACACCACCAGTTCTGTCTTCATTCAGGGCTCCATGTGCCCTGTGAGAACTTTTCTTTTTTTGCAGTGAGATAGGAAATGTTTAATGTAGGGATGATCAGAGTGAGGGCCTGGAAATATTAGTGAGATTGAATCATGATGAGGTCAGAAATGGAAAATTGTGAGAGAAAAAAACCCTGGGATCTTTATATAAGTGTTAACCATTCCAAAGGTACTTGGGAGTTTTAGTCTCCTTGTCTTGGAGTTGGGAAAATGTTAATTGAGTATCTCAGAGGGCGACCAATGAGTTTCTGGACATCATGTTGTTAAATTGCTTATCTTTGCCAAACATAGAGATCCATAATGCTAACAAGAGACGGGTTACAGCTGATATTCTGCTCTACCAAGTTCTCAGCACGGACAAGGAGCTTTTGTGGTTTCTGTGAGAAGCCCAGGCTGGCTCAGCTCAGCACTGTCAGTTTGTTTGTCTCAAGGGAAGTGTTGGGGAGAAAGGCGTTTTCCATTATTGCTTTCCTAGTGTTAAATTTGATTTGTTCTCTTACCTAGTTCTTGCTACAGAAACCAATCATGCCCTGATTTACTCCCCTTTCTTTTTGGTTACACAATCATTTGCAAAGAACACCCCAAATGATCTATTCAGCTTCAGACTGGCACAACTTTGCTGAAAGGTTGGAATCCTTTAAACTGCTCTTTTATCTCCTTCTTCTCTCTCTCTCTTTCTCTTCAGGTTAACCTAAAACATCAGCCAGAAAAATACTGCTTCACCAGTGATTTCTGGAAAGAAAAGTTCTGTTTAAACTCATGTATCACACTAAGCATTAATTTTCAATATGTGAAGCAAATCTATTGCAAATGGAGAAATGAGGGGGCAGAGTGGGGCAGTGACAGAGCTGGGGTACAGCTGCTGCAGAAACTGAGTTCTTGGGGTCAATAAATGAACTGGAAATGCAGTTGGAGAGAGAATTGTGGGAATGAAATGGAAGCTGTGGTTTTTTGGTAACAAAATGTACTATTCAGTACATCAGGGAAAAGCCACACCACTAACAAGTCAAACCACCCATATTTCTGGCTAATCCTGACAGGCAGAAGTTGCTATGAGGAGAATTTGAATGACCTTGGTGGAATAAGGTCACTCTTCCCATGACTTCCATGATTCTTTGTAATTGTTTGCTTCATGTGATTTTCTGAAATACAACTCCTTATGACAACATACATAGGCCTTAAAATTATCCTCCCTTACCATTTTATGTTGTCTCCATTAGCTCTAATCAGTTTCTGATCACTTTAATTTCTTTCTGTGCCAACACAGTGTGTTTTTGCTGAGATGTGTTTCCACCTGAACTGCAGATTTTTGAAGGATCCTGCATATGTTAGATTCCACAGAGATAAACTTGTGAATGCTGCTGAAACTGCTAAAATATTAATTCACAAATATGGATTTCCTGAATGCATTTTGCACAGCCTTTAGCATGGGTGGTATTTGTTGTGAAGGGCACAGGACAGAGCAGAGTAAGGTTTAAGGAAACTCATGAAATGGTAACATCATTAACAAAGCCTGATAACTGATAGGTTGGAGAGGGAGTAGCTATTTTGGTTCACTTATCCCTATAGATTTATTGGCAAATGCAATCTAATCATTGCTTGCAGTGCAGTTCCAAAAGGGAGGGAAAAAAGAAAGAAACAACAACAACAAAAAAGCAGCTTTTCAGAGCTCAACTTTATTTTAATAGGTTAGGCTGGTGCAAACCTGTGTGATGGTGTTTCAGATGAAAGGACTGAGATCTAACAACTCTCCATTCTGTCGAACTAGAAAGGACATGAACTATTATTTTTGACACAGAGGGGAAGTAATCAAATATTTAGGTCTTTTGTTTTCATTAACCAGAACAGGAGGATGAAAAATAGATACCAGAATATTCCTTTTGATTTGCTTCAAGAGTAAGTGAGGCATAGCTATTCATTCTTCTTCATTTTCTCTCAGAGATGAAAATCAGGAGCAGTGCTCTCCTCCCGGCACGTGCTCCAGTTTGTTGTGGAAGGAGCATTTTCTCTGTCAGCTTAAAGTGTCCTACAGAGCACTTTGTCTCTCTCTGTCTCTCTTTTATTTATATGAATGGTTTTGCAGCAGAAATAAGTGCTTAAGTGCTGAATTTTTTTCTTCCCCCCTTGAAGAGAAGATGAACTGCGTGTCAGTGTGTGCAGACAATGGATGGAAAACAAACAGAATTTGTTTTGGAGGTGTTTTCATTTACGTGTTCTCAGAGCTTGATGTGAAAGTGCCTTTCAAAACACCACAGACACAGCTTTTGTGCTTTAAATGAAGACTGAAATTCTCTGCTTTCCAAGACAGCCATTCAAAGGGGTGGAACTTAACAATTCCCATTGATCCCTCAGCGGGAGGGGGTTTTATAAGATACCCTGATCCCCATCTCAGAGGTAGAGAGACAAGGCAGAGAGTTTTGCAGGGCAACCTACCAGAGGGCAATGGCAAATCCAGGAGCACAGCCAGGTCTCCTGAGTCACAAATGAGATGAGTTTAAAGTCTGTACACAGCAGAGCCCGGCTGTAATGCAAGGATTTATGCAGGAGCTGCTGGGATGCACACTGCAATATGATAATCGTTAGAATGGACAATTGTCCCACTGGCTGTCATTGAACCATCCTCCAGTATGGTTTGTCTGCTCAGCAGAGGAACTGTAAATGAACTCTTTTGTTTTTATTCCTTTTGTTTGGAAGACCTTTTTAACTGCAGAAATCATCCTTATGATGTCAGCGGGGAAAGATTAAGCCAGTACGGTTTTTTCCTGAAGGTGAAAATACATGGAAAATTGCCTCAAGAAAATTACAGACTGTGTCCTGTTAAAAAGCCATTAATGCCTAAGATGTTGGGGGGTGGAAGGCATTGAAATTTCAAATACATTGGATGATTTTTCCCTGGCATTTAAAGGAATGAGAGTATATGCTGATTATTTCCTCCCTCAGACTGGCTTTTTGTAGTTTTGGTCCAATATTTCTTCATTAGGTGAGAATTAAGCATTACAGAAATGTACGCTGTTTTCTTGCTGCAAGATATCCTAGACAATTTCTCATGAACAGAGAATTCAGTGGCTTACAAGTCATGTAATTAGGAGATTAAAACCTAAGTGTAAAAGGAATTCTGAGACTCAGGTAACAGCTGGAATGAGCAGGTTTTCTTTGCAGCGTCTGTAGGAGATTGTCAGAAATAGGATCCATCTTACTGAAGGTGTAAATCCTAGAGCTAAGGGCTTTACTTTCTTCATGCCAGTGGAGAAGACCTCTTTAAGTCATGGTCATGTGGATGTTGCAGGGGAAGAAAGTTTCTAATAGATCCAAAGTGTATTTCATACATGGCGTTGTGGTTTGTATCAACACCTGACTTGCAAGCAAAAGCAAATGGGGTTCACAGTAACAAAAGATGGGTTTATTAAAAGACTGACCAGAATAGCCCATCATTGGTTTGGACTACCTAGCAGTAGTTTAAATGTACTATCCATGGGAAAGCAGGGCTGAAACTTTGGGATAAAGGTATTTTTAAGTGTCTGCCACTGATGTTATTTTCTGATAAGCTGCCCTTCATGCTCAGAAATGATGGCAGTCCTTTGCTTTCTCTTGGACTGAAACAAATAGAACCAAGATAAATTTGCTGCATTTGAAACGTATTCGAAAAATAAAGTTGATGAAGAAGTGATGACATTTTTTTTTTTAGTTCTGTACCCTGGCACCATGAAAAACACGTTTCCCTGTGTGAGGAGAAGCAGCTGTTTGATAACCAGAGGCATGTAAGGACACAGAATCACATCTCCTGTCCTTTGGGCTGGATTTACGGAGTCGCGTCTTTGCTGACCTTGCTGGCTCAGGAGCGAGAGGACACAACAGGCTGCCAGCACTTCCCTTCTGTGGCTTCCACAGCTCCTGCCCCCAGCTGAGGAGCTCTGGCTGGTTGTGTGTGTCCTCCCAGCCCTTTGCAAAGCCCAGCTCACCCTGCCACGGGGCTGGAGTCTGGTTTTGTGCGGGATGGGGAGTGTAAGTGCCGCTGCCTCTGTGGAGGAGGCAGTCACTCGAGCTGCTCTAGCTGCAGCTCGTGCCTTAGGCAGCTCTGTCTAGACCCATAATTGTTATGTTCTAGTCCTCAGACCCTTCCCTGCATGATCTGCAGTAAAAGAAGATGCGTGAATATAATGATCTACGTGTGTACACAGGCAAATTCTTGCTTTAATTGTGTTAGTACAACCCATCTGTTGAGTGCACTAAATGCAGGGTGAGCTCTGCCCTGGCACATTTGGGTTTGGACTGCTGATTAGCCTGCAATACATATTTCACTTTGCCACCAATAGGACCTTAACCTCACTTAAAAAGAATAATGACAAAACAGCCCAATTATCTGTTCCCAGAGTCCATTACCGAGGGGGAACCAAAATTACCCTTTCTGTTAAAACAGCCCAGTTCTCCATTACATTTGCATTAAAAAAGGGTCTGAGATTAGGTTGCCTTTGTGTTAGGCACTGTATGAACAAGTAACAAGAAATAGGTCCTGGCCCAAAGAGGTTACAGTGTAAATTAGACAGAAGTGGAGAGAAAGGCAGTGGCTTTCATTCATTTCCTGTGGGGAAATAAGGCACAGAGTGTGTTACACTGCAGGAGTGCACTGAGTTAACTGAGAATGAGCTACCTAAGCCCAGATCCCTGACTTATACTGCCAAAAGGGGATGCACACAGTGGTCTGGTTATTTTACTTCTGGAACTGGGACTTTGGGACACTTGAGTGATGTGCAGGTATACACTCTCCTTTGGAAGTTGCTTGGGTTTCTACGTGGAGGCAGCATTTGAAAAATATTTAAAAATATTTAAACAGACCTGTACTGTTCTTCTATCTCTCTCTCCTTGCTGGGAAGTACACGGCCCCAAAATCTCAAAGCTTGTGGTCATGGATCAGGTACCCCTGCACTGCTGTCTCTGGCATAGAGAGAATTATGGGTCACTGGGAGTCCTGATTCCCAAGCAAATGAGTTGTTGGGAAACAAGAGCATTAGAGGTTAAAACATCTTGACATCAATGAATCAATATTTCTCCCTGAAAATCTGTTTTGTCAGAAATTTGCTGATGAGCATTGCTACAAAACAAGCTCTGACTGTTTTCAAGGGAAGTTCCCAGCAGGCAGGCAGTAAAGGGAGGATAGGAAGAAGGCAAGGATGACTTCAGCCTCCCCCCTGTGTCCTGACCCTCTTGCCAGTGCCCTGTCTGGGGCCCCAAAGCAAAGCAGAGCTCCCTTCAGCTCATGTCCTGCCCTCTGCACCCCTGGTGTGTCTTCCACTGAGAGGATGAAGCTAAAAAATAGCAATTTGTGATAGAACATTATATCTGAGTCTTCCTTTCTGTTTTGTTTTTCTTTTTTCTTTCCCACCCACATTCAACCCCTCTTCTCTACCCTTCTCTCCCCTTTTTGTGTCCTGGCTGCATTTCTGTGTCTTACATCAGCTTTTGTATTGCTGGGTGATAATCCAGCCCTGCAGTAATCACTCATCTCAACACCTTCCTATCTGTGTCTCTAGTTTGAGGTCATTTTCCCGACCTGCAAGAATGGATTCTGAATCTTTACTCAATCTCACTTCTTGCTTAAAATACAGTTGTTGTTTGTGGTTTTCCTTTTTGACTACTTTCTTTGCCTCAGCAAATCCATGGGCAGAACCCTGACTCCTGTGAATTTATTGGCAAACAGGCCAAGGGCTCACCTCATGTGTTTGGTAAAAGACCTTTCCATAACTGCTACAGGAAGAACTGCCCTTAAACAAGAGCTCAGAAGAGCCTGGAGCGCAGCCAAATGGGGAAACAAGGTTGTTATTGGCATGATTTTAATGATGATAGACAATTAGCAAAGCTTAATTATATTGAGAAAGAAAATCAGAGCGAGTGGCAATAATGAATTTTTCCTAGCAAATCTCTTGTGCTTCAGAATAAAACCAGCTGACCTATAAATACAATGAAATTAGAGGAGGTGTTTGCCCACATGGCTGAGCTTTGTGCTGCCTGGGCTGTGAGTGTGGCTCCTTCTCAGAGTCCCTTTTTAACATCCTTCTCTCCTGCAGTATTAATTCTGGGAACAGAATTGCAGTTTAGCCATTTAGATGACACCCAGTGTCAATAGACAGCAAGAGGAAGCTTTTTATTTTTTTCTTTTTTTTTTTTTTTCTTCTGTAGCTCAACTTGGTGGTATTAGAAGTTAATAGGCTTAGAGAGGCAAGGATTTTTAAAATACTGCCGTTAGCTAAAATAAATATTATTTAGAACTCACTAAGTGGGTTATTTTTTTAATATTGTGAAAGTCGGAATGTTTCCAGAGGATTTTCTGGCTACAATAAAAATACTAAATTGAGTACTATCAGCCTTAGAAGATTTCAAAGAAGATTCCTCATGTTTGTGGTGGTAACCTATAGACCTGATACTTGGAGAGTGAAAGCATCTGGCTTAACTCAAGAGTGCTATTTAAACCATTAAACCTTTTAATAGCACCATAATAATGGAGCTTATAAAACAAAGAAGCTTCTGGTGAAAGCAGAGAAACCCCCGTGGGTAATTTTACATTGGACGTTTTTAAATGCAAACTGTGCTTTATGGAGTCGTGAGCAGCTCTTCCTCCTCTCTGTTGTAAAGCCCAGGAGACCAAAATGCACCTCAGTGGCCAAAAATGGCCAGGTGGGTGCCACTCCCGTGAGCTTGAAGTGACCTGGACAAAGCCCAAACTGCTTCTGGAGGTTTGCAGGGTGGCAGAGGAGTGAGGGCAGGGCTGTGTGAGGTCTGAAAGCTGAAGATGAATTTCCGTCTGGGTGCATCTCCAGCTGTTCTGGGGGTGGCAGTGCTGTGTCAGAGTTGGAGGTTTCTCAGTTCACTTCCACAGACAAGGGTTGCTGTTTTCTGAGGGTTTCCACAAGCACAGAGCTGTGATTCCAGAGGGATGAACAGAATACAGAAGATTTGGAGTGCACTCACAGCACCTTCACCCTGGGCTCTCTCTGCTGCTCTCCCCTTTGGGAATCACACTTCTCCTGGCTGAGAGATGAGAGGAGATGTCTGTCCCTGCCATGCACATTCCCACAGCTCCTCTGCAGTTCTGAGACACAGCTGGATGCAGAGCAGAGCTCTGTGCTGGTCCCCACTGCACCCAGCATGGATGTGCCTGAACCAGGATCACCATTCCCTGTCTTTTAGGAATTCTCTTCCCATTGGTGTCCCCAGGGAAGGAACCAAGTGCTCAATTTGTTTGGAACCAGAGAAGAAGAAGGGAAAGCATGTTTTAATTTTTTTTCCTGCGTTCACAAGGATGTGCTGGGTGCTGCCCTGCTTCAAACTGGCTTTTCTGTTAAACTCAGATTTGAGTCTCCATGGGAAGTCACCTTCAATGAGGCCTGCACAAATTTAGATTGAACTCAGATATTCAAATCCTGAGAATTTCACACCTGGGGCTTCACTGTGGAGCACTTTTCAATTTGGCTTTTTTGCTCTTGTCTCCAGACTAAGCAGAAGGGAGTGAAGGTCTGCTCGTGCTGCCGTTGCTAACAGAGATCCTAATTTTGACTGGCAAGTCTGATTTCCCCAAACAGAGGAGAAAACCAGAGAGAGCATCTCTTTCCAAACCATTTCTGAAACCCAATTAACTCACTGGAATAATCTCTAACTCTTCTTGTTAGACACTCCAGTGCCTAAGCAAAGAGACAGAGCAGGATTCTTGTTTTTTTTTGTGGGAAGGCTGTGAGTAGAGACAAACAAGTTCTTGCCTGTGGAAAAATCTTTTACAACTGAAAGAAAAATGTTTTAGCATTTCAAATAGCTAATGCTCTGAGATCAAGTGAAGTTCTTTGCTTTAGGAAGTGAAATGAATCTATTTGACAGGATATTTTATTAATCGGTTTTAACTTTTAGCAGTTTAGTTTTACATTTCCATTAATATTGTAGTATCATAGGAGTTTGTGATAATGTTATTGGGATTATTACATGCAAGCCACTAATAGCAGAGAAGATGTAAAAATTCATTACTATCATTGAATTTAGAGCAAAGTGAAGTCAACCTAGTTATGTGTGATTTGTGCTCTGTCTGAGCTGAAATAGCTCAAAGCCTTTCATCTGCACTTTGTTGTGTTGTGGAGACAGCAGGATTTCAGTGGTGGAATCATTTCTGCTCTGTCTCACACCACAGCAAATCCTGTGGAGCTCCCCAGGATCCACAGTGCACTGGGAGCTCATTTCTTATATGCAATGCATTACAAATGTTTTCCATCTGTGGTTAAGAACACAGAGAAAATGTGAAAAGCCTCATTTTTGCTGTTTGCTTAAGGCAAAATCAGACAATTAGCAGAGGGACAGGTTGATAAGCAAAAAGGGGCTGCTTGTTGCTATCTTTTTTTGCAGTCCCTTGTTCAAGGGCCCAAGTTCTGAAACCTGAATTAATGATGAAATTATGAAAGCAAGCAAGAAAGAGGAAAATATGTGTACAGCTCCCTCCCTCATCCTTAGCTGGGCTGTTACAGCTTCACTGACTCCTGTGAAGCTACAACAGTGTTTCTCTAGCTGAAAAATTACACATTTGGAAGTCCTAAAACCCCACAAATATATAAAGTAACACCTGATAAGTAATCATTTGCCCCTCTGAATTAAGGGATTGTGTGGTCATCAATTCTCTTTCTTTCTATTAAGTTTCCTTACTGATATAAAGCTGGATTAAATAATTGAAAAAAAACCTGTTTACTCACTGGGTCATGAGCGCCCTGGTCCTGCTGTTGGGCAAAAGGTTCATTTTTCCTCTATATCTCCAATGACACGAGCAACTGAAAGCAAAATCTTTATAAATGCTGTCTTCTACCTGTGAGGCTGATCTATCTGTGGTGAGTGTCTGCCTCCAGCTGACTTTGGGGAGTGAGAAGAGTTTTCCTGCAGCACAGTTTGGCTTTTGAAAAGGAGGTGAGGCGAGGAAAAGTGCTGTTTGTTTGTTTTTGTAGTAAGAAGTCCCTAAAATATTTATGACCTTTCCTTTGTGGACTCCAGCCCTTTGTGCTTTGGATTACACACTTAAGAGGCAGGCACTGATTTTGAATGCCTAAATCAGCCTTTTTATTGGCTTCTTGTCTAGAAAATGGAATAACGTGTTCTCTTGTGCGGAGGTTAATAAACCCTTGTGGAAAGCTTGTATTCCATAATGCTGAGTGCCTGGAACAGTCTGGGAGGGAATGAGCAATCTCTTCCTTCAGAGCCAGTCCTGGATGTCCTGCAGTGAATGCAGAGATTGTAGGGAAAATGTTCCTGCAAAGCTGCTTGGGCAGGAACAGCCCCCGTGGCCTCTCCGTGTGTAACCAGCCTGCAACCATGACATGAAAATCTGTTTCAGGTGGGCTGAATGGAAGTGGTGTGGGAAAGAGGTTCTCAGAGGCCTGGACCTCTTTTCCCTTCTGGCACCTCTGTGGCCAAGAGACAATTTCAGGTTTTTCTGTGAGGTTTTAGTTCCTTTTCCTTTGCTGTGTGGAAGAGCAAAGTGCAAGGGGATGAGTGCAGGTGTGATTGCTAACTTGGATTTATGGAAGCCCACAGAGGAGGGAAAAACCCCTCAGCTACTATTTATATGTGTTTAAATCAACCCAAATTCCTGCAGCAGAGCCAAATGGAATAATTGAGTGATCACAGTGCCAACAAATCAGCATGGATATCACCTTTGGTGATGGAGAAGGGTTTGAGGTGGATGCAGCAACACAATAAGCTTTTCTCAGAATCAGGGGCAAAAATGACAGAAGTGTTTCTACAAGTTTGAAAAAGTGAATTTCATGCAAAGCATTACTACAGTCTGCTGGAGTTGAGAGGTCTTATTTTCAGTAAAGGGTGCATTTGGGGGCAGAAGGCAGAATTATGCTTGTAACTTTAGTAGCCAAGGAAATTAATGCAAAAGCATCCGTGCATTTAAAGGAAGGTCAGTGACGGGGGAAAGCAAAGGAACATTTGTTCTTTTCTTCTGTTTTGGCCAATGGCTGGGAACTCTCATTCAGCTGGAGGAACTCACAGTGAAGTACTGTACCTGGAAGTGGCAGACTCCTGTCACATTATGGTTGGTAACCCAGGTTTTCCGTTTTGAGGAAAGAAAAGAACCACAGCAAACCTAAGAACAACAGCAAATCCATATTGTCCTGCTATGCTTTAATGTATGACAAGGGAGGAAGAAAAGTCCGTGGGTTAATTATGCATTGCACAGAAAAGGAATTCCCCTTTAACAGTTGGGTTTTTTCCTAATTCCACAAAATTTATTAAATAAGTGGATAAATGCATTGTACCATTTGTTTTGTGCCCTCTTGTTTTCTCTTTAAACTAAAAGAGCCAAATAATAGAAATCTGGCATTTTGAGAGAGCTTTTTGTGCCACTGAGCACATAAAACAAGCATGTGCTGTCCTGGCAGTCACAGGGCAGAGATGCCACTCTTGTCACCTTCTGGGAGCTGTTTTGGGTCACGGCTCACCTGTGGATGGCTTGTGCTGGCTCGTGGCAGTGCCTGTCCCTCTCCTTAGTGTATCCATGGTGTATCCATGGTGTATCCATGGTGTATCCATGGTG
>JAHLSL010000008.1:3749374-3766482 GCA_025920805.1 Petroica traversi
GTGTATCCATGGTGTATCCATGGTGTATCCATGGTGTATCCATGGTGTATCCCTGCCTTTCCCAGTCCTCTGTGGATGCATTTCCCCGTTGTGCTGCTCCCGTCTGTCCAAATAAACCCGAGTGAATCCCAGCTGGAGCAGGGCCAGGTGGGCAGGGCTCACGGGGGTCACAGCTGCTGGCACGCTGCTCCTGCCAGCTGTGAAACTGGGCAGCTTTATTTTTAGCACATTCCCAGCCCGACTTATCAGTGAAGCACTTTGAGGTAACGACTTTCAGCGCATTTGATGTTTGTTCATTTTGAAAGATGTCATTTTAAGAATTTCTGCAAGTTTCAAAACTGCCCTGTGGGAGATGTGTTCCATGCCAAAATGTCATTTCAGATTCTAAACTACATACTCCCTCATACTTTCACTTTATAAATGTTTCACAGTACCTGCATTTTTTATCATTGCACTTCTGTGTGACCTGTGAGTTCCTTGTAACTAACCTGCAAGGCCTGTCTGGGGGACATAATAGAATTATTTTAAATGAGCTTTTTTCCTCTGTCAGAACATAAAGCTCCCACTCAATTATTTCTTCCTTATGCGTAGATATTTGTATTAATATTTTAACAAATGCAGTGTTTATAGTGTCACTCATAAGTCTGTGTTAAAATTAAATCAAATGTATCCTGGAAAGTGAATTCTTAGTTTCATTTCTAACAGTTGTTAGAACCAGGCCTTATTTCTTCAGTAGCAGATCAATCTCCTGATATTTTCTGCAAGTCATCAAACTTCATTCCCAGGCTGTAATTGCGTGTGAAATCCTGCCTGATGGCTTTCCTGGCAACACTACCACTCAGAGCAAACATAAAAATAACCTGAGATAATATTTACACTGGTGTCCTGTGCCCTCTGAAACATCCCTTTCGATGGGAAACACCAGCCAGGGAAAGGAGAGGCAATGCCTGAAATGTTCCTGCCCAGGCTGGTGGCAGGGGGAGCTGAGCAGCAAGGGCAGCTTGGCAGCTCTAAAAATGCAAGTGTTGGTTAAAAACAGCACAGAAATTGAGTAATTGCAGGTGTAATGCCCATGAATCAGAAGCTCTTTCCCATTCCCAGTTCTTCAAAGGCCAATAGGGTGGGCACAGAATTGGGAGAGGGGTTTTGACCTGTCCTGCAGCATCTGTGGAAGGGGACTGAGCCACGAGGCTGCAGGTTTGTTCTGTCACTTTTGATCTCTCCTGTTTAAAGCCCTTCCACTTTGTAACAATAAATATTCATTGAGCTGAAGGGCAGGGGAATGAGAGAAGGAATACTTGAATTAGTGAGGTCATGAGCTTAAACCTGGGCTTCTCTTATCTCAGTCTCTTTCATATATTTTGATCAGAAAATTTTCATCCCGGGTCTGTGAAATCTTTGCAAAAAATGTTTTAGGCAAACTGATTTCTCCACAAGTGCAGTGTTTTTAATGAACCACGTTGTGCAGGTTAACATGCACAGCTCAAAACTTTGTAGGGAAGGCAAGCCTGAGGGAAATTAGTTATTGTGTCAGTCACAAAGGATCATAAGGATGTAAACTCTTCAGTTTTCACTGGGAGTGTCTGCACTGTGCACATGGAAAATTAAACTTGCTCTTCCCACCTTGCTTGGTTTTTGCTTTTTGGATTTTTTTCCCCTTCCACAAATACCTTTCTTAGGATTTCTTGGTCCACAGAGCCATGTATTGGATTTTCCCTTTCCACTGAGCTGTGCATGAGGTGGTATAATAAGATCTGATAGTAATATCTTATTTTTTCCAGCTACAAAGTCATGAACTCCAGGGCAGTATTTCCACCTCCCAGCAGGCTTCAATGGAGCAGTGTAATACCTCTGGCAGCCTTGGGCTGCTCTGTTAGGAGGAACACTGGGTGCCCCCGACAGTGCTGATTTAAGCTTCTCAGTTAACGTTATTTTTAAGGACTCAGGACACAGAAAACCTCAGTGAAAAACTGGTTGCTTCTGTGCTCTCCCCACAGAGCTGACACCAAGGATCAGATGTCACAGGAAACCTTTCCAGGCAGTGCTGGATGAAATTGTTCAGAGCTGTCCTGCAAAGCAAACAATTAATGGCTTAAAATAAAAGATAAGAAAGAGAAATTTCTCCGTAACTTAACTGTCTTGAGAAAGGGACTCTGGTCCTAAGGGTAAAGAGTTCCTGTGGAAAATGTGTTACTTTTGTGCTGAGTATGTTATTTTTGTGATGCTGTTTGAAAAACTAAAACCCTGTAACACCCACCCTTCCTTTCATTTAGTTCCTTGATGATGAAGACGCCTGACCCTTCCCACCACTCCCTGCCCCTCCATTTCCCTGGCTCTGCTCTCATAAAGATGTTTTCACTCTCATAAAGTGGATTTCCAGCAGTGGGGAAGGTTAATGAGCAATTGGCACTGATTGCCCTTTTCCAAGCCTGTGAAGCCCCGGGTCCCACGGGGATCAGGGACACCTCCCTGGGCATGGAGAGGTCACTGGACAAATAGCAGGAGATCAGCATCCCTGTGTTTGCCAGCAGTGCTCCTTCCCTCCTCCACTGTCTTTTTTTCTGCAGTGCGAGAAAGAATTAATTGCCCTAACTAGTCACCCCCCAGCTCTTGGTTAGGAAAGAAATTGTGGTTAAAGCTTTTTAACCAACAGAAATGAGTAAATATGTTTGGCAGTACTTTGACGACAAGACAGTGATCCCAGCCAGCAGTGTGACACCAGAAAGGTACAATATTCTTTCCAACTGCTTGCAAGACTTTATGTGAGCTCGTAGCAAGAGCAGTGACTGGGAAATGATAAAACTGTCTTGATGATGTCCCTCTACCAACTACAGACCCAGAATAACAAAAGGCAACAAGTCTTGTTCTGGAGTCAGTGATCAATTTTGTTTAAAAATGGCTTTTCTAAACATTGAACAAATTTTGCATGAGACAAAGCAGTGAGGAAAATGACAATTTACTGTTTCTGTTGAAAGATTAATTTAATTTGCATTCAGCTTGAAATTAAAACATTGAGTTAATATTCATTTAAAATGTGCTGTTACCAGGAACCAGAGGCAGTGTTTTACTATTTCTGTAGAATGTGTTTGTAATCTAATTAAGAAATAATAAAAATAAACACAACACAAGAAAGCCAGAGGGAAATGGTCAATGAGAATAGATGAAATTTCAGAGTGTGTTTGCAGTGAACTTAGGACAATAAGGGGAAGCTTGGGAAACCTCAGGGGAGTGACTTGTCTACAAACCCATTTATGGCCAAATTCTTCCAATTTCCTATGGTGATTTTTTTTTTTTTTGGTGCTAATCAAATACAGTTTGTATAATGTTAACAGACCATGGAGCTCAGAGATCACGAAGGGTGTAAAGCAGGACCGTGGTCAGAATCAAAAGCTGGGTTTGCTTGGTTTCTAGAACAAGAGGCTTGGTTTTTAGAGCAACAATGACTTTGTTGTGCATAACCTGCCTGTGCAAAAGCTGCTGCTGGAGTTGGTGTTTGCCCACCCACAGCAGCTGTGTGGGACCTGGCCTTGCTCTGAGTCCTTCTGTCCCTCCAGCACTGGGTCCCCATTTCATCTTTCACACTCAAACACTTTCTGTGCTGCTCCCTGCCAGGCTTCCCTCCCTCATCTCCTTTTCTTCTCATCTCCTCACCTCCTAATGCTCTTTTTCCTCATCCAGAAGTCAGAGATTAGAAAACTCACTTGTTGCTCTCAAAATACATGTCCTAGGCTCCCTTCCAGCCAAAGACTACCAACTGTTTGGATGATAATTCCTCAGGGCACAAGTCTCCTGAGCTATTTTATTCAGTATTTCATGGGACAAACTCAGAGTGGGCCTCTGGGTCTCAAAGTCACAACTTCTGTACTTTTTCACAGTGTCTGGGTTACATATTCAAAATTCCTCCATGCAAGCACAAGTTTAGGTGAAGAAAGTCAGTCCAGAACCTCTGCATTTGAATTTATAGCCATTATTTGAGAATGCAAGCGACATGAAGACATTCTTTCCAAATACCTAAGATTTAAAGGGATGCAGAACATGTCAAGTGATTATTAATATGTACAAAATTACAAAACTCCAGAATATGGCTAAGACTTGACAGTCTCTGCTTTCATTGAGAAAGTAAATAACTATAAAAAGGCCTATAAATAAATACTTTTTATCTTCCAATCGAGATGTAAGTTAATAATTCCTGCTAAAATGTAAACATATTTAGAAACTATTATTCAAAAGTCCTGATGGCTTTTAACCTTCATGATTTTTGAAAGTCATTTGAATACATTCCACTCTTCAGCAATCATAGCTTCCCTTGTTCTGAGAAGAAACCTAAAAAGAGGGTGGTGAATGAATGCTCTGTAAAGATTGAGAGGGAAGGGCTGAGGAAAGAACAGCCTGATTGTGCTGCCTTGCCACTGCAGCAAATAATGCACATTGTACTTTCAAAAGGGGAGAAGATAGAAGTTTTGGCAAGCTCCCCTAGAATAAGTAATTTAAAAACCATCACAGAGCTATCTGACCAAAACCACTGGGTTTAATTTTGCTTATGGGAGAAAGGAATAAAAACAAGAAAACATTTTGGACAGATTGGGTGGATTCTTCCACAGCTGATTCTGCTGTGAGGTGGTCCAACAGGAGCTCATTTTCCTGCAGTGTAAGTTATGTTTATTGTACATTATCCCCACGCTGGATCATGTCCCTCATATATTTTGCTTTATGGGACAAATCAGATAACAGTTTAAGGCTGAAGGGGTAGCTGACTGTATATATCCCCAGCTGGTTAAACTGCTGGTTGTCACTGGGCATCTTTCATGGGAAAGGCAATTTCAGGAGGATGAGATTCCATCTAACAGAAGTACCTCAAGTACATTTTTACACTTGCTCACATGCAGTATTTATTTCATAGCTATCTATGCAGAAGATAAATGTGAAAGATACAATTACTGAAAATCCCTCAGCTTGCTTGTGCCCTGTGATTCCTTTCAGCTCAAAGGCTTCAGACGATCATCCCCTACAGAAAAAAAAAAAGATAAAAATTAGCTTGGTTTTCTATAAAAGCAGTTTTGTCTACCCTTCAATTTCATGTTGCTGGAGAGGATTTCATAGTAAATGTGAAAATGTTTGTATTGGATACCCCACAAGCAGCGTGACAATTACCAATTTTTGCTAAATCAATGCCAGCAAAGAGGTAATAGTAGATACTTTATGACTGCTAAATTTAAAATAATTCATTGAAATTAAAAAATATAAATTGGATATCTTTATGGCTTTTCTGTGCACATTTAATTGGATGTTGAGAAACCAACAAATGTATTTACAGGATAAAAATACTGTGCTGTGAAGAGAAAATTGGCTGAAAGGAATAATCTTTAATGCATGTCAATGGTGACATAGAAAATGTGAGGTTGTGATGTTATGAGAGTTATGTTGTTGACTCTGTTATACTGATATGAAGTTTATTGATTGTATTAAATTCTGTGTTTAAAATGTTCTCCCTCCTGGCTGTTGATATGTGTAGCATCCTTCCTTTTCTAATTTTCACTTCTTTGTATAAAAGGATGAAAATGGGGCAATGTCTATTCCAGTTCAACTGCTCTGGAGACACCACAGTGGGATTTTGTCTGCCTTTCAGAAAAATAGTTACAAACATTCTACCAAATCTGTAAGGGCAGAATACTTTATAATTATTAACCTCACATTCCTTTCAAGTGATTCAAGTGTGCTTTAGAATCATCACAAAATCCCAGGCTGGTCTGGGTTGGGAGGGATTTTAGAGCTGATCCAGTTTCAGGCCCCTGCCATGGGCAGGGACAACTTCCACCATCCCAGAGTGCTCCAAGCCTTGTCCAAACCTGGCCTTGGACACTTCCAGGAATCCAGGGACAGCCACAGCTTCTCTGGCCAGCTCCAATACCCAGCAGAATAACTGAGACAAGAGACAATACAAGAGAGAGATATAAAGGTTTTTAGGTAGTTAGAGACAACTTCCACTTACAGGAGTGGTTGCAATGAGGATGCTCAGGCCTGCAAACTGGTCCAAACCAAGGTTGTTCCAAAGCTGCCAAAATATTAAAAAAAAAAAAAAAGAAAAAGAGGCAATGAATTGTAAACCTGACATTTTCATCTGTTTGTCTGGGAAAATATCTTAAAGTGCAGTAATATAAACAATTTTTTCTACAACTTTGAGGTGATAGCTGTGCTGGTCCATGGGCAGGAGTTTGCCCTGTGTCTATCCAACATTGCAGATATGTTTTCCTCCCAAGCTGATTTCGTAACCCTGTGCTACTCTGCACTCTGTAATTGTACTGATCCATAGCCTACTGCTTTTTTCCCATTTGACCTTTGCTTTTCACTGACATTTGCAAAATGTGACTAAGTTGAAACCAGACTAAATAGATGTTAACAGCAAAATCTTTTTGCTGCTCTTTCTATTTAAAAAAAGATCTATTTTCTAGAACTATAGAATGTGAGGACAAATGCAAAAGTTCTGATATTTGCTATTACCACAGCACATCCAAACGCAATTAAAGGCATTGACCACTTGCTTATTTTTATGTGCTGATTTACACAAATCCATTCAAAGTAATGAGAAGCCCAGCTGGTACAAATCGTTACCAAATGCCTTTCGTAGCCACCTTTAGTCAGAGAACATTTGTTCTACGTTAACTGAGAACAAACTGTTTCAAATCATGCTGTAGTCCCTCAGAAGTATTAGACACACATTTATCAACTGTTTTGAAAGGCAAAATTAATTTACATGCTTCTCTAGCACCAGATGTGTGTTCTGACATGTCGTGGTACAACCGAGCCCAGCGCCTCGGTGCAGTTCCACAGCTTTTGGGTGGAGGGGACATTTCCTCACTGGGTAAAGCCACCTTGGCAGCAAAAGCTACTCAACAACCTATTTATTAGTAGCTGCACTCCTCCCCTGCTGTTATATTAATATAATGAATTGTTCACAGGTGCTCCAAATGAGGTTTAGATGATCGCTGGGAGCTTTGTTACTCAGACAAGCCAAATCGAAAGGAGCAGATGCAACAGTCCCCCAGCAGAAGTACAAAGTATGACTTAATGAAGGTCATTCTGCACATTTTGGCCTTGGCGACCCTATGAACAATCAGACTGTCATTATTTTACTGTTTCTAGACAGAAAAGTGATTTTTTCTTGCTCACTTGGCTTGATATTTTTTAGTCGTCTTTATTACATCATTGGGAGCTCTTAATTGCATTTAATCCTACTCCCTTTTAGCTAAAATGAGATAGTTCCCATATGATTGTTGTTAATCCGTGCTCTAAGTCATGTTTGAGCTTTAATGCTCTTTTTTGTGGCCATGTTTAAATCACAATGTACATTCAAACACTGGGCCAGGTGAACAGAGAGCAAAATGGACATTCCCAGCTGGAAATGCAAAATGGGGAGAAAAGAGGAGTTGGAAATTATGCCAGATACATGGCCTGGACATTTCCTGCAGGTAATATTGGTGCTGCCCAAAACCTGTGGTTTTCTTCTCTGCCTTGTTTTGTGGCAAATACAAACTAACACAATGCCATTATCCCCAGAAGGTCTGTGTATGCAATCAGCTTTGCAAATGTGGATTTACTGCTTTAGAAGTCTCCTCAAAGGCCATGCAGGATGTGAAAGAGCTGCAGAATGTGGGAGATGAGGGATGTGTCCTAGGTGTATCATTGGGAGGTAGAAGTGTCAGCCTAGCAGAGACCTGGGTCCTTCCCCCTGACTCTGTCACAGATTTCACTGGGATTTTGAAGAAAACCTCATTAAAGCCTATTCCTTGTGATGGAAACAGGGGTAAGGATGTTTTTCTTAGTAGCCTTTTTAGCTGTGTTTAGTTTATGCATTTCTGAGATAAGGCTTTTCCCTTGCTTTATGTCTTACACCACTCACCATGAAGGGATTGTGGTCTCAGCTGGAGCCTCTCAGTACTGTAATAATTGCAATAAATGTGAGGGCTACTGCACCCAAAGTGCTCCTTAATGTCCTCCTGCCCCCAGATAGGAAAGAGGAGATGCTCTTTTCCATTTTTTTTTCAGATTAAAGGGAATGCACTAAGGTCACAACGTGCATCAAAGGTCTGTCTTTGCATCACTCAGCCCTCCACTTGGCAGGCTCTCTAACATACACACTTTGATAGTTCAGTGACAGATATCACCAAGGAGAAAGGACAGCGTTTTAACCTTGAGTACACACGGCAGGAGAAAATTACACAGGGACAGAAAAGCCATGTACAACTGCTGTGCAATGAGCCGGAGAAAAGGATCTTCATTGGGCTTTTCATCTAGAGGGGGTTTGGCAAGGAGCTGCCAAATGTTTTGTAAAAGGTGGGGGTTACAGCATGTTCACAATGGCTGCAAGTGGTCAGTGGTGGAATTCCCAAGAGGACACCATTCCTGTCAGCAGATATTACTGAGGAGAGTTGTAGTGCAAACATGAGCACAATATTCTTAGTTCTCCCCAGAAGAGACATCAGATTTGTTCGTTCTCTAGCAATGTACATCCTTCTTTGCTCCAACAAGACACAGCACATTCAAGATTGGGTATAACCTAACTCTTGGGTGGGTTTTAGTGTGAAAAAATGTGTATCTGGATGCTCTTCTGGCTTGGGCCTTGGCAGACTTTGTTTGTGTAAGTGTACACTGGACTCCTGGGGGCAGGTGTCTTGTTTTTATTGGGTTTTATAGCAGAGGCTGCAGAGTGGAGTGCAGAAGTAATTGTTGAATCCAACCATGAAAACTGCCATTACTTGGTTTCTCTGTGACATCTGTTATATCCTGTTGTGCATGTGATGAGAGGCAGATTTTGTTTCATTTCAGAACCTGTTGGTGAGCATGAATAGTATCTAAAATAGCTGATGGCTCATCACAACACATATAAAAGCCATGCTTCCCCAGCTCAGCTTGGGGAGGTGTAGCAAATCAGGAGGATTCGGTTCCCGGACTGTGGCAGGGGCAAAGCATGGAGTAGGTGTGTCAGGCTGCCTGCAAAACCCTCTGTGGACCAGGAAAGGAAGATGTTACCAGAGCAGCAAAAACGGGAGGGTGGATTTATGGCTACCTGGATACAAATGTCAGCAACTTCTCTTTAATTTCAGCAGATTTTCCCAGGAACTGCACTTCCTCCCTCCAGTTTGGATTGAGGGGGATTGTTTCCCCAGCACAAATGTGGGCAGCGCCAGGCAGGGCTGGAGCATACGTTCCCACAGATTTGGGGTTGCCACGAGGGCAGGGGGCTGGGGGAGCTGCTGCACACTCCCATTTTCTCATCCTGGCATATGTGCTCCTGGTCACATTGCAGAGCCGTTTTACAGCTCCCCTCCTTCCCCATCAACAGGCCAGATGGATCTAGTCTTTCCTACCACCCACTCCTGAGCCGTGTTGTTTATTGACATTTGTCACTCCTAAGGACTTGTATTTCAGCAGAAGGTGAATATTCAGTTGGCTGCTATAGGTCTTTGTAGTTCATTAGCTATTTAATCAAATAATGACTTTTTTTTCCTTGCTAAAGACCATGTCTAGTATATATTTAAGTTCTGGGTGAAAATATTTAGTATCGGAAGCTTTGTTTTCTAAACAATATGGATTTTCCCTGCTCTGAAAGCTGACAAACATCTTGGTGTTCTTCAAATTTATTTTTATGTGGAGAAAACAAACTAATTTTAAAGAAGATACACTTTGGCAGATGTTGATGAGAAATGAAGGAATCAGAAAGGAAGGAGTTATTTGGCTTAACAATACCTCAGATTTCTTTTTATTCTGTGTCTAAACTTGATTCCATGTAACTTCTCTGGATCCTGATGCTCATGGTTTGGGCAGTTTTGTTAGAGGCTGACATAGAGATTCAATCTTTAATGCACAACACGCGTGAAAGTCAGCCTTCCAAAAGTTGCAATAATGTGTGTTTAGCATCTAAACCTGGAATTCGGCCCTCATATTAGGTTGAAGGGCTGCCACTGTATGCTCCAATTTGTTGAATGTTATCCTGATTTGGAAAAATACCACCTTCGCCACAGGAGCCACATATCTGAAAAACTATAATCTCTTCTGCATATATGCTGTCTAGTCTAAAGCTGGATCTTAACCATATGACACCTGCCAGTCTTTTAAAAATCCCATTTGTTAAAGATCTTTGTAATTTTCCAGGTTTTGTGGCAGTGGATGAAGACTCTCAAAATGCGTTGTATAGATTCTGTCTCAGTTCTGTCATAATTTCTTATTAAATGTGAATAAGTAGGCCAGGAATGAAAAAAGACATAGACATTTAGGAGTCTAAACTCCAGTGAGTGTCAGTGAGTAGTTTTCTAATATAAATAAATAGAATGTATTTGAGATATTATTTTAAACCTCAGTGTTTTGTCTCAGGCTAACATTATAAACTCTTTCAAGTGAAGGATTGTCTTTTTAGATAAACAGCAAAACCCCTTTAGAAAGGAAGCTCTGATCTAGTTGACACCTACAAATTTATTACAAAATAAAAATACTTCAAACATCCTTCATTTAAAATGTTATTTGAAGATTTATATTATTGCATTGAGTTGCTATGGTGGCACTTGCAATTTCCATTCCTGCCTGGAAAGCGTAAAGAGAAAAAAAAATGAATAACAAATGTCAGAAAGTAATGATTTGTCATGTTTTAAAATGTATTACAGAAATATCAACTTAGGCAAATATGTTTGGCTGAACTCTGGCATGCTGCCTGGAGCTGAGGCTTCCAGACTTGTGCAGAGCCTCACTGTGTGCAGTGCCTGGGGATTGGGAGCTCCAGGGTCCAACCTCCGCGCTGGACAAGGGGAAAACTGACATCCCAGGAGTAGTTTTACCTGAGTATTAATTTCATGGTGCTTTTCAGGGGTCCCAAAGTGCTGAGATCTTGTATTGGAACTTGTTACTGTTGAGCCACAAGCGTGGAAGTCCTAGGGTTAGTGTGATGGAGTGGTCCTGTCACTGACAGTCTCACTTTGTCATAGAATCATGGAATGGTTTGGGTTGGGAGGCACCTTAAAGATTATTTCCAGTTCCACACTCTGCCATGGGCAGGGACACCTTCCACTATCCCAGGCTGTCCCAAGCCCTGTCCAACCTGGCCCTGGACACTTGCAGGGATCCAGGGGCAACCACAGCTTCTCTGAGCACCCTGTGCCAGGGCGTTCCCACCCTCACAGGGAAAGATTTTTTTCCTAATATCCCATCCAACCCTGTCCTCTGTCAGTTTGAAGCCAGTCCCCCTTGTCCTGTCACTATGTGCTCCCATAAAATCATCAAGAAGCAGCAGCAGAAGAGTCAATAATCAGCAGCTGTTAAAGAGGGATTACATCCAAGTTTGGAAATGCTGATGTTGGTTCTGAAATGGCAAAAGGGAACATACGTTTTGGTATCCACAGAATGGTTTGGGTTGCAAGGGACTTTAAAGATCATCTCATTCCAATTCCCGTGCCATGGGCAGGGATGTCCATGAGCTGGACTCAGAGACATCATGACAGGGTAAAGGAAAAGGTCAGGAATAAAGCATTAAAGGCAAAGAAATGTGCAAGTTACTATTTAAACAAGAGGCTTTAAAAATACATTATTATTAAAAGGAAAATGATGAAAAATTGATATTTTACAGATATAGCTTTACATAGCAGTGGCTCAACTAACTCAAAAGTGGGCTAAGCAACTTTCAGAGCAAGGTGACAGGAATCCTTTCTAGTGCCTAACAGAAATAGCACATTAAATCTTACTTGAAAATGCCTTTTTCAGCTAGTGCTCATAATACCATGCTGAGGGCGTATTTCAGGATGAGTCTGAGGTTAAAAAAACACCTACTGAGTAACCAGTGGCACTTGCTTCAGCACTTGAGTTTTCCTCAGAGGTCTTCCATCCAATTACTGGCCAGATCCAGTGATATTTAACTTATCAGATCTGACAAGAGCTGAACCCAAGGTAGACTGACTGCCTAAACATTTATTTGTGTCAATGACACGTTTAAAACTCTCTGCTCTGTCTAAATATTTAAAAGGAAATATAAAGAGGAAAATGTAATGTGACATAAGAGGAAATGAAAAACAACCTTACTTGTTGAGGACATTCACTGCACACAATTGCTGTCTCCTGAATAGCTGTTATTTTAGCAGAAATTGAGGGGAATGCAGCTCTAAATATCATGTTCATCTGTCTCTTTTTAACAAAAAATGAATCTTACAATGGCAAGTGGATCTTTTGCTGTCAAAATCATGGAATGTGACAACAGCCAAGATCTTTAGGCACCTCTGAGTCTGAAGTTTTCAATTGTAAATCTACATCTAAAAATGAATGAATAATGAAGATAAATATGTACTTTGTAAAAAGAAGCTGCAGTATTGTCCAAATCAAAGGGCTTAAATGTGTTGGCTGCTTGTTAAAGTCGACAAAATATTAAGAACAAGTGATAAGAAGTTTTTTTACTGAAGAAGTGGAGAGTTAAAAGTTTTCAAACTCCCTTTTATTCTCTAATCCAGAGTCAAGCAAAATTTTGGAATTCTCTGTAAAGCAGATATTCTGTATTTTTATAGTAGAAATACATTTTCCATAGTGGGTACCCTTTGCTCTCCGTTAATGTGTTTTTAAGCTTGTGTGAGCACTCTGTAAGGTAATGTAGAATATGTGGGCTTGCAGGATGTAAGGGATGCTGAAAATTTTCTTCACTTGTGACATTCTCCCAGAAAAGAGTTTATTATTTCTGAGATGTCTCTGTGCGGATCATCAGTGGTATCTGGGGGGAATGAGAACACAACAGAACTCAGAGTGTGTGCATATATCATGCTTTTAGCAACATGTTCTCTGTTGGAACCTGACACTTAATGTTTGCAAAAGCAAACCCTCTCTAAATTAGTTTGCAGTTAATTGGCTGTGAAAGGAAACACACCTTGCCAAAAAGGATATGAAATATGAAGCAGTTTGGACTTGTGAAGGAGTTGATTGCTGTTCTTGGAGAATCACAGACTCTTTCATGGGCATCTGGGAAATAATGTGTTCATAATCTCCAGTGCTTTCACAAATTCCATTATTTGGCAGGACAGGCATCTTACTTGCTGCCATCTACTCAAAGATAAATTGGTTTTGGAGGGGCAGCCTTGGACTGTTGGTTGGAGCTGCTCATTTGCAGCTCAGGGAAGTGTTGGACTAGGATTGGTTCAGTAATATTTTGAATATGTGAAGAAGAATAATAGGGGGCTACCAGATAGAATGATGAGATCCTGTTTCTGTTTTTCCTCCCAGGGTTCAAACTGGAATGAATGGCCACATAGGTGACAATAATTAGTGTTTCTGTATGTCCTTGCCTGTCCGTGGGATCTTTCCAAGCATTCCTGGAGAAATTCTGATAGGAGGCCTCTGACACAGGAGTGGTAGAGATGGACATAAAATGAGTATAGATTGACTTATCCAAAGTCAGTGACAAAGCTGGGATCTGAAGCAAGCTCCTGAATCCCTTTCTGCATGTATAACAACAGGATTGTGCAATCTTTGTTGGGTTTTCCCTGTGACCACGCCACAGTATAGTAGAAGATTTACCTTCAGAAACCAGTGATTAATCTCTAGAACATTCAAGATTTAATACCATTTTTAGTATTTCCACATGTTGGCTTTTAATAAAGAGATGTCAGTGATTTTTTTTGGGACGATGCATTTTCCACCAGATTTCATTGTGTGGGCAAGAATTATCATAACCTCTTCCTGATATGTCACTTCCAGAAAACAGAGCGGCTTCCCATTTTTCATGGAGACCCACAACAATTTTTCTACACAGATGTTTTTTGGTGGGCAAGAGCAGTGTTCAGCAACCTGAGGTGTCTCTGAGGAAGTATCAATAGTGGAATAAGAAAGCTGAGTTGCTTTGCATTTGGGAAAACTGAGGATGAAACCAAATCATGATTAATTCTGCTGAATGGCTAAAGGAGCTCACTGTGTGGCCACAGCAGTAAGAGATGGGCTACCATAGTTACTGATAATGCAGCAGATACTATTTTCAGTCAGTGCCTAATTGCATTAGAGGAACTTATTAAACTGAAATCACTATTGTGTGAGGAGCTATTCACGTAGAGGATCTCCAGAGTGATCAAGATGATCCTGCTGTGGGCTACAATATAGATCAGTAAATGTGAAGAGGGGTTTTGTGAGAAGGCTGACATCTTGAGAGCTCACTTGGCAAGGGATGGGTCTGCACATTGTGCTTTATTTTACTAAGATGTTAAAGAAATAATGGCTGATTCTCTTTTAAGATATTGAGTGCCCCCACCAAAAATCCCAGTGAAGTGTATCATTGTAAATATTTCACTTCCATTTCACTCCTTTTTTGAAAGCACCACCAAAAGCTCCTTCTCAAACATCCCACAAAATTTCTTTATTTGGTAGCCCTTTATAATCAGCACTGCTTGAGATATATGAATTAATTTAATGAAGGTAAGGCCTATATTCCATCTCAGGGAATGACAGTTCTTATTAATGCCAGTGGCTGTCAGATGAGTGCACTGACAAGAACCCTACGGGGTTTTTGGCCAGTGGTTTGCCATTTTTCCAGGATGATTCTGGTTTTACAGTGTGCATTCTGCCTTAGCATTTCACGTGAGAAGCACACAGGCTTGCAGCTGGACAACACTGATGCTGATTAACTTACTCTGAGGTGAAACTGGGAAGTTTTTTGATTACTCTTTTCCTAGGGAGTCAGAAACCTTGACTGTGAATTATCAGCAAATTCACTGTCAACAATTATCCTGCAAATTATCTCTTATTTGCAGGTAAACATTTTTGCTCTGCGGGGTGCAGTGGTTTACTGGCAACTGCAGTGCTGATTGAAATTGGGTAGTATAACAAATTACTTAGAATCCAGATCTACAGGTATCAGTGGTAGATATTTTAATGTTGTTTTGAGGCAATTCTTTTAAAAATTTGTGCAGTGCTCTTGGTTGCAACATTGAATTCATCCTTCTCTGCAGTGATATGTGCAGGAACACTTAAATAGATTTTGATCATTGCACTTTTAGTACAAATCTAGTCAGGAGCTCAGTGATCCTACTTTCCCTTTAGTTGTTTTAGCAAGTAATAAGTGACTGAGAGCTGCAGAGGTGACTATTGAAAAATAGTTGAGAACTACACTTTTAGGTTTTAATCTTTTCAGGTTTTTATCTTCAGCTCCTCCAGCTGTTCAGTGGAAATGACATTTTTGGCCTACACATCTTAATATATGTAACTCTTAATAGTTCATCACATAATTGGTGATGGCATAGTGCATCATCAGAAAGGAGAATATAGGAATGATGAGTTTAAATAAGCTTTACAGATAAACACAAATGAAAGCTGTCAGTCTTCACACCAAATTTCTTGCTCCTTGGCTTCTTGGTCATGTTTTTCAGTAGAGAGAAGGAACTGGGACCAAATACATGTTCTCATGAGAGAGTTTGTGTTGCGAAGTTATGGCCTAAAAATATTTTACATTAAACCAGAACAGATTGCTTATGGCAACTCCTGCATAATGAAGGAACACAATGAAGAACTGCAGTGCATATTGCTGTTCAGGTCTGTTCTATTTTCATAGTTGTTGTTTTTTTTTAAAGTAGAAAATTGCATAGTATAATTACAAGTTCATTTGCATTCATATTACAAGCTGTGAGCTAGTAGTCTTTTATATTTAAAAAGTATTATTAGCAAGTGTGACTTGCATCCATCCGTTTCAGAAATGAATGGGAATGAAGTTTTATACTACTCAAAGTTCCTTCTCAGTCACTGCCAGCACCCCTCCTGTAAACTGCAGGACCTCAGTGAGGCCAGCAACTCAATAAATGCAACTTCATTTTATACAGTATGGGGTAAGGGGAGAGAGCAGTTCATTCACTGTTTTCCCACAAAAAAAAAAAAAAAAAAAGCCTTTTGGAAACTAAGTATCACCAATATTTTATTGGACCTAATATATATAGACAAGCACATCTCCTCAAGGATGCTCTCTATTATTTCCTAATGAAAAAAATTACTTTATTTCTCCTTCAGTTGTCTTCCTAGATGGTGAAATTCTCACCAACAGGAAATTTTGCTGCAATGAAGTTGACTACTAGAACTTACTTTTTAAAATTCACATAGAATAAGTAGGTTCAATTGAGAATCTGACCTTTCCTTTCTGTAATAAATTGAAATGAAGAAAACAGGTCTATAGCGAGAAGCTCCATTGCATCAACTACTTCTATAAATGTGGCTTGAATTTTGAATTTTTTATGTCATAAAGGTTATTACATGACGTTATCTTTTATGCTTAATACCTAATGTGCTGCAGAAAGAATAATTGAGGGAGATGAAACTGATAATATTTGAGAATGTTACCGGATCTGTGCATGTACTTCCAATCAATCTGTTCACTCAGCCTTTCCCTCTGCTCCCTGCCCTGTTAAGTGTGTTGCCACATTGGTTGAGCTCTCCTGCCTGTCAGGTGGAGGTAAAATAACGTGTGGACATCTTTCCACCTTGTGAGCATCCCTGGCTGTCATCCCGGGCTGTCCACATCAGCAGCTGGGTACCCGCAGGTCCTGCAACATCTCACTCGTAATTCCTGATCAGATCCAATCCTCCGTAATGGTCTGAGCCCTCTTCCCTGTCAGTGGAGGGAGACGTGGCCACTCAGCCCCGGGGGGTGAATCAGATCTATCCAGAGGCCGCAAAAAGCTTTTCTTTTAGTCATTTACCTCGGTTAGCGAGAGCAGCGCTGCTTTTATGCATTGATTGGAGATAATACTGGTGAAATGGCAATAACCTGACAAATGTACTTCTCTCTGTATGTAAATCCTTTCGGGAAGTGCATGACAGCCTCTGTTTTCTATGGGTTTCCGTTTGTAAAGAAGCTGTTATCACAGAATAAGTTTAATGGGTCGTGAATTTTGTGTTGAAAGGAGAGTCTCTCCATGACTTCTGATCCGCCCGCAACAGACCTATTGGCTCGGCAGCGAGTGCATTAGGCTAAATATGCTTCCTCCATTGACTCTGAAGGTAACAGCCCTAAATGCCTCATTAAATTTTCATGGGTGACTGCGAGAAGCCATGAGAAAAGCAGCACACTGGTGGTGGGGGCCCCCGGCCCGGCCCCAGCCCCGCGGCCCGGCCGG
>JAHLSL010000008.1:3766882-3825612 GCA_025920805.1 Petroica traversi
GTTTTCCCCTCAAGCAGGGGCTGCAAAGGAGGGGAAAACTCGGCAATCCCCCTGTGATCTGAGTGGTTTGGAGTGATTTCTTCTCGGGGTTGTCCACGGCCAGCGAGTCACCGGGAGCAGGCAGCCGGGAATGAAAGTTGAGAGCGCTGCGGTGGGAGGGAGGTGGGCGCAGGAGCTGCTGCCGGGCTGGATGAGGACAGCGGTGACAGAGCCCACAGGGGCCGGCAGGACAAGCACGGGACTGCGAACTCCCCAGAGCCAGCTCTTCCTTTGGTGTTTTCCAGGGGGTTTCACACCCTGGGAGCTCAGGTTCATGACCGGCACATTTGAAACGCCTCTATGAATGGGAAAACTGGGACCAATAATCATAGTAGAGAACAGTACATAACAAAGCTGGTTTCTGGGCTGGAGAGTCGTGGAGCTTGCAGACGAATGGGAAGTTTTTAATTTCCAAACAAACTTCTCTTTCATTGTACATTTCAAACCGTCAAGTCAATTTCCAGGTCTTTCCCCGAAGTAGTTTTAAAAGCAAAGTCCTTGGAACTCTTCGCCATTTGTCTAAATTCTGAATGCATGTCTGAAGCATTTAATCATGTTTATTGTTTTCAGCCACTCAAACGGAATAAAAATTACTTGTCGTTGACGAAGCTTATCTCGCAAGCTGTTTCACAGTATGTTTCCATTGCAAGACACGGCGCTGTGTTAAACTACTGATGACTGTATTGTTTATTGTTCTTTCATTCCTCACCCTCACCCCCCGTAACACCAGTATCAATCTGTTCCTTACTGCTATACTCAAAAATAATGGGGGAGCAAGTTTTCCCCAGTTTGGTATTTTCACTCGTAGCTGAGATTTATGCCTTTTATATTTGCTCTTAAGCTGTTTTTCATTCAGTGTGCTAAGGGCAGCTGATGTATTACAAAAGGCATCAAGGCATAAAGCTAAAAGGGACTTTCAAACTCCTGAGCTGAAGCTGTGGGTGGAATTAGTGCTGGATCCACAGCATTATTTATTTGTTTATCCACATACAAAACACCTTCCTGAAGCATAGGATTCCTTGCCCCTCTGTCATTAACATTTTATGTCATTACATGACTAAAATGTACTGCTCACACTGGTCTAGAAATACAGATTTATTGTTTGGAGTGTTTTGATCTTGGACTGTACCTCATGGGTGATTTTACTCCACTTTAACAGTATCTCAACACAGTGATGGAGGACACCATCATGTTTTCTTGTAGGATTACCTTTGGGATCTTAGTGACTGCACACATCAGTGGTTTCATCTTAGGAGGATTGAAATTGATTTTCTTTTTTTTTTCTTTTTTTTTTTTTTCTTTTAACTCAGCCAGTGAAAGACCCTGTGTATGTCCTTTGACCCATGGCCTCACACGATGAAGTGAAACCAATAGTGAAGGATGTAGACTTGAAGTAGCTGCTACTAAAAAGTGGAGGTATCAGAATGGCCCCCCTTGTCCTGGTGATGAGCCTGTGTGACTCTTTGGGCAGGACACACTTTTTAAAATTTGAAAAATTTTTATAACTGCTGCATGTGTGTATCAAAATAAATTTAAAACGTGAACCTTGTGATACTTTCTTTTAGTACTTTTGGTGGGTCCTTGCTCAAACAAAGAAAGATTGACCATTTCCTCTCATCCCTAACAGGCCCTTGTCTCTAAAGTATTTTATATTCCGAGTTTTTGCAAGGTATTTGTGTTGAATTTAGCAACAGCCAAGCTAGCCAACTAAATATCAATGAGGTGGGAGAACCTCTATTTTTACAACCCTGTTTGCATTTTAAAGTGATAGCAAATACTAGCAAAGAGGAACACGATTTTCTAGATGTTATAGTTCAAATTAACTTTCCCAGTCAATATTTAGTCAAGGTCTTGATGGTTAAAGTTAACTGTCCAAGTCAATGTTTAGTCAAGGTAATGACTTGGTTTTTATAAACACTACCCAAGCATTCTTGCAGAATTAATCAGAGTTGCTGGATCACAGTACGTTTGCTCAGGCAATTACTTAGGAATAAAGCTACGTTATTACTTGGTCTCTCATATGTCCTGTTCTATTTGGTGTTATTTCAGTATTTCAGCAGTTCTTGCGTTCAGCCCTTCTGTGGCTTCATTCTTACAGCACCAACTCTGTCTTTAAGGCTTTTATTTTCCTGGTGGGTTTGGGAGATAAAATAAGTCCTACGCTAACCTATTTTTGTGGGTAGGAAGATGAGGAGATGCCAAAAGTGCAAAAGCAACATTTTTTTAGGTCCAAGGAAGTCTTCAGGAGCCTGTGCTGGGCAGCTCCCCTTGTAGGGCTCAGGAAGAGATGAGTACTTGGGATAAAGCAGTCATTAACAATGTATGAAAACCATTTTGGTGCCTGGGACAAAAGCAATGAAATTGAGAATTGTTGGCATTGGTACTTACAGTGAAAGATGGAAGCATGTTGTGATCTGGGAAAGAACTGGAAATCGTTATTGTGATTCTTCATTTCTTGGCATCCCTTTAAATGGGATCTTCATTCTTCCAGGATGGCACTTCAGTCTCTTAAACTGACACTAAAATCACAGTCTGGACTTCATTGTACCACTGGGTTTTTTCTTTCTTTCTTTCTTTCTTTTTTTTTTTTTTTTTTTTTTTTAATTGTATCACTTGCAAATGCATTCCCTGCAATTACATGGGTATTAGAGTAGATATTCATTAGGATTTTACTAATCTGAACCTCAAGTGCTGTTCTGCAAATTTGCCAGCCTTTGTAAGGCAATGCTTGACTTCATCAGCTGCACTGTTTTATTATAAGTATTTTAATACAGTAGAATGAAAAGCATATATTCTAAACCAAGTAATTAATCAGATTGAAACATTTTCATTTTCGTATTCTGATTTGTCACAAAGAGAGCCTTCAGACTTATTTTTTGCCCTTAACACTAGTTTTTGCCCAGTCTAACTGCAGCAAAATGACATTTCATGGTTGTGGTTTAAGAATTTCACCCATGAATCAATCTTCTATTTCTGTTTCAAGGCAGCAGAATTGTCCCAGCTTAGAGGAGGTGAGCAAACCCAATACTGTGAGCTCCAGGAAGGGTACCTATATCTGTGTATTTAATCTTACACTGCTGTCCGACATTTTCAGTTCCAGTTGTAAGTAGTGTTTTAAGTTCTTAACTTTGTTTATTTCAGTGCTTCAGCCACGTGCACAAATCCTCTGTCAGGACACCCCAGTGTGAGCCTTGCTGGTGGCAGTGGGCTCTGTTGGCAGTGGTGGATCTCTCTCAAGGTGGTGCCGTATTGAAGAACCAGAGTAGAGCAAGACCTTTTCGCTTTTATCTCTTAACCAATATATTGTTTTTTGTGGAGTGAGATGGAGCTCATTCCCTGGGATGACCCTGGTGTGTTGATGCAGGTGCAGAGGCTGCTGTGTCCCCAGCTGTGGGGGAAGCAGCTGCCCGAGCCCCAGCCCTTCAGACAGCTGCACATCCTGACCAGATCCATCCACAGCGGAGCAGCAGCCTTGCTGAAGGGCTGCTTGTCACATCTTGCTCTGGCTCAGCCCTCTCCTGAGAGATGTGAAGCAGTTGACATGAACTTATGGCCCTTGGAGGCGTGAAGATTTCCTTCAGTTACTTCTGGAGTCAGGGAGGAGGATGGCTGTGGGTGAGCTGCTGAAAATGCAGTGCTCCTGAGCAGAAGCCTGCTGGGGGAGCAGGCTCCAGGCACTTTCCAGCCCGTGATCCTTTGCACTTTCTACAGAGAGTCATCCCATTACTCTTGGTTTAATGAGGACGCAGAGGTTACTTTTCTTCAGGGTATTTTATCTTTTATATTTATTTTGTAGCGTATGTTTTATATTCTTATCTTAAGGATAAGAATATTTTCTTAGGAGAGATACACAGAAGAAATTCCTCCCTGTGAGGATGCCGAGGCCTTGGCACAGGGAAAAAGAGAAGCTTTGGCTGCCCCTGGATCTCTGGACGTGTCCAAGGCCAGGTTGGATGGAGCTTGGAGCAACCTGGGATAGTGGGAAGTGACCCTCACCATGGCAGGGACTGAAACTGGATGATCTTTAAGGTCCTTCTTGACCCAAACCATGCTCTCGATTTTAAGATATGTACAATATAAAAAGAATAGAGCAGTTGCTGTTTTTTTTCTGTATTGAATTTTGTATGTCTCTTTGTGTGTGTGCATATATATATATATATATATATATATATATATGCAAAGATTCATTAGCTGCCTTTTTTGCTGCCTAAATATTTCTCAGATTTCCAGGTATAGTCAAGCAGTTACACTTAGAGATTCCCCACCCACCTCTTCCACCCCCAAACAGTGATTGCTCTTGTGAGTAGAGGAGCATCAGTTTCTTGAGAATCTTTGCAATTCCCCGAGCCTGAAGGCAAATGAATAGAAATTTAGTGGACCACCTAGTTCTTGACTCAGAATTCTCCAAAGAGGAGTCTGACCTAATTTATATCGTATTGGATCAAATAATCCTATCATGCATGTGTGCTTGCTGTTTTATTTTCTTTTAGCAGGCGTATTGCTGTCATGTAGAAACTTCAGATTTAGATGTTAGACAATGTCCCTGTGGTTTCAGGAGGTGCTTTTCCTCAGTGAGCACTTACTGGAAAATTACATTTAGAGGACACTTGTGAAGAGAAAGACAATCAAGGCAGAGTACTAAGGTGGCTAGAATTATTCATACCTGAATGTGAATGTACTGTTATTTAGTACTGAAGGTAATCAAGAGTCCTCTATTACAAGATCTCCTTGTTATTACTGAAGATGGAGCTGCAATGTCCCCAGAATGCTTTTTGTCGCAAAATGCAATATAAATATCTCTGTCCTCATTGTGATAGGGATTCTGGTGGGGTTTGATGTGGGTGTTTGTTGGGGCCAGCAGGTTTTGAAGCTCACAGGGAGCTGATCCAGCACTGCAGTTGTGGCCTCTTAAAACAATTCCAGGTGTGCAAAAACCTTCTCTGGTGCAGTTCTATAGAGAGTAGCACCCATCAGTCTGTCTGTCCCAAGGTACGTTCCAAAGCTTATCAATCCATCTATCTGTGTTCATGTTTGGGAAAAGAACTTTATAAAGATGCTGAAGTTTCTTCTTGGGAAGCTTAGGAAAGTTTGGAGTCTACAGAATTTCAAGATCCTGCCAACAGTTACCTGAAAACAATTCTTTGCTCTTGAATTTCTTGAAGAACTTGGATTACTGGGAATGCATCTGATGGAATACACATTCCATGGTTTCCCTTTTATATAACTGTCTTCTACCCTACTGATAGATCAGTTACCCAGAGAACAGCAGGCATCATATTGATTGTTTCTGAACCTAAAGGATTATATTTTTTTTCTCAATAATTGAAGTAACTGAGCAAAAAAATGTGTATGGTCTTTTTTTACACCATAAAATTAAGCGCAATTTCTGTTCCAGGTTACTTGAGATGCAGGCCAATAGACCATGCTAAAACAGCAAAGGAAAAGAGCACTTCAACTTGTTTAACCTTTCCAGGAGCTGTCAGTCTCTGCCTGAGACTGGCCAGAACACTTCCATTGGCACGTGCTTTTTGCCAGATTTACATGGATTAGGTCACTCGAGTTTTTCCCTCATTGAGTTCATACCTTTCCTTTAATCCTCTTTCATTGTATCTATCAGGACTGATGGGGGGACAGAAAAGCTTTTCTTGTATTTAGGATGTTTTTAACAAATAGTTAGCATCAAGAATTTGTTCTACCTCTTTTGATTTCCTTGTGTAACTTTTACAAATCAAATACTTTTTAAACTTTCTGCTTGTGGCTGTGGTGGGGCAGGAGACTGTTTCCTTGGTTAGTGATAATGGGCCACATTGGTAACTTGGTGTTGTAGAGGATTCCAGGCTTAGGAATTTCCAAGCAGCTACATAGTTAGCCAAGCATTAAAGTAATTAGGAAAAAAAGCAAAATACTTCTGTACTTTAATGTAGCACAGCTGATATTCAGGAAATTGTACTGCTTTTCAGTTCATCAGCAGTTGATGCAGCAAATATTTTATTAATATTTCCATTTTCCCTTTCATTCATATATGAAAAAAATACACGCTTAATTTAGTTTTATTGTTACTGCTTCTCATGTCAGTTTTCTTCAAGCTCTGAGGCCGATTAACAAGTTCAGAACTTTTAATGGCAAGATGAGATGACCTGTTAGGTGTTCATGTCTTAACTTTCAGCCGCTATTCCATAAATATCAAAGGTCTTCCCAACAGGTGGATTCCCCCCCGCTTTTTAAATATAATGAAGGTTTTCCCATGCTAAGATTTTTATTTCTGTGAATGTGCACACATTTGGAAATGTGGTTCTTGTGCCACAGTAACACTGACAGTGTCACTTGAAAATGTTGTGGCCCCTGTTTGTGATTTTAAAACACCTGGTAGTTGTTTGCAGTAAAGACTCCCCTTTTTAATTGCGCTGTAATTAATACAAAACAAATCAACAGGAAGTGCTACTTCACACAGCATGCTGGCAGTTAGCTCAAGTTTAAAAACAGTAAAAAAAAAATCAGTGAGTTTAATAAAGATTATTTTATGAATGGGGTTTTTCTTTGCAGCTGCTGAAGTAATCAAATCTCACATTTTGGCTTCAGGACAGTTTTCCACCCACCGTCCCTGTGTGATAGTTTTTATATATTGTGACCCATTTTTCTTCTTTCTGAAAACAAGAGAAATAAAATGTTTGAGAAGTCCTAAAGAGGATAACAAATTGAATTGACCACTTACTGTTCCTGGCACTCAAATTTTATGGTCCTTACCTCCATAGTGGTGGAGTGAGCTATTCACCAGCGCTGCGTGAGAGTTGCAGCTGATGAAATTTGGTAAAGTTCTTTCAAACCAGAACCACTGCACTGATTTACATCGCATGAGGGCTTGTCCCCCGTTGCTATGTTACATTTGTAGCAAATTCTAATTGAATTGGTGCATACAGATCCTCAGAGAAAAGTGAGAATTGTTACTGCGTGAATCCCACTGTGCAGGGCTTCAGTTTCTGGATTTCAGTGCAGGATGCTCCCGGAGAGAACATGAAATCTTCTTTATGCTGTCAAACAGCACCAGAAAAATAACTCTGCCACAGCCTCAAATAGGCCTGAGACTTCAGCACTGCTGAGTTTGGGATTGAAAAACAACAGCAAGTGATTTCCCTAAGGGAGCTCTGGTTGCAACTCTTTATTTTCTTCATGGCAGGACTGTTGGTCCAACAAAGTACCTGTGTGTGGTTTTCCCTTTGGTATGAGGAGTTTTTCATCTTTCATTCTTGCATAATTTGTTCTGTTGGATTCTTGCATGAGGTGAAGAGACGGCAGAGGGAGGACTTTCCAAGGGATGGTTCTGTGCCTCACCAGTCCTTGTAGAAGCAGCTGAGTTTGTTAACTTGGACACAATACAGCTGAAATTTAGGTGAGGAGAATCCTATTCAATCCCTGAACTCGAGCTGCCTTTTTTCCAGGATCCAGGGGAGCAGATCATGCGCATCAAGCTTCGAAATATTGCTCAGGCTGTGCAGGGAGCAGACTCAGTGCTTTATTGCAAAGATCATCTCTAGTTCAAAGAACAGACTGCAAGTGACCCATACACATTGTGGGTGGCTGATTCTGCTAATCGGGGTTTTTAGATGGAGCTTTTTGGAGGAGATGGGAAGAAGGACAGTGCAGAGAAGGGAAATAGTACAGGTAGAGTAATTTGTCTTGTGGATCTGGGATCACAAGAGTAAATTTTCTTGATGAATAGAGTGTTCCTTATTTGTGGCAGAAAGAGTGTACATACTTTGCAACGTAGCCAGTGAGTAAAGCTGGTATAATGTCAGTTTTAGTGTCTGTATTGGACTACATGTAAGACTTCTTCTCATTTTGTTGAGCTAGGATTGTCCTTGGCTGTTTCACAGTGATTGGTTATGAATTTGTGAAAGAGGAGTACTCTTAGGTTCAGTGACAGTGAATGTGTCTCATTTTCCTATGTGCACAATTACTTTAATAAGAAAGACTAGCACTGGATTTTTCCAAGTCAGTCTGAGGTTTGGTTTATCAGAAGAAACAGGCATCAAGAAACCACCAGGAATTGTGCTGATTTAGTGTATGTCTGGTTTATTCTCCAAAAAACCATTCTGGAGATCAGTGTAGGTTCACTGTTTTGTATTCAAACAATACTGGAAAGAAGCAAAAGAACTCTAGCAAGGATGTCTGGAGGATTCTTTCTCACTTGGGGCATGAACATTGCAGGTTTTCAGTGAAAATTTTCAACTTAAGACCAAGTTATAATCAGCAGGAATAGAAGTAGTTCATGATAGCTGTGTAGTTTTAACATGAATACAGCATGAAAAAGTTCAGCCTGGAGTTCCAGGAGATGGTTGTAGAGGTTTGGTCACTGCTGGCACACTTCTGTTGGGCTGCATCTTTATCATTCCAGTATCAGTGCATGAGATAAGGTGCAGACATGACAACATTGTGTGTATTAATTGTTCCAGCAATTGCTTCCTGTAAGGAGTTGGCCACACTGGGTACATTAGGGAGAGCACAGTGCTGAATAGAATGAATTGTGTATTCAGATGCGCTTTAGCTTTTACTTTACTTGCAGAAAGTGGAGAAAATCTTGTCTGCCTGTCTTGAGAAGTAAAGGGGATAATGTCTGGAGGAACAGTTCCAATGCCTGACAATTAATAATAGCACTTTGAAGAGAAGCTTTTAGCAGAAGGCAAGCACATAGGTTACAGAGCAGTACAGAGAACAATGTAATTTTTCTGCTAATACGTTGAGATCAAATAACTCATTAATAGGAGAATAATTTATAAGGATGATGCAAGTTGGAGAGTAAAGTTCTTCTAAATATTAATCTACTGCATATATTATTTATTGTTGTAATAAAAGGTTGAGGAGTAGACAAGGGAGACTGAAATGCCTTGCAACTTCTAGTAGAGTTCACAAAGTGCTTTTTGAAAGGAAATTTCCTTTAAATGAAAAATGCTGGCTTAACATTTTGATGAGGTGGTGGTAATAACTTGTAAAGTTTCCTAATGCATCTCTGTGCAGTGAGAGGGAAACTTCTGAACCAAGGTTTTCTGCAGGCTGGACAACCCAACTCTCTCAGTGTTTTCTCACAGCAGAGCTGCTCCATCCCTCTGATCACCCTGGTGCCTCCTCTGGACTCACTCCTACAGCACCACGTCCTTCCTGGGCTGTGTATCACACTTGGGAAGAGAAATCCTGAGTTTTGGTACTCATGAAAGAGTCTTGCAAACCTCACACCTTGAATCTCACATGCCACAGGTTGTCTTTTTAAAGTAGCCTACTTCATTTGTGGTTACAGCCTTAGGAGCTGTGTTACAGTGCACCCTGAGTTTCAAAAATACAATGTGAAAAGCAGCTCAGGGAAGAGTCAGGGTGCAGAAAAGAAACAGCTGCTATTACAGGTACAGTGAGTTACTACCCACAGCCTGCCTTTTATCCACTGAATAATTTTATATTTGACAGCGACTTGTGAAACAGTCTAATGACGTGTTAATAAACTGGAGTGGGATACATTTTAGTTGTTGGCTTTTTCAAAGGTTGTTTTTTTTATCTGCTGGCCTACTTCTTCAGGAGAGTGAGTAGATGATTAGGTTACGTATTCTATTTTTGAACACTCTCCTTGTAGTACAAAGCCTCACAGGCTTCTGTCATTCAAAAACTTGACACGACTCTGAATCCCCTCCTGTGATAATTCTGATTGATCACCGAGGCTTTTAAGGCTCTAATGCCACCTGTAGAAGAATTCTTAGCATGTGACAGAAATGTATCTTGCTTATTTTGAAGAAGTGGAGTTCGCACACATTCACAAAGATGTGTGAAACAGTTCCTTGTAAAATTTTGCAGTGATTGCAAGTCAGACAATATGTGTAATGGAGAATTCAACCTTCTCTATATTTTGTGAAAGGTTTTCATGTGTTTCTTGTTCTTGTGTGATATTCTGGCACCTGTTGATGTTTGAAAGATTATTGCCATATTTCAGTGCATAGTTTTCCTGGAGTTAGTCAGGGATGCTGTTCCTACCATTAGATAATCTTCATATATTATTGTTGATATGTGTAGGAATGTGTTGTCTTAACATAAATAAAAACTTTCCTTTAGATTTTAGCTGTGGTAAACCAGATGTTTTTGAGCCCTGGTTTAGTGCTTTGCAGTGCTGTTGTGTAGCTGGAAATCTCCCAGAGAGTCTGTCCCCCAGGGATCCCCTTTTCCTCATGCCCAAGTGAGCAGTGAAAAAGCTTTTGCCTTGTCAGAAACCTGTAAGTTCTGGGTGTGCTACCAGTTTCATTGTCTTAATCTCAACTGGACGTAGGTAGAAAATGTAGCACTACTTTCTGAAATGGCCATCAGAGCTTCCTAATGAGACACTTGGATTTTTTTTTCTCCTTTGACAGAATTAAATGTTACCTATTAACCATAATGCTTAAATTGATGAAGTGTAAAACTAGTGAAATGGGTTACAGGGAAAGGAAGTGAAAATATTATGAACCATGTGCCCTAATTTATGTCTTCTTAGAAAATTCATCTAATGAAATTAAGTATTTGGAATAATTCAGCTTATGATATTTGACAAGAAATACAGCAGTAATGGTAGGATGATACTGCTTTTAATATAGTAAGGAAGATACAATTCCTTTTCTGGAACATTATTATTAAGGAACATTAAGGCCTACTGTGTTGAAATCCATGTGCATTATAAAGACCAGGTTTTCTTTTTCTGAGGACCTGCACCATTTGGTTTAATTGAGTATCTGTGACAGCAGCTTCTGCTGTATTCTTTGTGACCTTAAATAGAGGCAGATGCGATGCCAGCTCTTGGTGTGAGTTCTCAATCCCAGTTTCCAGGTCCCTCTGCTCATAGCTCCTGATCTGGATGCAGCTCTGCTCTCATAGATAATTGTCTCCATCCACTCTTAAGCTCTCCCTCCTCTGAATCTGTTTTTACATCTTGACTCCCAGGCTGAACCTGCCAAGTCCTCCATTATTAAACAGCACTCACAAATTCTTCTCTTCTGCTTCTCGTGGTACAAGACTTCGCGTCAGAGTCGATCCCTTTTTTTCTCTGCTCTGGCTCTTGTGTTTTATGCATTCAAACTCAGCAGCTTGCTGGGTGCCTGCATGGAAAGATGAACCTCTTGCTGTCACTTCCAGTGTTCTGTGTGATTTCAGTTCAAAGCAGTAATTAAAGAAATAGTCCATTTTCCAGGACAGTGTTTATAGGAATGTAAATGTACATTTTAGTTCCTTCTGGAAGCTGGGGTGGTAGTGTAGTGGGATTCTGGTATAAAGGAGTCATCCTGGACAAATGTAGAATCTCTTTTTTTTTGTTTGTTTAAGTAGTATTTGGCTTGGGATTTTTGGTTTGTGGCCTTTTTTTTTTTCCTGTTTGTTGGGTTTTGGGTGTGGTTTTTTGGGGGAGGTTCTTGTTGGGTTTTTTAAGTATTAGTAAGAAAACCAGATCTGTGATATGAAGACCAAATCTTACTCCCACAACTCAGCTTTTCAAATACAACTTCATAATGATTATTTAGTATGGTCAAAACACAGTATCTACTACAGTCTTAATTTTGGAAGTGATTCAACCTATTCATCCCTCATGTCCTGAAAATCACCCCAAGGCAGATACACTTGACAATGTAGAATTGTAACCTGAATAGTTAAAAATCTGGCAAAGCTGCAAAGTATTAAAGGGAGTGAGAAGTGTCAGCCAGCCTTATCCACAGGTGATGCTTCTTTGAGAAGAGAAAATTTAAATAGCTAACTTATTTAAAGGGATATATTTAGCAAAGTTACTGTTGATAGCTACATCGTAAGTAAATTGCCCCGAAGTTTTGGTGAAATTTTAGACCTTGAGACCAAAGGTGTAAGAGGTAACTGGAAGAGTGAATTTTGTGCAGATTAAGTAGTCACTGAGGTACTCTGGGACTGGTGGGTGTAGTCAATATAAAATGGGTTATATCTGATGACTCCTGTGAGACAGAGCATGAGGTCATTGATACCAGGAGTTCTCTTGGCTCCTGTTGATGGGGGAGAGAAGAATTTAAACTATACTGATGTTTGGCTTTTTATCTTTCTCAGCATCATCATGGAATTTTTGATGTCTGAACATATCTGAAACACTTCATAAATGAGTTTGGGATGTGGTTTTGGAATTTAGGGTGAGGAAGATGTATAAATAAAACCAATATTACTCTTCTTGGGCCCTTACTAGGGAATTCTAGACATGCAAATGCTAAGTCAGGGAGTGGAAATGTCATCCTTCAAAGACACACGAAATGCAAGGACTGTGATAAAAGTGTTGTGCACTTTGAGGTGTCTGAGTTCCAAAGAAAGCTTGTAGTTCATGGAATTATATCCATGAGTCTTTTAATATACTCAGGTTGTTCTTTATTTCCTACGGAGCGTTGCAGAATTCGTTTCCCTGGAGGTGACTGAAGTAAGGCTGGAAAAATCCTACCTGATCTTTAATAATCCTTCACAGCATGGTAATACTCCAGAATTGTACTATCATTGGATAATTTACACTTAAATCCTTTCATCTCTGTGCTCCCACCTTCAAAAAAAAAATCCTTTATTATTATGGGGAGCCAGGGACTGCACACTTGAAATACCTTGGCCTTGTTGCCAGTTCAGTCTCACCTGCTTAGACTGATTTATTGTGATTTTTTTTTCCACAGGACAAGACTGAAAAACACATTTCTCCCAATATAGTTAATAGATTCAGGAAGTAATTTGTAGATCAGGAAACAATGGATCTCATATAATAAAGGCAATGCCTAGGTAATTCATAAGGAAGATAAACTTGTACTGTTAAGCTTGCACATTTTACTCTTATTTGTAGCCATGTATTGCTCTCCTGTGCTTTCCACCATTAAGCTGTAACGTTACTGCATTAGTAAAAAAGCACTGCTGCTTTGCCTGGCTCTCAGAACCACACAGAAAATCAGATAATGCATTTTACTGAATTATGAAGAACTGTGTTATTTGTTTATAACTGCTCACTTAGTTATTGCTCTCAGGGCTCCATGGTACAATTTCATCACTTCCCAGCATCGCTGGAATTCTCACAGGCTGGCGTGAGGCTGCGAGGGGACAGAGCAGTGACTGGCAGCTAAGTGTTTCAATCCAGTCAGAAAAGTGATTTATTTCTGTGAGGAGGAGTGTAAAGGAAATGAGAATGGCTGTTTTTTTGTAAGTGATGAGCTGAATAGTCATCGCATCGCAGTTAAATGCTGGAGGTCACACATAAACACTGAAATCTGGAGAAAGGAAAAAAATACAACCCACAGGAGTGTGTCTTGTCACCCTCCGTGCACACAGGCCTTGGGAAGCTCATGATGCTGAGCATGTCCTGAAAAGGCAGCACAAAGCTTCAGTGTGGAATCCTTCCTGTTACAGGGTTTTTCTCACAAAAGAAGGGATATGAAGCATTAAAAGGCAGAGTGTTGAGAATTCTTTGCTGTGTGTTACACACCTGTGAAGTTTTAAACTGTATTCAGAATTCTGGCATTGCAGAATGTTTAAACTGGACCGAATTAGTTGTAATAGGGCAGATGGTATAAATATCTGGGCAAACGGATCCCCTTTGGAGTTAAAAATATAACTTAACTAGAGCAAAAAGAGGAGTAAAAACATTGGTGGAATATTATATCTGTGCTTTAAAAATATTCATAGGTATGCCTGAGATAGGAACAGATACATTAAAGTTTTCATTGCCTACTTTGAGGCAATAGAAATCATGTAATTTTATGTCCTTCTTGAAGTGCTGGCTTTAATCTGAAGGAAAATAATCCTTTTTTATGTAGTCAAAACAATAAATATTATATAGCAAACTTGACAGCATTAGATGATGTTTATAAGAGAAAGGAAATTCTACTAAAGTTTTTTGCTAATGGTGTATCATTCCTTCTATGAGCTCATACAGATATAAAATCCAGAGGAAGCCAGCAGATAGTTTTGAATGAAATTAGGTCTTTCTCAGATTTTAAACCTCCAGAGCCCACTGAAAATCTGTGCTCAACAATCAGTGCTTTTATGGCACGGACGATACCTCAGCTATCAGGAGACTGCTTTAGTGGGGTATTCCCTAGAAAGCCCCCTGTAGCCTAGCCTACATTTCATCTTCTTTTTCTAACCTAAATCCTGAGGTTGTCAAACTCTTTCATAAAATGTATGCACTAAAATTTGATGAAAATGTGGCTACATAGAGAAGGAACTACTTTATGAGAAGCTTTTAGTGCTGACAATAGAGAAACTTTTTACTGTCTCATGAAAAACTGAAAGTCTGACTGCAGGGAGAGAGAAGGAGACTTACTTACCTCTTGGGCAGAGGAGGAAGCTCTGGGTTTGCTGCTGAATGTACTCAGGGGAAGTGAAGGTATCTGCAGTGTAAAATAATAAAATATAAAAGCAGCCCTTGCTCTCGCAGAGACTGGATGGCAAAGGAGAAGCCCCACTTTCTGATTACTCTGATTTCTGGATTCTTTATGCATCCAGATGAATTGATATTTCTTTTGATGGCACCCATTAAGGCACAGATTTTGAGGCCTGTTTTGTCTCTTCCACAGGGAAAGTGTATGATATGTTGATAGATGTGTGATCATGGTAGTTTTGGAAGATGAAGGAGAAGAGAAAATGTGCTGTGAGCAGGAAAAGCTACTTCAGCATTTCTTCTCCCTCCTGTCTTTTTTTTCCTGAGCTAACAGTCCATTCAGCCTGAATACAGATCTGTTCTTAATGTGTTCAACTGCATTATTTAGCCCACCACTGCAAGCTAAATTGTTATCCCTGCAGATGGAATTGCTAAGTTGATTTAATGGAGCTTTGTTAATCTGGAATTTCATTTAAATCTTCTCTGTCCATTGTGTTTAGGAAGTGTGATTTTGACCAAAAGACACAAATACCCAGTAAGAGCAGCTCTTTAGCTCCTGGATTCCTACAAGAAGACTGTGAGGAGACTCTTGCCTTGTGAGAAGCACTTAAAACTTGCTATTAAGTCCTGTAGTGCCTCTGTTTGCATCACATCGATCCTTTGGAAGGGAAGCCCTGGAGGAGCAGATCTCTGTTGTGCTCAGTGGCTGTGAGTAATTACTGAGAGACACAGAAAAAATACCTGAGTGCTTTATTCATGACCTGCTTAGTGCCTGCATTCCTCACTCCTGCGTGGCTGGAATGAGCCACCAGTTGAAAACACAACCAACTGCTGGCTGAAAAGATCTGCAGTGCTTAAAAACCCTGAAAGACAGAGATATCAAATAGTCCCCTGGAAGGATAGGGATAAGGATTACATGAGAGAGGGAATTTGCAAGCCTGGAATGTGTTTTTCCCTGCAGTATCTATTTCCATTTTCTGTGAAATGCCTTTCAATATTTAGGTTATTTCACGTTTTGTTATAATCTGTTGGATGGAGATCAGATATGAGATTTACGGCCTGCAAACAGGTTGAAATGGTTCTTGATGGTGTCAGGAATATTTGCAAGGTTTTAGCAGCTGATATGGTGCAGATGAGTGTATAATATAAATAATAACATTTATAATCTGTATTGCTATCCCATTCCCCAGAACTGTGGAGGTGGATTGGAGCCTTCCTTGCCTTTATTTCCCCTCATGGTCCTAGGCACCGAATCAAACAGGAAAAAAATCCCAAATGATGTTTTAGAATGCTTGGTACTAGAGACACTTGCAGTTTTCTGGTGAGGAGATAGCAAAATGATGTGGCTCTGGGTATGAGCTGGTCAGGGCTGTCTCTGGTCAAATATCAACATCTTCTATCCCTTTCTCTCTCATTCATTAAACCACACAACAAATGACATATTCCAGGTGAAATTTTAACAAATAATTGGCTTTCGAGGACTGTGTGACCCAGGTTTGGGAGGGCACTTGGACCTCCCCCTGAAGATGCTTTTTTGGCAGCAATGTGTGGTGATACAGATGGAAAGGGTCAGAAATGGGATGAGTGCAAATTATTAGTTGTTGAAGAATATTACAGTGAAAATTATAACCTCTCAGCTGTCCTCCCTTCCTCAAGCAGTGCAGCCAGTAATCCAGTCCAGATTGTTTTTCCTGAGGCCTCATCTGATGCAAGAGCAAATAAACTTTGATTACTGAGCAAAATAACCCTCTCATCTGAGTGGGTTGTCCCACCTTGAGTGGGACTTAATACGAGCAGTCAGACTTTCTGTAACAGATTTTATGCAGGGTCAGGCTTCTGTTTGCAGGGTTTGTTAGTGCATTTCTTAACTGAGAATTATAAAGTTCTGTGTTACCTGTGAAATGCTGAGTGTTTAAAGCTTTCTGCTCTCTAACAGCTTTCTAGCTTCTCCTTGTTTCTCCATAAAGTCTGTTCTTTCCTAAATTATTCTGTCTCCTCAGAGAAATCTTCAGCTTCAAGAGACTGAACTGCTCATGGTGCCAATCTGTCCTCACTTTTAGCTGAAGATTTGTGTTAAGGAAAATATGATATGATGCAAGGACAAAAGGTGTTCCTGCCCAGATTCCCATGTTTGTCCGTAATTAATGTATTATTTCCTGTTAGTTTCAAAGGATTTCTTTCTAGTCAGGAGTTAAATGGATCCATTCAGTGTTTATATTTATGCAAATGATGGTTGTGTCGCTCGGGTTGCAACATTAAAGAAAAAAAGGCAGATATTTTACATGCCTTTGAGTATTGAAGTGATTACAATTACCTACATAAAAGGAGTTGCTTTATTAATTAATTAACTTGGAGAAAAATGTCTAGTGACCCTCTGAAGGAATATCAATAACTAAAACATTAATTATGTAAATAAGAGCTGTCTTTACTGTTCATTATTCATAGTTTAACATGAAAATTGCCTTTTAAAATAATGCTTCATTCATATATTTTAATAAATGTCTAATCTGCCTAGCTTGTCACTTCGATCTAGATTTTGAATCAAAAACTGTAGTGACATCAATACAGACCTTGGGGCACTTCCTTTGAGCCATCAACACCAGTTCCTGATTGCTGGGCTGGCATTTTTTAGGGGACAGGCTCTCTGAGGCAGCAAATCCCCTTTGGGAAGGAGTTCTTGCAAAATTCTTGTCTGGAGAGACAGAGTTGCTGCATTTCAAAGGTGAGGAAGGAGAGGAAAGAAGCAGCAAAATACTTGCTGAGCTTTTGTGACTGTCCCATGGTTTCAGAAAGAAAGCAGAGCTGCAGAACCAGCCCAGCTCCAAGTCCTGTGCAGTTGCGGAATTGAATTTTTCTCGGAGTCAGAGGGAGCAGTAGCAAGGAACACAAATACCACAAGCAAAACAAGGTTAGACCACGTGTTTGGTTCGTGTGATCTTGTGCTCTCAGTAAACTTGCTGGTCCTTTCTACATTGGGAAGATGTGACTGAATGCCTCCTGGCAAGTGCTGCAGGTGATTTCATACAGTTTATGAGAATCCTTGCCTTGTAAAGAGCTCTGCCTTTTTATTTTCTAAAGTTTCATCGAGCGTGTTAGCAAATTCTGATGAAGGATTCCTGGAGGGTTTTATTCCTATTCTTATCCCTAAAGACAACAAACAAAGGATTCCAGGGCTGCTTTTTGCTCAGGTGTCTGTGAGTGCACCTGTAAGAAGAGAGAGAGGAAGAGCTGTGTTTCTTTCTCATAATCTCAAAGGCTGTGCTGCACATAATCTTGAGTGTGCAGACAAAAAATAGAAGCTGTGCAGTCTCAGAAAATCTTTTACTCTCCACTCCCTGAAGAGCACCTGCTTATGAGCATAAGACGTTCAGATTTCCTATTTTTAATGCCTCAGAACTCACTTTGCCCGTAGCAGGAAAGGCTGATGAAGAAATACGTGTGTCCCCCCCGCTTTCCCTTCTAGCGTGATGGATTGTGGAAGTCCTGATTGAAAATTCTAATCACAGCCTTGCAGTCCTTCAGATCACAACCCCTGACAGTTGATTCACTCCTTTTCATGCCTGCTGCCTCTGACTGCTCCTGGTGCCTCGTCTGCATGAGTCTATCATTAGCACATGGAGCATGATGGATTGGCCGGGGCACCTCCGTCCTCAGAACCTGGGAAATGCTTCTCTTTCAGAATCAAAGAACCTGTGTGATGTGATGAGTGAGAGAAAAGAGAAGTACAGTGTTGGAGGTGCCTGTTTGCTGCCACAGTTTAGAGGAAAAATGATGCAATATGGGGACTGAAAGGACCTTGTCTGTTTTTTTGGGGATTTGGCTCCTTGCTGGGAGCAATGCAGGAAATCATGGATGTGGAGTGGTGCCTGAGCTGAGTCTGGCAGGTGCTCAGCGCTTGAAATACTTTTTGGAAATCAGAGCTTCCAAAATTCTCCTTAAAGTTCAGCCTGTTAATGAAATCATTTAACTTTCTGTGAGATCTGCTGGCAAAATGATTACTAACAATGGGTTTTGGTACTGACTGTGGGCTCGGCTCACTTTGGTGGATTCTCTTCTAAGACCCTTTCAACAGGAAAGTTTTGCAAATGTTTGCATCTTGCAAATGCTTTTATTCATCTGTGTGACTTGGCATTTAATGTTTCAGTGAACAAGACAGTTCCGTTTTGGCTCCAGTGAGAGATTGATAGGAACAATTTTCGAATGTGGTATCACAACAAAGTGAAAATATGTCATGTTCAAATACTGAGCTCTGATGCGTCATGCGGTCTTGTAATAAATGAAATAGCACTACCAACCTGACAGATGTGCAAGAAAACGGTTTTAAATTTATGATGATTAATTTTCAAGATGAACTGCAATGAAAAAAATTGTTAGTAGATACTTAAAGAAGGTAAAGGGAACCAGCTTTCTGAAATGAGAACAGGCAGGTAATGATAAAGCAGCCTTCACTTTTATATTTTGCTTTCTAAAATTTAAGCAATGGGAAAATTCGTATTCTGGCTGCTGCAGCTGGCGTTAACAACTACTTATGCAAGTGTAACATCTCATGGAAATTCCACTTCTTGGATTTGTGCTACTGCTTCGTGCTGGTTGTCTTGGAAGGAGGAGTAACTCAAAGCAGAGCTGAAGGGTTTCTGCCTGGTGATGCTTTCAGTGCTGTCAAAATAAAACAGCACTGACCTTAGTGGGAAAATAGAGGTAGTTTGATTGTGCCTTGAAAGAATAGCAAACTTTTCTGAAGCTCACCTTGTTTGTTCATTTTGAGGATTTCCCACTTGAACAGACTTTGTTTCGCTCTAGAACAGTTAAATGTAAAGGATGTTGTTTGGTAACATATAAACTGATTTAGTTGAGCATTTTTAGGTAATTAGGTAAAACCAGGCCTTGATAGCCTTCAGCAAAATCAACTTCTGCCAAATGCAAGGTAAAATATTGCCCATCCCTAGCAGTAAACTCCATTGTTTCAAGCTGTGTCCTAATGAGGCCAAAACTGAGCTTTCCATGTGGAAATCGAGAACAGCCTCAGAAAAGATGTGGGCTCTACTTTTTTCAGAGCAGGAATTCAGCAGGGGAAATAAACAAGATGTGTTTAAAAGGAGATGTTTTGTTTGTCATTAGCACTATAAACTTTTACATGGGAATGTTTTAGGTTGATAGCAAGTTATTGTGGGAAACCCCAACACTTGTCTGCCAGCTGTTGACATCAGGCACTCTGAGAGCAGCTGGCCTGGAGCATCTCCTCATGTCTGACCTTCCTCATCATCAGCAGTGCTCCCTCTTCTCTGTTAAACACCACTTGATGGTTCTAGAATTTTTCCTTATTATTTCAGGGAAATTATTATAATTATTTGGGACCAGTGAGTGTGTAACTCAAAAGCAATATTTTATCTGTGGATTGGAATTTTAGTTCACTGAATAGAAAATAAAAATTCTGGAAGCCATTTTGGCTGTCTGAAGATAGATTTGAATGCATGAGTCTGGTTTTTTTTCTGCAGAGCTGTTTGTCAAAACAAGGTCTCTGCTGGTCCCTATCAGGTCCCTGTCTTACTGTGCCCAGAGGAAAGAAAAAACCAAACTGTCTGAAGAGCTTAAGGATCCAAATATAAAATTAGTATAACAAGTATAAAAATGCCAAAACAGATGAGGTGTATCTGGAAATACACAGTATATTTATTGTGCTTTTGTGCACTTCATAATGCCTTTCTTACAAGCTGCTTCAAACCTTAGTCTGTATTATCAGGAATTGTTTTTATCCACAAAGGTCTTCAAAGAATAGTCAGGATAATGCAGAAACATAATGTCTTCACCTCCAACTGATGCCAGTATCTTTTGGAGGGAAAAAAAAAATCTTCATTTTGCAGATGCTTGGGAATGCTCTGTCTCTGCTCTGGAATCGCCAGTAATCTGTTGACAATTCACTTTTAGCAAAACAGGATTTTTTTCCCAATCTTAGTTTTAGAAACAAGAATACTCTGGAAGACTTTCGTGATCAGGACTGATCGGTTGTACTGTGGCATTTACAATTGGATAGAATTCCGTTTCAGAATAAGCATAAATATTCACAAACATTGGTGAATGTGTTGTTCAGTGATTCTGAGGTGTGTAGGCACCTGGCGTGAAGTGACCTGAGGAATGTGTTCATTCCTTTCAGTGACAATTGACTTGTCTCTCTTTTGCAGTTTCTGACAGGTTTAGCTCTCAAATAACCTGTGGTTGTTTGCCATCTGAGCTGATGAAACTTCATAAGTTTTGGAGGTTAATTCAGGGAGCATTTGAGAAGTTCCATTTATGGTGGGCTGTGTTTTTAAGGGTATAAAGCTTCATAATTGTGTAAGGATTTATTGATAGTCTAAAGGCATGAGCAAAGTAGTTTTATTTTTTTAAATATTCTATTTTTCAATTCAGTTTTGTCAGTGTTAACTTAGATTTCCTGATCTGTTTAACTCAGTGAATTTTGTCTTTCATTTCATTACATCAGAAAAGATTTCATGAAATGGCTCTGAAGACATATCCAAATTGCTCTCTATTGCCATGGAGAGCTCAGTTCTGCCCTTTGTAGCTGTACCCAAATGCTCTTTAATCCAGGCAGCAGGAGTGGTGCTCGTGCCAACTGTGCCAGCTCTGCTGCCAAGGCCACTGTCCAAGTCTGCCCTGCACTGTCAGGGCTCACTTTTCACAGCCTGGTCCTGGCTGCTTTGGGCTCTGATTTAGTTCTATTCACACAATAGAATTCCTGTTTCCTACATTTAGGTGTAAATTTCCCTAAATAAGCAGTGTGGATTGTTTTCTAAAATTTTTACATTTCCTCACAGGCTTTGCTTGTGAAAAAAGGCTACTTATGTACAAAATATTTACAAGTATGTAACTTCTTAATAGAACATACTCATAAACCCTGGTTGATATTTGAGATTACTACTCTGAATCCTGGCAAGAAGTCCCTAAATTACATCCACCACAGTGACCAACATTTTGACATTTACAGATGGGCCTTTGACTTTACAATTTGTCAGATGTGACCTCTGTATCCTCGGCTGTAAATACTTGGAATGTGGAGGGTGAAGCTGGAATCTATCTGTGCATGCAAATTTTTTGCTTCTAAATTTCACTATAAATAATTTTCATACCTCAGGATAGTTCCCCATCTGAGATGTGAGTTACCACTATTGATACAGTTATCTTGGAATTAATATCTGTTAGAGTATTAGAACTAATCTGAATTAAAGATTGTTTATGAGTTTTGGACCTTATGTAAAATATTCTGATATGTGCTTTGGCAAGATAAAATAAACTGTCAGTGGAGATTTTAGTTTGCCTCTGAAATCAGAGAAATATTTTTCTCCTAAATACTGAGTGTAGAGTATTTAATGAGGTTTTGCCTGTGGTGAAGTTTTCAGTTTGTTGATGGAGCTGCTTGAACACACCCAATAATGACATAAAGAGTACCAAGAAAGCTAAATTTTCATCCTGCTCTGCCACTCTTTGCTGGGAGTGACTGTTGCAATAGGTAATTCAATATTCTGGTTTTCTTTTAAACTTGTATCTGGGAAAAGAAGGCAGACTGATCAAAAGGCACATCGTCAGATTACATGTGAAGTCAGGATTTGACTTCCTCAAGAAAATATGGATTTCTGTATAGCCCATTTTAAGTCCAGTGCCATACTTTATTAGGTATTAAAAATGTGATCTGTAATAAAATTGAGAAGAATGTATTGGTATGTTCATGTTTTAAGCAGTAATGGCTGTGGCTTGTCTGAAATGGTCTAGATTTCATTTTAACATCCAGTGACAAAGTGGAAAGGCTGTACAAACGTATGGTACTTTAATTAATGGGGGCAATACTGAGCTTTGAAAGTCCTCTGGAGCTTTTGTCTCTGTTGGAACATTGTGCTGTGAATCTTCCCTAATAGTTAAAGCAAATGAAGTAAAATAGCCTTTGGGCTATTTTGTTTCACTGTGTTGTTGGGGGAAAAAATTAATCCTGTGCCATTTTGCATTTGCTGTCTGTGAATCAAACTGTGAAAGCTAATTTAAAAACTTTCACACTCGGCTTGAATGAGGACTGTCAGTGCTTGGAGAATGTCAAATTGAATGCAATTAGCTGGAGTTGGGCTGGCCCAGATAAACCCATCAACCTCAAAGTGCTCAGCCCTAATGACTCCTCTGATAAACTAACACAGAGCTTACAGGGAAGAGTTTAAAGGCGTTGAAGTCCTGCTGAAAACTTGCCCTGTGTAAAAGAGGTCTTTGAAACCAAAATAGTTTGTACACCAAGGGGAAAGGAGGTGGTGAGACCCTGGGCAAAGTTAAATACAGCACAGGGGTGCATCTGTGGAAGGGAAACAAGACCACTGGTGAATCTCATCAGAAATTGTAAATACATTGATTATTTAAGTATTTGTTAATTGTTAAACAGCCAGTTAGCATTTATGGCCTCTGAAGTAGTTGGGTGTCCAAGGCATTTGTAGAAGAGGCAGCTGGCCCAGCTGTGGTGGAGTGAAATTGTGGAATGTTTTAGGGAATGGTGGCAACACTGGTTTTCTAGGTTGGGGAATTAATGGGATTTCGAAGTTCATCTCTTAATTGTATTTGTTCATCAAATGCTGTATCGACCCATAATGGGGACATGGGGTCCAAACTTAATTGGTAAAGTGAAGTTCCATGCTTGGTCCTGTGTGTTCAGAGTAACTTTCACACTGGGTGTGAGCAGGTGCCCAGACTGCAGGTGCTCCAGAGACAGGGATTTTAGGAAAAAATCTGGAGCAGAAACAGGTGATGAACAGCTGAAGCTGTGAGAGGAATTATCTACAACATTAGCTGCTAATCTAAAATATGACTCTTCAAAAGATGTGATGTTTGCCAGTCAGTGGATTGTGGCTTTTGGGATATTATTTTTCCATGAGAACGTGTCTGAAAATGTGTTTGGAGCTCCCTGAGAACCTTTTTTTTCTTCTCTCCTCTTTTTCTTGGAGGAGACTCCCTGCAGAGCTTTATCTCCAGGTGCTGAGCAAGGTCTCAGCCCAAGTTATTCCCTGAGAATTGCAGTGAATGACCCCTGATTTTCCTCATGGGGAGAGAGCCTTGATGGTAAATTGAAAAGAAGCAAATCTGTAAATTAGCATTTTACATGTCATCCCTTCTCACATGAGCAACACGAATTGTGCAGACAACAGCAGCATTTTTAGTTAATGAACCCAGCCATGAGCACTGTTCACGTTTAACATATTTACAGGGGGTAGCATCCAGTCAAAAAATTCCATTAATTCTTTTTGCATGAATCTTGAGTGCATGAGTGCATGCATTTATGTGTGGATTTGTATGTGTGTGTACACTATTAGTGGATGCAGTGTTAAAGCATGGAGAGTAATTCAAGAAGAATCACTGAGGAGGTTTCATTAGGCATGTAAATGTATTCCACAGAAGATTTGAAATAACTCTTTAATGGGAAAAAGGGGGAAAACAGTGCCATTTGACATGAGAAATCTATTTTGAACTATAGTATATGCACAGTCTGTTTTCTGCTTTCCCTTTCTTGAAATTGTTGCCTGAAATATTATGGTGGCATGCAAAGGCTTGAAGTTTAATTTTAAATTTAATTTGCCTGAATGCTGCCAGGGTATTTTTACATAGACAGTAAAATTGCAACTTGGTAATACTTGGCATTCAATTTCTATAGAAATGGTGTTCAGGATACAACTTTGGGCTCATAAGTAAAATAAGATGAAATCACACATGTTAATGATGATTTTAAAATATTTTCAAGACTATGTAAATGTAATTTCTGCCTTGATTTTGTTAGTTTTATGGGCAGCAGGGGAGAGAGTTTGTAACAGTCATATATGTACATATTTAAAGCTGTGAATGAATTTTTTTTTCAATCTGTTAGTCCAAATGTTCTTTAATGGCTAAAAATAGAATCAAATTACTTCATATAAAAAAAAAATCTGGGACTTATTTACTGAGCTTCAGACAGAATTATTCTTCCAATAATATTCTGAATATTCTTGAATAGAAGACCAGAGGGTTACTGTGCTGCTGAAGGCTCACTTGTGTTTGCTGATAATCTGGTGACATCAGTTGTCCTTCCTGACTTCATTCCTGAAAGAATGCTGTTTGGTGAAAAAAATAAAAATTAATGGCTATTATAATGCAATGTATTATAATTATAGGTATTTGCTTTGAGCTGTTCAACATTTGTTATCAGTGTAACGTCCTCTTCAAACCCTCTGTCATCATCTTGGACAGCACAAGACTCTGAGCTGGGTTGCTTTTGTGGGGAAATCTGCTTTCCTCAGTGCTGTACCTGAAACCAGCTGGCTCAGGGCTGACCGTGGGACCTTGCTGTGTTTTAGAGGTGGTGCCAGACCTCCAGTGGGGTGTAATTCATGGGGAGGATGAGAAAAAGACCTTTTTTCTTGTTGAATGTTACATTTCCCTAAGGAAGTCTTTGGTTCAGAGATGGACCATGAAGTCTCTGTGTATTTGGTTGGTTTTATTTACTAAAATAGTGCTCAATAATATAACATTTAATAAAGACGTGAATGCTCTGAGAATTCACAGCTCAAGACTGTGTTTTGTCTTTCCAGCTGTCACTGCTTTGAAACAGAGATTTGAAAGTTGCGGCTAGAACTGAATATCCTGCCTTTCTTCCCTATCCTGTTTTTCCCAGGTCGTTTTGAGGGTCACTGCTGCCAGACTCAGATCTCATATTGCTGATGTAACTTTTTCAGGAGTGCTGAAGGAATGCAGCTTGTGAGCTGAATTCTGGAAAGTGCAGCAATATTGTTGTTTGCACACCTGTGCTGCTGCTTTTTCCTGCATGGAATCACAAAAAAAAGAAAGAAAAAAAAGAAAAAAAGTAAATTACTGTTCCAGGGCCAAGCACTTCTGTAAATAAATGCTGAATTCACCATTGTCCGGGTAGAATGAAAAGTTGTGTGTGCAGCCACTGAGTAACTTCTCTTTTCACGTGACGTCTTTAGGTAGGAACAGTCTGTGATCAAAGTCAGGGTTTTGTGATAAAGGCAGTCCCTGTCTGTGGTCAGTGTTTGGTGAGCAGGGAGGAGGAGGAGGATGGGATGATCTCATGCCTTGGGACAGCAGGACAAGGTCTTGGAGGTTGAACTCTGTGTCCCATTGCTCCTGTGTGTGTCATGCAGGATGTCAGCCCTGGCACTTCCGTTTGTAAAGTTAAAAAGAGTTAAAACAAGAATTCATAAAGGGGGATATCACACAACTTTAATACATGGTGTTACCAGACACCACTGTAATTAAACCAGGTATATCATCAGTAACCAGATCTCTTAAAAATGGCCAGGAAGACTTACAAATATCTTCTAAGAAACATTAGTTTTGACTCAGATTTTATTGACATGTTTTGGGCTACTGTAATGTGCATTTCTTTGGATGGATTACCTGAGTTAATGCATTAAGTACCATTAATTTCAGCTGTGTACGTTCCTGTAGCTTCTGTGTACCTAAGAATTGCAAGTATAAAGTGTTTTCTGTGTCTGTGATTTGAAATAAATCCAGAAAACTCTCATTAAGCATTGCTTGCAAAATAAGCAATATTTTTAGGCAGCGAACTTTTCTTTGCCAATGTAATACCATGTCAGTAGTCTTTTTTTGGTTGGTTTGTTTGTTTATGTTTTTTTTAATTTTTAATTAAATTAAGTGCTAGGCACTGTTCTGTCGTGGTACAATTCTAGTGTAACAATAATCAGTAATCTGCCATTCTTGCTGTGTTTTTGATAAAAATAAATCTGAAGATGGAACCTATTATGCATTTTTTTTAGAAGAAACACATCTATGCTCTTATTAAAATTAAAGAATATAATGTATCTTAGGCTTCTTAAAATCCAAGTAGGATGAAGAATTCACTGCAGATGATCCTGTGGAATGGCTTTGCAAGAGGAGGGCAATCAAGTAGGGATAATTAGAGTTACTATTTAAATATGCAGAAAGCAAAAAGCTTATCTGGAAGAGCAGAGTGAGGTGTAAGTACAGCGTGAGAGTCACGTAAGGATGATTTGCAGGCAATAAAATCACATCTCCCTGACTTTGTAAGTACAAAATAATAAGCAATATTTAATAATGGAGACTGTAATAGTGTGGGATATAAAGCCAGTGCAATGTGATTTTACCATTAGATCTTACCTGAAGGGGCTGGGTTGGTTTAGCACTGAAAGAGTGGGGATTACAGGTATTGGGAACGTGTGTGCAGTAAGGGATGAGAGTAATTGCTCAAGATAATCTCCAATCAGCAGTCAATTCAGAATAATGATAGGGACTTGGTGGGATTTCTGTTCCCAGGTTTTACTTCTTCCTGTGAATCAGGCTGAAAGTGTGGACACGTCTGATGGGGCTCTGGCTGCTCCTGTGATTTGGGAAGGTTTGCTAAAGAACAGACTTAATGTGCTTTTAAGAGCAAATCCTCCTTGGCAGAGAAATGGGTAGCTTGGTCTTCAAGTTCTTAATCATCCCTGATTTTGTAACTCTGTCATTATTGTCATTAATTAACTTGAGTGAGTAACACAAACATCACACTTCTTCCAAAACTAAAATTATTGCTGCCTGCTATTTAGCGTATTGGTCTGAAAAAAAAGCCCAAAACAAACCAAAATGTTAAAGTGAGGCATAGGCAATGACTTCATTGAACATGTGTTTATCAGAATGACTTTAACTGGGCATCCTCTGCAGTCTCACCATGTACTGAGAGCCTGCCTGGTTTCCCAAGCTGGGCAAGGCCAGGCCTGCCTGGTGCTGGGCTTTGGGAGGCAGGAGCTGCTGGAAAGGCTGGAATTCAGGAGCTGCTTCTACCCTGAGGCTGTGAAGGGTGTCCTGCTCAAAGGAGAGCTGGAGGCCTGACCACTGGAATTCTTTTGAGTTCCCCTGGCCCTTTCACAAGGCCATGGGTGCTTAACCCAGTGGTCCTGGCTACCTTCCAAGTGGAGTAATTAAATTCTGCATTCCTGAATTCCCTCTCGTTTTAATTGGATTTGGTTTTCTTCACCTTTTGGCTTCAGACTCGCCTGGCAAAACAACTGTTTCTCATTACAGCAGGGACTTTATTTCAGCTCAGGGTATTTTACCCTTGAATGTAATGTACATTGCCTTCAGTGTGCCAGGTGTTCCAGGAGAGCGGTGTTCCAGGAGAGCAGTGTACAAGGGAGAGCAGCCTTTTACTTCTGTTTTAATTGATTTTTTTGCTGTACTGAAGTGCAACCATTTGATGGTTGCTCCTGTTTGCTCTCTCAGTTTACAGGCCTTGTTGAGACTGTAGAATCAAAGGCAATTCGTGAAAATATTTTAGATCTTTGCTGCATCTAGGAAATTTTCTGTTTGCCTCTATGTGTAGCTTTCATCTCTTTTGTGTGGTCTGTGAAATGTAGGGCATCACTGGAAATTCAGTTTTCAGCTTGTACCCAAATGTTCACCTGATCATGGAGACTGCTCAGCACTTCACAGGAACCAGCTGGTAAACAAGGGAATCTGTGCTGTATCTCCCCTAAAATATGGCCTGGTTTCTAAACTGTGCCAGTAACTTCTGTTCATGTACTGGAGCCTAAATAATTGATTTTTCAGTGTGTGCCACAGCACAGCATTTTAAAGCCTGGGCTGCCTTGTCAATGAGTACTGTGATTCTGCAGAAATTTTAATTAATGGATGGGGATGTCCAAAAGGTATAGGCAGTAATGAGAGTAAATTCATGGTTTAAATCTGGGAAGGTAATTTCGGGAGAGCTCAAACCTTTGGTATGGATAAAATTCAGATTAGTTCACTTAATGGTTCACCTGGCCCTAATGATACCTAAATTTAGAATTTGTGAACACCACTGGCCTGCAATCAGAATATGTTTTTCCCTGCATAAAATGGAATTATATTAGTCAGTTCATGTTAGCCAAGTCTGAAGTCTGTGTCTGGTTGGATTTATTTGCACTGGGCTGATGACAGAGCTCTGTTTGGCTTTTTGTTTGACCTGGATATGTGTATCTTTCTTAGTGCTGTCAGTCTGCTCTTACACTGCTCAGTGAATACTCCTGTTACTGAAAATCCAAGATCCGTGGCCCTTTATTAAATTATAGAGTAGATTACTTGAACCTTTAATATTTGCCTTTGGGCATTAGGACTCTTTTCCTAGAAAATAACCAGGTACAGGATTTTGTGGGAGTTTCTGCCACGTCTCTGAAAGAAAAAGAAACCATCCAAGTATATCTGGGAATGCCTTAAAAAATAAGTAGTAATGAACACATCTGCTTCATTTTTTTTTTCTTTTTAAATTAAGGAATAGATTTCATCGAAGTGATTACACAAATGTCTAAAGTAGGAAGGTCCCACCTGTGTTATGGACTATAAATTCACTTTGTATAGCATTCTGACCCTTTTCTGTGTATGAATTCCAGAGGACAGCCCCAAACTGACAGAAAGCCTTTCTGTTGTGGACTTGATTTTGTTGGTATGCAGAGAGGGCGGGCAGAACCAGCATCCTGTCTTTCATCCTTCTGGATGAGGATTAATCATGATCACAGCTGCAGAATAATGCAGATCTTAGCTGGGGCTGGCGAGGGGGAAGGGATGGGACTGGGGGGAGCAAAGGACATCTCTGTCTTGCCTTCCACCAGCCCCTCCTGCCCTTTATGGAGGAGCTGGAAGGAGCAGATTCCTACTTTTTTATTTTCTTTACTGGTTAATTTTTTATGCATCTTGTGTTGTTTTCCTTTAATCATAAAGAATGCACTCGATTTTCCAGGAGCACACACCCACAATGTGTTTCATGGCTTCCTTGTTTCCTTGATGATGCATCAGGCACTGGGTGCCTGAAATGCTGCTGGTTCAAAGGCACAGATTTACACCAGTGACTTTTACTGTGTGTCTGTAGGCAGCCCCTAAATGCCCCACAGGTCAACTGTTTTTGAAATGGATAAAAGTGTGCTAATTCCTTCAAGGTAAATCAGGAGGATTATGACATCTAGGAAGAAGAATCCGCCAGACAGTTCTGAAGCAATATAACCAGGACTGACCCAATAGCATCTCTAAAGCTTCCAATAAAATTGCCTGAGGAGTCTGCCAAGAAGCCAGATGCTGCTGCTGGAAAAATACCTTCTGTAGCTTGGCATTTGTCCTGTAATTGCTTCCAAGAGAGAATAAACTGTAGCATGACAGTGGAAGGTGAATGGTTCCTCACGGCATGCTACTTGGGGATTTTTTAAAATATTTAGAAAATAGGCATTATTTTCTGATGTGTTACCACTCAAGCAGGTCCTTGTTCTCTTTTAATAGCTTAAGAGTTCCCCATCTGAATAATCAAACACTTTCTTTTCCCCTGACATGTTAGCCTGCCAGTGGTTTGATTTTTCTTTTCTCTGTAAGTGATTCCTTTTGCAGGGTCCCTCACCTGATCACCTGGGCTTTGATCCTGTAAGGGTGTGAGGTGGTCATGCAGATCTGGTTATGTCACACTGGGGACCCTGCATGGATGTTTCTCTGTAAGGAATTGTGATACAGGAAACAGCTCCTGGCCCACACAGTTCCAAGGGATAGATTGTCATGTGGCTTTGTTTTTTATTTTAGTGTATTTTTCAACTGTGGGAAGAGCACTGTGTGATATTTTTCAGAAAAGCTGCTGAATCTTACCCCCAAACCAGAAAATGCATGGAGACTTCCTAGGGAAGATGCTTCCTCCCTTCGTAAATGGTTAATATTCCTACTGATAGAAAGCAGAGGCATTTCTGGAGCAGTGTATAACCTAATCAGATATGAATGAAATGAGAACAGATAAGTGATTCCAAGAAAATTATTTATTTGAAATTTCTCCAGTAAAATCTATCAGCTGTCCTCAACTACTTCTCTTTGGTATCATACAGGAGCCTGCCTGCTGTTCATCCCAGCAATCCTGTGGGATTGCCTTCAGGAGTGGTTTGAAGACCAGAACTATTCAAAGGGAATGGTCAGAAGTAATTATGCAGCTAAAACTCATCACAAAATCCCAGAATGGCCTGGTGTGGAAGGGACCTTAAATCTCATTGAGTTCCAAACCCCGTGCCACGAGCAGGGACACCTTCCACTATCCCAGGTTGTGTCAAACCTGGCCTTGGACACTGCCTGGGATGGGGCAGCCACAGCTTCTCTGGGCACCCTCTGCCAGGGCCTGCCCACCCTCTCAGGGAACAGTTTCTTCCTAACCTGTGCTCTAAACCTGCTCTCTGTCAGTTTGAAGCTGTTCCCCCTTGTCCTGTCACTAAATGTCCTTGTTAAAAGTCCGTCTCTATCTTACACGTGGGTTCCCTTCTGGCTCTGGAAAGCCACACTTAGGTCACCTGCTTACCAGACAATTTCAAATAGTGATATTAGCGATCAGTTATAAACAGGATGTGGAAGTAATTGTTGCCTGTTTGGGTGAATTCCTACTTACAGTCCCAGAATCTTTTTGCTTTTTCCCTTTGCTGTGCTAGACAATGAACTTTAGTAGGAGTCAGGTGATTGAGTTTGACGTAATAAAGCAAAAGTCCATTTGCAGCAAGGTGAACTCTTTGGTCGGTTTTCCTAATACTTAACAGTCAAGGGAACAAGGGCTGAATGCTTAAAAATAGCAGTGAATAAAGATCCTGGCACAGGGGTTTGTTATTATTGTTAGCACTAGGAGGGTTTGCTTTGCTTTGCTGTCGTTTCAGAAGGCTTCAGAGAAGGAAGGGCACAGTGTACTCGTGTGGCTGAACAAATCTCAAAGCTCATGCTTTGACCTGAAAAGCTGGTGCAAAATTCAAATTCTTTTAAGAAGGTCAATCTAAGGCATCGCTCCAAACTTTACTTCAGATTTCAAAGTATAGCTTAAGTTGGGTATAGTGCTGTTATTTTATTTAAAATTAAATACGAGGTGAGTTCCAGTTCAGTCTCACTCGAAAAATTAAGAAAATAATCCTGAAATTAAACAAAAAACAGAGCTGAAGATATTTCTATGAAGGACAGAAGTTGAACAAGTTTCCTTCAACTTACTGTGTCACTTAAAAACATGCTGAGCTGTCCAAGATTTGAAATTTTTAATTCCATAACCTTTTCTTCCAATTAGAAGACACAGGTTCTGATTGTGAGGAATTTGCATTTCAATATGAAACGTGGTGTCTGACATTGCTTTTACCTTCTCCCTGGTGATGCTCCTGACTGCACACTTCTCCCTTTCCTTCCTTGAGATGATTGCACCACTGCACTTTAGTAATCATTTAACAGCTCTAATTACAGAATAGTGTGATCCCAACTGTGTACTTTGTCCTCTTTGCCTTCTCGGTCTCTGTTTCTTTGGTGTCGAGAGGATCACAAAAGAGCCGTTCTTCTGCTTTGCAGAAATAAATTCCAAAGGCCCTGCTTTGGTAATGTACACATTTGCATTTTCTCATGGCTTTGGAGTTAAGGACACTGAATTTTAGCCATGGAGGGGTTGGTTGGTCTGCTGTTGTTTCCATCAGTAACTTCTCTGACACTAATGCAGATACACCAGCATGAAATTGGTGTAACTCCAGCTCCATTAAAATCAATGGAGTTGCGCCAGTGTGAGTCAAATGCAGAGCTATTGATTTTGTGCTGGTGTGACTTTATTGACTGGAGTGGAGGTGAGGCAGTTCCTGCTGGTGGGGCTCAGGTCAGGCTGTGCCTGAGATTGGAGCAGTTGTGACTTCGGTTTCTTGTTTGTACTTGCACAATGTTATCAGAAATTCCTTCTCTCTCCTGCTCCGGGGTCAGTGGTGTGGGAATCTGGGAGTAGTAATTCAGTTCATAGGGGAAAAGCATTGGGTAATTCAGTTTCACTGAGCAATCTCTAGTCCCATCTGAATGATTTCCTCTGTTATCTGCTAATATGGTACTAGAGGAATGATGTGACATTTTTAAGCCTGCTCCTTTTTGATGTGATACCCTGCTAAAGCTTACAAAAGCTCTCTGAGTGGAGTTTTGAGTCAGAACATGCATTTAAAGGAACAGTGAGTGCTGTATCTGTACCCCCAGCACACTGGGATTGTTCCTGGTTTTCAGCTCTCTGGGCTGGAGTTGCATTCCCTGCTCCATGGGCAGAGGAGATGTAATTTTTCCTGAATTCAAATGGCATTACCTCTAGTATTTCAAAAATCCTTTAAAGCAAGTCCGCGTCTTCTATTTTGCCTTTGTTGCATGAATGCTGCCCTATATAATATAAAATAGAAACGGGAATATTAAAATGAAATGTTAGTAATTTCCCATTAAAAATGTTGATGAAATCGATTCATTCCTTTGAAAAGCTTCTTTTTAATCCAGTCAGCACTTTCTGTGAGTAGAAAATTCACAGCACTTCTGGTGAATAATTGGTGGAGTGGAGTGCAGTATTCACCACGACATGGAGTGATTTCCAGGAGGAATTTCAGTAATTATTCCTGCCATCCTGGAATACTAACAAAAGTCTTACTTTAGAAATACTTTATAGGTCAGTTTTTTGCCAAGATGCTTTTCCAGGGGTGAATCAGCTTCAGTGGTGCTGTTTACCCCTCTGAAGAACTGGGTAACATGCCTGAAAGATGCCCTGGAGACAGAAAAAAGAAGCATAGTTTAAACCACAATAAACTTCATAAAATGTGTTACTGGCCATAGTTACATGCAGGGTTTTGTAAAAAAGATCTTCTTGAGATAAGAGAAGTATTTTATGAATAGTCTACTGCAGCAACTAAATGCAAAGGGAAATTAAATGCTGTGATTTGAGTTCTAAGTATTTTTCTGATACTGGAAGAATTAAAAAGGGTTATTTGGGAAGTGTTGTTCTGGAAGGCACTACAAACATAATACAGAAAGTTGAATAAAGGACATAAAACTCCTTCCTTTATCTTGATACCTACAAAATCAAGAGTGAAGGGGAGTACATGCTCATTTTAGAGCAAACAGAACTAAGTATGAGATCTGGATGCACTTGTGAGTCTGCGAGCTGTGTAACTTAGGGAGGTGGTGGGAGATGAAGGGTGCTGGGTTCCAGGGAGGGTTTATAGGGGAATAAATGTTTGTGTAGTATTTCAGATTGTGCACGTGAAAAAAAAAATTCCCTTCACCTTTATAGGCTGCAGAAATAGCAGTAAAGAAATGACAGGAGAAAAGGCAGTGCTTGGTATGGAATGCCATAAAAGAGAGTCCTTTGGCTTTGGCACTGGAAACAGGGCATTCTGCTGTTCTAGGGCAAATGGCAACACTGGAGGAGAGGGGCTGACCCATGAACTATCCAACAAGAGATTTTCTGTGGCAGGGTAGCCAGAAATTCAGTGTCTGGTTGGGCTTAGATTTTGCTGCTTAATACCCTGCAGAATTTGCTGTAATGAAGTATCACCGACAGCTCTCCTGTTTGCTTTTGTTACCTCCTCGTTTTCTCCTCTCTGTCAGTGTCTAAGCTCTCTTTTACCTCGCCTTCCTCTTTTTCTGGTCCTCTCTTCCAGGCCTTGTTAATTGCAGTGTGTCAGTGGGTTTTGGATCAGTCCCGTGGGCTCCCGTACGGAATTAGTGCAGTGCCTGCTGTGACGGATGAATCCTCTCATGTTCGCCAACCCTGACCATTGGGGAAATGAGCTGATGAGTACAAAACAGTGTGAGGAGCACTAGAGGATTTCCTGGCCTCTCTCCCTAGAGGATACAAAGAGCACTGGTGTCAAGGATGGGTTTTCCATCGTCTGTTTGTGTGTGGTCCCACTGCTGTTCTCTGGGTTAGGCTTCGAGGGCAGGTGGGGAATGGATGAGTAACATTTTCTCCCTGGATTGCAGACCCTTACGCTTGAACTGGTTTTAGTTTTTCAGGATCACAGCACTTGAAAATAATTTTTTTACTTACACTTTGCCCTTGTAGTATGCTTGGGCTTTGTTTAACACTTATAAAACCACGGGCATCAACATGATTATGTTGGGCGCTTTCGAGGAGAAAAATTTAATTGCAAGACTCCAGAGGCATAAAAGCAAGAGCTAAGGATGGGAGCACGGCTTTTGTTTTGTCAAACCAGTGTTTGGGAGGTACCATTCTCTTGTCAAATCCCACTTTGGGGCTGTGGAGAACTTAAATACCTAGGGAATGCCAGGGCTTAGTTTCAAATCCTTTCTAAGACTGCTTTTCTTTTATGTAAGCAGATGGAAACTGGTTTCAGGGGAGGGAACTTCTTAAGTTTTGAAGTCCTGAAGAAAATTAATTAATTCATGTATTTGAAAGCCAGAGGGGAAATATTATGATCATCTTGTCTGACCTCCTTCATAGCTTGGGCCAGGGGAAGTCTCCTCATAACCCCTTCATGAGCTCACTCAAGCATGGTTGAAAAGACAAATGATTTGACGGAAATTGTTGTTTCACAGGCGTGTGGGGGAGGCGAGTACAGCTTGAGGCTAATTTCCCTGTGCATAAAGGGTCCAACCTGTGTTAATCCTAACTGCAAAGTGAATTTACAAAATATTTCTCTGCTAAGGCTTTAGGTTTTATGCTGGCGTAGGAGTAATAGAGAATGCAGGCTTAAGAACTTCTCCTGGAATTAAAAGCCAGTTAATTCCAGAATGCGCTGATTGTGTTCCGGCTGTAGCCACTTAATAAGGCCACAGAAAATGTCAGTATTTTGTTAAAACGAAGAGCTCAGAATCCTCTTTAGGAAACGCTGAGGCATGCACATAACATTGCAATAGCTGGAGCAGTAACAAGGCACACAAGATCGTTAGAGTGGATGGATATGTGTAAGATGATGGATTTATTTTCGCTTTTTTGGAAACGCAGCTAACAAAATTTTGTCTTCAGAGCAGGGAGAGCAATGTGGCAGAAGTGATCAAAGCAAATAGCATCTCATTGATAAAACACATGCTGCAGTACTTCCCACAGTTGGGAGGCTGTAGTATTTAACAACGGTGACCTAGATTGGAGGAGACAATGAAAGCTGTTGCGGTGAGGAGCAGATTGACTGCCATTCTCATCTGGGTAATAAACGGCTGAAATATGGACAGTGCATGGAAGTTTACTAATGTGGCTTACATAAAGACCTGTACTTTTGGAGGAATTGTCTCGGTAGCAAATTCAGTTTGAACTATAGCTGGTGTCTGACAGATGTTTATGTGCTCCTTCACAAAGATACCTATTACTTTATTCAAGGATCTATGAGCCTGTGAGAGTATGACCTGATTAGGTTTGAAAGTAAATCAATATGTGAACCTGTCCAAAAACAGACATGCATTTATTTTAAAAAATATTACTCAGTGGGATAGCCTCGAGGGGATATAGCTTTTCTGGAGAGTTTCAAATGAGATAGCAGTCATATGTTGTTACTTTAAAATATTCAGTGCCATTCGGATGCTACTATTTCAGCTGTCCTGTTGGAAATAGCTGACAACAGGAGATGACATTCTTGATGCTTTGTAGCCACAATGGTCTTCTAAGGCATTAAAACTTGCTTAAGTACGGACCCTGGGGGTATTTGGTATTTATTTTTAATTTATTTCTTTAATAAATGGACCTATTATAAATATTTCCCTTTTGTGAAGTGGCTCGTGTTAGTGCTCCTTGTAGAGTTATGCAGTTAACCTTTAGGTAAATATAAATCCAAATTCTTGAAAAATAAACTGTCAATCCAGCTGTGACTTGAGAGATGCTTTAAGTAAGTGCCATTGAGCTGTAAAGGCTGATGCATCCCCACTGTGCTGTAAAACTAAATATTATTAAATTGGGTTGCGTGCTGGGGGAGGGGAAGGAGATGGGGGTTGTGAGGGACATCTGTTCTGCACTGAGCTCCTCTCCCAGCTCGTGGGGGGATTTGAAGCGTGAGTGGGGAGGGTGAGGGCGTTCCCCCAGCTCTGCTCCCAGCAGCTGAGCTTGGGGAGAGGCTTCTCCAGTCCCTGGACCTGACCAGAGAGCGCCTGGGTCCTTCAAGCATCACTTTCAGAGCTCTCACTCCTTTTCCCTCTCTAGCCAGCCTTCCTCTGCTTTGTCCTTTCCCATTTTTTTCCCATCTAAGAGCATTCATGAGGATGCTGTTGGTTTATTCAGGTCTGTTACACCAAGCAGGTGTGTTCAGCAAGCACTGCAACTTCAATTTGTGCCTCGCTTATTTTTTGCTGTGCGGCGCTCATTCAGATTCCGCAGAGGGGGAACAGGGAATTTTGTATTTCAAAATCAGTTCAGCAGATTTTGAAAAGCTATCTTTGAATATTCTATAATACACAGACAGATTTGAAGAGCTTATTAAAGAAAGCCCCTGACACACTTCAGCAATATTAAATCACTTCAGACGGTGCATGGCAGTGTAATGTTACTGAAGCATTTTAAAATGTTAAAAGAGTCTGGATTTGAAAGTACTGGTGCCTTCACAGCCCTTACTGTGAAAAGTGATTTAAAGTGTCAAAATTATTCCAGTGTTTGCAGTCTGTTACTTTCTCAAATGACAAAGAAGGGACATTAATAAATAACTCCAACTGCAGTTAATCTCTGGCCATCTAACCAGCTGATATGCTGGGTTAATATCTTTATTAAATGCTTATTTAATAAGTGGACAGCTGTTCAGACAGGCCAGATGGACTTCTCTGTAATTGTGCTAATAATGAGAACTTTCTCACAAAAAGAAAGGGCAGTAAGAAGATGCATTTGGTGAGGGAACATCCTGACAAATGGCTTCAGGACAGTCTGGTCCTCTGCCCTCGACAGACTGGCTCAAGTGAGTGGTTCATCCCTCAAGGCAAAAAGGACCAGTAGTGAGAATTGGAGCAGTGGGTTCTTTTCTGCTTAGATGTTTATTCTTTGGATATTCTTTGCCTCCAGAGCCCTCACATCCCCAGTTCTGCCTCCCTCATCCTGTCCAGGTTCACAGCTGGTGCATTTTTGTCCCTAACAAACACGCATTATGCAAAGCTGGAGCTTTCTCCCTAAATGTTATCTTTTTGCACCTATCCCATTTATATTTCATGAGTTTAATTAACTATTTTCAGAGACCTTTGCAAGAAAGATTACTAGATGGGTGTTAAAATTACAGCTTTGTTTGCGCGGAGACAGATTCTTTTATACTGGAAACGTTATCATAAGCAAGAGGAGTGGCAAAGTATGATGTTCTCAGCATGAGCAATGAATACATTTTTCATTTGTCTTTGTTCAAGCAAGAGAATGAAAGCACTGCAAGAGCACTGGAGGAGTAAAAAAATGTACTTACTCTCTGGAAATATGGAATTGGTACAAATAAGGACTGAGTCCTTGCAGATTTTTTTGGTTTTGGTGACATTTCCAGCTACTTCCTGCATTGTGGTCTTTGTCCTCCAGCTGCTGGTCCAGAAGTGCTAATCTTCTGTACACCCTGAGTAGCATCTCGAGGCTGTGAAGGCATCTCAGATATGCTAAAACATCTCAAATACAGATGTTTGAGGTACTCCCAGATAACTGTGCTTAAGCATCTACAATTGTGGACAATTCGCTCTGTAGATTAAAAACTTTATATGTTTCTCCTTTGCAATGGTTTGGCTTTTTTTGTTTTCCTTTTATGTTTGAAACCCAGGAAATGACTGTTCCTTTTTGTTTTCTTCCTTAACAGCACTCGAAAGGGGTGAATGAGATGAACTGTTTGGGTTATAGTATCTGAAAGGCTAAATTATTCTCTTGGAGAGACGTTCTAAATGAGCCTGACCGAGATCCTGGATCTGTGTGAAGAGGACTAAGGATATAGGATGTCAACTGAGACAGAACTTCAAGTGGCTGTTAAAACCAGCACAAAGAAAGACTCCAAAAAGAAAGGTAGTGACTCATTTCTCTTTATTTGTGTGCGTTTTGTACTTTCATCAGCTCCTACATCAGCCACCTTTGGCACATCTGTGGCTCTTGTGTTATCTGTGTGCTCAATGAAAGTGGGATTTGTTAAGCTCAGTGGAAATCTGGTACAGAAATACAGGGTTTGATTCTCTGACATAAAAAAATATATCTTATTGAAACATCTGAAATGTGAGAAGAGACTTGCGTATTATTTATGGTTCACAAAGACAAATACAATTTTAAAATTACTCAGCAAAAGGTCACTTTTTTTCTCTGCTGATAAATATGTTTACTTCTAATGACTTTTTTTCTACTTTATTTTGAACTAACCAGGGCTTAAATGCACTTTCTGTTCTGGACTTGGAATTTTACTGACACTTTGGGTAGTTGAGAACTCAGTAGCAATCTCTGGAGAGATTAATTGTAATCTGGTGAAGGAAATATAAACGAGGAGGAAGAAAACTAAAAATGAAGGAGAAGCTATGGATAAATGCATAGTTGGATTAGCTCATATTTGTATACACAATTTTCCCTCAGAATGTAGAGCAGTTCTTTGGAGTGGTAAGTGTGAGAAATGTGAATTTGGTGCTTATGCTTACTTAAAGATATTTAGTAGGGAATTTTATCCTTACATTCTTATTAGTATTTTTATTGCTTATGATTTTAAATGCTGGTGAACTTGGAGCCCAAGACCTTGAATTCTAGTGGTAGTTCATGTTGCACACATGAGATTGAGATTGAAAACAGATATAATATGAATTACTCAAATAAAAAAGTAAAATAGAATAAAATCATCATACTTAATAGTTTCAATACTTGACACAGCAAGGTTTGAACTTTCATGTGAGCTCTGGAGTCTGTCATTCTGTGTCTGTGGGTGTGTAATTCGGCCATTTACTTCTAATGTATTTTTTTATTTTTCTAAGCTAAAAAAAAAATCTCATTTTTGCTCATATATGTATAATGCAAATTTTACTCATAGATAACTTGAACTTCTAGACAGCCTTACCATTTACTGCAGTAGTTCTACCAAAACATTTACTGAGGCCTTGTGTTCACTTTAGCTTTGGTATCAGAAATCTTTGTCCTAGAGTTTGTAGAACACACAGCAATTAAAAACTTTCAAGTGTTTGTTTGGGAAGATGGTTTAAAAACCTTATGACTGCTCTAGGCTTGCACTCACAAATGAAAAATGATTCATTTAAGATAAAAAAGCTGCAGTTTGGAAAGGCAAAAGAAGGGGAACTTTGATGTAAATGAGAACGTGATCTAAGATGTTTAAGGCAAATAAAGTTAAAATGGTTTGGCTGTATGATTGTTCAGTTTTTGGGGGCAGACAGGAAATTAAAAAATGTCATTTCTTTGCAATATGAGTATCATCTTTTTGATGTGTGTCTCCTATGTTATTTCTCCTGCTGGAGGCTGAAACTTTTGAAACCAGCAAACAACACTTCTAGGAATTTGACATTTATGTTAATAAAATATTCAGCATCCAACTTGTACAAACATTTCCGTAAATCGCATTAACTGAACGCTTCTCTGCCCAAAATCTGATTCCATTCCCCAAATGGAAATTCTGAGAATTACCTCCAGTGCTGAGGGGGAGTATAAAACATGTTGTGTGGCAGTGATGTGAGTGCCTGGCGAGCTGGAAGGGACAGGGAATGGCAGTGGCACATCCCCAGGATTACTCTGGTTGTCTGTGCAGTTTGAGTGCATCCGATGCCATCGGGGCTGCAGCAGTGAATGCTTCACACAGACAAGGTACACAATGCACACACTGTTTGCTATTCAAATCCCACAGAACCAGAGTCAAAAGAAACTTGGTGTGCTCATTTACTTGTCATTCAGTCGTATGCACTTGCCTGTGTTCCAACAAAGGAGCCCTCCTCTCTATAGTGGTAGTGATGGACACGTGAAAAACAGGGATTTTTTTTTCCTTTTTTTTCCCCCAAGTTCATTAACTGTGAGTAGTGACAGGTAGCAAGTGCTAACATGAAGTTTCTGATGTTGCTAATCAATGAATTTGATTATCCAATGGAACTGAGTATTCCCAAGAAATAAATCTTTGCTGTATAAACAGAAATTTCAGCTCTAGTGTTTTTCCCGTGTTTTGCTGCCCTTCGGGAACAGCTGTGCATCCATCTCCATCCAGAGCAGGGAGAGGTCTCTTTTGCTGGATTATCTGCTGTTTTGGTAGCTGTCCTGCCTTCTGCAGCTCCCAGCACTGCATGGAATGTCTGTCCCACACTTGTATCCCACACTGGAGGTCTGGGGGGTTGTGAAAGGGGGTGAGAATTAGTGCGGAGTTGGAGCATGGATTGGGTTCTTTCCTGATCTCTGCCTAAACCTTCTGTGTAGAGTCAGCTGAATCTTTAGCTCTCTCTTCATCTGCATAAGCATGTAGTAAGGCAGTGTTTCTTATTTGAAGTGTTGAAATAAAACAAAGCTTAATTCCCAGGATTTCTAAGGTATGTGGATATAAAACACGATAAAGCGTCAGATAAATGTGAGCAGCTCTTCTTATTGAAATAGAGTGGCCAAAAAGAAGCAATGACTTGTACATTTGTGGTAATGGTGCCTACCTTGAGTTAAAACCACTGTTTTGTCATTAGTGACCAATTTAATAACCTGGACAGGTTAGAAGAAGAGTCCAGGAGGAGTCTGATGATATTTAGTGGGTGTGAATGCAAAGTCTTGCTCCTGGGATGGGCTAACTCCCTGCCTGATGGTTGGAATGTGTGCTTGAAGTTCCTTGAGGGTTTTTTGTAGCTGACTTTAGGCGCATTGACTGCTGACTTTGGGGTGACAGGGAAATAGTGTGATTTGTGCTGCAGATGGGGCAATTGACAATGCTTGTGCAAGGATTTTACCAAATGTTTCTTTCGTGTGCTGGGAACACACAGAAGGCTTTCTGTAGTCACATGCAAAGCAGTTCCCTTTGAAATTCTTCTCTTTAGGCAGTGTTTTTACATTCATGAGCTTTTTGGTCATAGGCAACTCTGCAGTGTCTCCACTGTCACCTGAGCTGGTTTGAGAGGCAGTGTCCTGTTCCAGCACTGAAGGGTTGTTACTGCAGTTAGAATGAAAACCTAAATACAAAACCCTGTCAGAAGCTGCTGTTTGCACAGAAGCAGCTGAGGAGCTCTGATGTTCTGTAGGTAAGTTCAATATTTACACGATCATATCAGGCTGTAATATTGTATGTTAACATTATCACCCTGGATAATCTTAAAAGCAGCCTATTGAAAAAATCAAGCACAAATTTTACCTTTTATTCAGTCCATATTGATGTGGATCCAGGGTTTGATGGGCTCTAGAAACTCTTCATGGTCATAATGGTGGCAGAGGGGTTGGAATTTTAACTGACCTGGAAACAGTTACAGGAATCGAGGTGAGCCAGGCACCTCTCCAGAATGTCACTTTTTGCTCCCTGTGCTGGGAAGCTCCTTGTGCCTTGAGGACCAGGGTTTCACCCTGACCTCCAGAGCCCTCCTTCCTACACTTTATTCCATTTTACAGGCTTACACTGCACTAGGTGTTATTAGAGGAGATTACATTACTGCCACCCCCCACCTCCAGCTCTAATCTTCATGCCACTCTTGCTGATATCTGCTGCTAACGTCATTGTAATTATCTTTTTTGAGAATTTGCTCACATTTTTGAAGATATCCTGAAGATGTTTTATGTTGCTCTCTAAGTAGAAATAATGAAAAATTCTCAGGAGATTTAGAAAGCTCAATTTGAGGACTTTTTTAGTGATTTTTTTGTGAGTTTGCCAAAAGTCGTGTTCTTAAAGAAACATTTAGAGAATTAATGATATAACTAATGCTCTTAAATTTCGATTTTATTTCATTTGTTTATGTCATCTGGTTCATTAAGAAGTGAATAAAAATTGTGTGTTTGTATAGTTCAGGATAGGAAATTAGAATTTTTTATTAGCTAGAATTGTTAGAAACATAAACTATGTTTGTCTTGTAGTACATGGGGGAAAAGCCTTCTTATAAATGTTTATAGATTATTGAATCAAATTGAAAACATTTACTTGAGCCTATCGGAATTAAAATTGATTTAGAAACCTCTCTGGGGGAAATGTGTTGCATTGATGTTGAATTCACACTGATAACTGCCTGGGGAAGTCCCTTCTTGCAAAATTAGCTGAACAGAAAAATTGGAATGGGAGGTCAGCAATGAAGTGAGCCAGGCTACCAAATTTCAGTGCAGATCTCTGTCTGCTTAGGGCAGGCCAGGGGACTTTTCTAGAGATTTAATCTCTTCCTCTCACACTTAAATGCTGTAATTTTTCTATTTGAAGCTTAGGGCTTATTCTGCAATTCCATCTCTCATTGCATCCCCCATCGTGAGACTCCCGAGTCAATTTTCAAAATGACAGGAGCTTGTAAAAAATGGGAGCAAATTCAGAGAGGAGTTTGGGCACATTGACAATGATAGTTAATGCCCAGGGCCCCCTTGGATGAGATTCCCATGTTTAATGGGTTTCCAGAGGGTGTGTGGGAAGCACGTGGCACCTGGGAGCAGCTCTGGGAGCGGGCAGGGCGCCAAGCTGGGGATTGCTGCACCCAGCCAGTAGGAATGGGACACTGAGAGAGGGTGGGACGTGCTCTGCTGGAGCTGGAAGTGTTCTCCTCGGCCCGAGCTGGGCACTGTGTCCTGGCTGGATGGACATCCAGGTGCCCAAGCCGTGCTCCAGGAGGGGGAGCGAGAGCGGGCTCCGCGCCGGGGGCTGGTTCTTGCCAGGTGAGGAGTTTGCACCCTGGAGGGCTGGCATGGCAGGGAGGTGGGAGATCTGAGTCTGATCCTCTTGGGATCAGGATGGCAAAAAGCTTAACTGTCCCATTTCATCTCTCTTGACTACTGATTATAGAAGGAGAGCAGCAGCAGCGGGACCATTCATGTGTGGATTTGGCCTCTGGCAGAGTCACATCTATTTCCTGGCTCTTTTAACCACTAATGAGAGGCTGGGGTCTGTCTAACTATCTAAAGGAAAGCCTTTGCATCCCCAGGAGCAAAACTCCAGTCAGACTAAGATCAAACAGGAGCTACCTAGTTAGGTTAAAAGCCTTTGGGGATAGGGAGCCTTTAAACGAGGTTATGTTTTGTCATTGTCAGTTTTCATCATAGGTGCCTAATGCTGTCCAAGTTCTGTTTCGGGCTTCTTAGACCTCATTTGAATCTTTGGACTAATCATTGCTGAACTTGAGAGTGGAATGGAGGTTTCTGATGGATGTAAAACTCACAATTTTGCTGACACACAGGAATCAGTTTTTACAGCTTTGTTTCCAGATTACAGTTTCTAGTTTCCAGAACTACAGTTTAAAATAGTAAGTTCTATGAACAGTGATGGGGGATTAATTTTTCAATGAATTAGCTTTTTTTAGTTGAACTTTGTGATCAACCAACAACAATTAAAGCATCATCATTGTAATGAGGCATTTCAATATGTCACATTGGGATGGGTTCATTTATTTTTATGATTATGTAGCTAAGATTCTGGAATCCAGTGAAATTTTAATTTGATCTAAAGAGTAATGAACAGAGGAGCTTCTTCCATTGATTGGGAGTGGATTTGCTTTGTTTCCTTGCAGTAGCTATGAGTTTTTCAATAATTTATAGATGAAGTAACAGCAACATTAATTGATACACTAATTGTGTCCACATGCCTGCCTTTAACAAATCTTTTTTTGAAATGATTACTGACGATATTAATTGCACGTCTTTTGTGAGTTGATATAAGTTATGAATTCATTCTCAAGTTGAAAGGGGGTGGGAAAATCATTAATTTTGACATTGTGTAGCTATAATTAACAAGGGTTATCCAATAACCCATCATCAATTAGAGAGCTCATGAATTCTGTTTTAAATACCACGTACCAAAGGGGGTCTGTGGTTGTTAATTGAAGGGTTCTTTGGGGGTGATGGATGTTGTTTCTTGTTGCAGATAGGATGTTTGCTGTTGTTTTTAATTGAGGGAAATCTGCCTAAACTAAGGTTGGGTCTTGTGTTACTTTGCTGCTCCTCAGCAGGGAAATCAATAATCTGTTGAATATTATGAACAACATTTCTTAAGAGCTTCTGTTATAATTTCTCAGTGTTTAAATTCTCAGTGTTTTAACATTCATCAAAGCATTTCAGTTCAAAACAGTAATCAGGAGCTTGATGTAATGCATGTTCCAGAAGGATTTGAGTCATGTAGCAGCCCATAAATACAGGTGGGTGTTGCTGTGCTCCAGGGCTGGCTCTGCACTGGGGAACCTGCTGTGAGCATCACCTGTGCATCCAGTTCAGCCTGGGCTGTACCTTGTTTCTGCCTTCATCCTCTTATGCTCTCAAACTTCCCCTGAGATTTGATTGAAACACAGAGGAAGTGGGGCAGGGGCTGATAAGGAGGTAGAACTTCTAAGCAGGCAAATAAATTCATTTTCAGGAAAACATCTTCTCTCTGCTTACATCATTGAAAAGAGTCTCAGCAAAATTGTGAAATTCAAGCAATAACTTTTGTAAATGGAAAGTTTTGTTTAGAGAGTTGAGGGAAGAAAATTCTATTCTGTAATGAATAACTGAGCAGGAGTGACCTAATTCATCCAGATTAGTAGCTAAAATACCTCCAGAGGTTTGGATTAGTAGAAGTTTCCTAATATGGCTCACAGAGAAATATTCTACAGGGACAAGTATGTTGATGATGATAATGTTTTTGTAGCATTCTTAATCCAAAGATATTTGCTTGCCTAATATTAAATGGATCACATTTCTGTCAGCATGTTGCACTACGTGCATTTGAGCATTTGTAATTTTCTGAAACGTTTTTGCCTTTTCCATCGACATTGTTATTACTTGCAGAATTTCCCATAAAATGCTATGAAGTGTTGCTCACTGTATAATACAGATTAGAGGTATCAGCTGTGTTGATAACTGCTCCCATTTTGCTGAAGAGATATCAAAGACAAGGAAATTTGGAATTTGATCCCAGCATTAAGTTGCTCACTAATTTTCCCTGAAATAAGCAGATAACACTTAGCATTGATGTCCACATGATTGCAGTGTATACTTTCTCATATTACTAGGGAAAATTCCTCCAATCTTGTATAATCTTATGCAATTTATGGAAAATCATGAGCTTTCTTGACCTATGTACGTATGGGGGAAATGTAAATTGATTTCAAAGGTGGTTAGATCTTGCATCAAAAGCCAGTGCTGATCTCTCAATTACTTTCCATGGATTACAGCACAAATCAGGGCAGAGCTTGGTGTGTAATTTGAGGATCCTCTTTCTTATTTTGTGCTTTAACCAACACATTTACTCTCAGTGTTGGCATCACAGTAATTTCATTAATCAGCTTTTGAAGAAAAAACTGTGGAGGAATGTACAAGTTAACAGACAGATGCAGGGTTTGGTTTGTGTGTTTCAGCATCATTAATCAGAAGTACATATATGTGTGTATATATATATATATATATATATATATATATATATATATATAATTTTTTTTAGTTTATTAGTCACAAAAACTGTAGCTGAAAAATAACTTGTTTCCTTAACCTTCACTGTCACAGAACACCGACCACTTCTGATTAAGAAAAGCTTGTCCACAGAACTGGTGGCATTTTGAAACATTATTACAGAAATTGTAAGCCCTTCATTCATACCTCATGGTATATTCCTCTTTAAGAGCTCGAAGAAATATGTAGGGAATTTGGCCAAGTAATAGGCTCAGATTTCCTGTGATAAATATGTCAGGGCAGACATTCACTATGCCTCCTAAGCAGTAAAAAAAAAAGATGTGGCTGTGATCCTCATCCATGATTCTATGGATAGGATCAATATGGACATTATTGGTCCTCCAGAATAAAGGTAATATATTATATATACATACAATCTATTTGGGTTGTCAAGTGGTAGAGTGGATGTTCCTTGTGAGTCCCTCACAACTCAGCTTATTCTGTGATTCCGTGAGTGTGTTTAATATTTCTCTTGAAATTTAATTCCTCGTGGAGATAAACATGTCCTCAGAAATAATGACATCCTATTTGTATTATTTTTATCTAAACGTTGTTTTATGTAACAGCTAGTGTTGGTATAAGGACAAGAAAAAGAGCATTTCTCTGCTTTTACATTTGCTTGGTTTTGCAGATGGGACAATATTTAGTTTGCTTAACTAAGCAATGTGTTCGTTGAGGTCTTTTGTATGGGAAAGAAAGGGATGTACTTTAATGCTCATTTCCTTCTACTTGCCACAATAGTGGTGGCAGAGCTGATATCCCAGTACTGAACTAAACCTAAGAGTTGCCAAAGGCCATTTTCAGTCTGTTCCTGGCTGTAAAACCTTGTGTGGAGATGCTCAGCCCCTTAAAAAGTTTTTGCTTTGAGCCTCCTGAACAGCCAGATCCTCTCCCCACAGCCTCTCTCCACAGATGAGGATCAGTGGGGTTGAAATCTCTTCTGATTTAGACACAGTTTTTATCCTCTTCTCATTGCCCAGGCAGAAACACCAAACCCTGTTATCACTTATTTGCAAGCAGGCAAGTTTACCCCCTTTATTTACTCCAGTACTGTTGGCTTTTCCCAACTCCTTTTATTTATGCAGTTGTGCAGTGTGGGAGAGCAGTTGCCAACACAATGTCCATTATTATTCTGACAAGAACAGAGTAGCTTTCACTTCCATTTCCCACAGACAGCATTACTCATTGTTGCAAAGCAGCATTAAAAACAGGGGAAGGAGGGTGAATTCTGAGTCCTAAAACTTCCTGTCCTTGCTCCAAGTAGATGAAGTTTGAAGTAGAGGTGGGAATGGTGTAATGTCTCTCTTTGTGATGGGGCTGTCAGGAAAGCAAACAAGCTCCATCAACACAAAAGTCATTAGGAGCAGAACCAAAGAAATTGGCATGGTCGTGTTTCCAGCATCTTCCGTTGGAGGTAATTGAATCTGGTGGGCTACAGAGTCTAATAGCTAATTAATTTGCCGTTAATTTTATTTTAAATATAAAATTGTCTTCAAGGTAGTAAGAGGGTGATATTCACCTGTAAATCTGAGATTCATCCTCCCCCAGATCCTCATGGCAGTGGTTTCAGTGGTCATAGGATACCCTGCAGAGATGTCCAAAAGCACAGAAAGCTCCAGCCTTGACTTCCTAAATGTTAACATTTCACAGCAGATTCTTCTGCAAAGAACAGGAGCAGCAGCTTCTTCTGGAGTCAACTTCAATGTCTGCCCCACCAGCAAGTGCTGAGCAGCTAATCTGTGATCTCTAATTACACCTCTTATGCTCTCAGTTTAGTTAGAGAGAGAATTGTGTAGTGAAAAGGATGATACAGGGAGTGAAATGAAATTAAGCGCAGTCTTTGGAGGTTAGCTATTAATTTCATTTTAAATATAAAATTGCCTTCAAAGTAATAAGAGGGTAATTCTCACACGTCACAATAATGTACTGATAACTAGGTGGAAGGCAAAAACACCAGTAGTAGTTGGATGAATGAGTCTTTTTTTCATACCTTGTGTTGCCTGCGTAAGTTTTAAATTGAATTCAAATGTCCAAAGTCACATAAAATGAATTAAATACACCAGGGAAATTGAGTGTACTCTGTATTCAGGCATGACTGAAGTTTAATATTGACGTGGTTACCTAGGTGTGTTCAGTGTTTGCTGTATTTACTAGTGTAGGATGTTTATGGTTTATAGTTATTTTTTAAAAAAATGAACATATCTGAAGCGTGTTTGTAAAAATCATCTGTTACCAGCCCTTCCCAGTAAAACTGGATGTGGAAGAGCACAGTGGTGAGTGTGTCAAAAGCATGGCAGTGCTGGAGAGACACTGAAGATCAAAATGAAAGCTACCTATGGAATTCTTTATCTGTCTTGCCTATTTTCTTTCCCTGTGCTGGACTATAACTAAAGCCATATATTATGTCTATGCCTCTGTTTAATTGCATTAAAGAAATGCCGGGGCTCTAAGGTTAAGCACTAAAATTCTAAGGAAGCAGAGCCTCAAAGTTGCCTGTGTAAGCCTCATTTAACATCCCTTCAGGATATACATTTTCATACAGTTTTTAATGAGCTGAGCTCATCTTGCTGTTTCCTGGAGACCTTTGTCCTGCTCAGTGAAGGGAAGGACAGTGGTCAGGGAATGTGCTCCATTTGGGGCTGCTTTCTGTGCTTGGCAGGAGGATGGAGCTGCCTGCTTTGTGTGACATCCCAGCCTGAAAATGTGAATAAATGGATGTTGATGGAATCTAAATCTAAATTCCTCACATCTTAGAAAAGTTCTTTTCATATATACCTATAAAATAAGTTTAAAATGAATAGTGTGAATTAATGGCTGGACATCAGTGCAGGGCCTCTGAGGAGTACAGTCAGAACAGGATTTGGGAGGGAGCAAAGAAGCAAATGGGAAGGGACTGAGACTTGACTAAGATAGGGATGTTTAACATGATCCCAGGGCTGATCAAAAGGGGATGAACAGTCTTTAATGACACTGAGGTTTATTAGAGATCATCTAACTCTAAAATGATGGAAATGTCTGTGCTTTGAAGCTCATCTGCATGTGCACTTGTTAATGAGGTCCAGGATAATGCTAATTAATAATATTTCTTTTTAGGCCAAGTCCTTCCCTAGAAGACAAGTGTAGGTGGTCCCGTATCTATCAGTGCTAGATATTTACTTCAGTGAAACAAACACAGCTTGGGTGTTTAAAAATAGCTTGAAAGGAGTCCTACCAGCTTGAAATCCTTAATGCTCATTTGTAGGTTCATGTCTAGGGGTTTTTTTATGTAGCGATATTTAAGTAGGCAACAAGGATCCTGGGGTCATATCTCATAGAAGCAGTGAACCTTTATTGTATTTAAAAACATTTAGGATTTTATCTTAATTTCATTATTCATTCATTTTAAATTATCTCACAACTATTTTCAGGGACATGGTCACTTAAGCAAATAAAGATAAAGTAAATACATATTTCATATATTCAAAAACCTTGTAAACTCTGCAGTAATTTCTTAATTCAGTAATTCCTCATATTCTATTCTATGCATAAACTGCTGGTGTACTGAAAAGATTATAAAGATAAAGAGAAGATTTGGGTTTGGGTTTTTTTCCAGTCTTGCGGTGGAACCAATTATTTGGGGCTAAATGTCCATAGAACCGTCAGATACTGCATTCTGAGTATGTGAAATTATTCTGTGTTGAGGTGAAATACTTTGTGTCTTTGTATTAAACTCCTCTGTTTTTCAGACAAAATATTATTACAAGAAAAGGATTTTGATGGGAGATTTGTGTCCTTTTGGTAATTAAGCAATCAGTGCAAATTTAAAGGTGCAGTAAGGTCTTCTATAAACACCATATGGAAAATATTGCCTGTTAAGATTGACATATAAAGACAGTGACATAAAATGACACCGTCACTTGTAACAAGCAACCTGATATTTGCTACTGGAGTCCAGCCTTGTAGTAAAATGCTCCCAACAGAGGAAACAGGAAGCCTTGAAGATGTGAACAACAAGGTGTTTCTCACCATTTAGTCCAAGTTCCAGGGAAGTCATATCAACATTTAATCTGGTTTTGAATATTTCATAATGAGAGCACTCATTTGGAATTGTTGGCCAGCACAAGAGTAAGAAAGTCAGAGCTACACCTCTCTGTGAAGTTATCAAAGAGGTCTTTTATGTTTTCTAAAATCATGTGCTGAATATGGACATTGTTTTCCACTGCTGGATTGCGGGGGAATGCTCAGTTAGAGAGAGAGGAGGGAAAATATAACAAAGTTGCATCTCTTAATGTGTTTTTTCAGGAATGGGAAGTTATCTTTGGAAATGTAACTTGAAGCTTATTTAAGCAGTGAGTTCACTGACCATCAGATGAACTCAGTGAGGGCAGCATTATAAATTCCGTGCTTTCTTCTTGCTCTGTTCCACACAGTCTATCTCCAGCAGATAAGCCTAAACTATTACAACATCATCTTTTGTTAATGCCCCATAACCTCTGCAGGCCAGATTTTGTCATTTCTGTCATTTCACACTAATTATATCCAAACAAAACCATTTTTTCCCCCTCTCAAAGCAGATGATGTTTGGAGGAGACTGAATTCTCTAAGGTTACTAATGAAGTTTCCATTTGAAGTAACCCAGTTCAAAGGGAGAAAATTTCCCCTTTAGGTTTAGAGCAAAGGTTCTAAAAGCCTGAGATGTGAAAATAAAGAGGCACTAGCTATAAATACCTTTCAAATTATGTCTCTTTAGGCTTTCTGAAATGTGTGGTTAAGCTTCTTTCTAGCTGCTTTAAAATATTCAAGGTTATTGGCCTGCATTAAACTCAAAACCCTTTAGATACCTTTTTTTTTTTTAACCAAGTTATTCAGAACTGACAAGCGGAAAGATTTGAAAATGGGGGTCTTTGAAGAGAAAAAAAATAACAGATTTGAAAGAAGGAACTGGTTGTTTTCTCCTTAAAAAACTTCACTCAAAACTGAATTATCTCAATTAGTGTATAGCACAAGCAGTACCCCTTGCCAGCGCTGTTTATGTGAATTAAGCATCCCTGGAATATGGATATTTAGTCAGCCAGACTCTCAAGTCTAGAAAACATTAATATGCTTATGCTGCTATGACTGAGACAAAATATTCCAAGTGCATCACCTTTGAAAGTTCCTTTGCCAGCATTTGGAGCGGGGTCTTATTTGATCTGCTGTGTGTGATGGGCTTTGAGGTCTGAGATTTCATAATCAATATGTTCCTATTCATCAGAATTTCATCTACTTAGATACATTAATTTACACATTTACTCATCTCAAGCCTAGTAAGCAGTATCAAGTGAATTCTAAGTTACAATTGTTGAGGGAAACACTTTTCTTTCATGAAAACTTCAGCTTTGAGTCTGGAATTCAGCCATTAGATGCGAGAGTCTGGAGTGCAGCTGGAACAGCCTTGTCCCAGTGAATGCCCAGCTGGGCCAGTGGTGGAATCCCTCCAGGTGGGGAATTTGTGTTTCACACACCAGTTTAGAAAGGGAACTGGATCACTCTGAGGGCAGTGTATCCCAACATCCACTGTATTAAACTGAACCATGGGATTCATTGTGTGATTGGAGGTGGCTCTTTCTGCTCCTTTTTTAAAAAACCTCGTAAGTGTTGTTAGAGATGGGAATTGTGCCAAAAGCATTGAACCACTCTGAGTATCTCAAGCCATTGCATCCTGCAGGATTTTATTCCTTGTGTCAGAGGGAGGTGTGGCTAAAGCTTCATGTGACTCTTCTTTAATGTACTTAACCTTTGTACCAGAGGCATTTTTATTCATTTAGTGGCTCAGTACAGCAGGAGATTGGAGCAGCACTGCCAACCTCTGCAAATGCTGTAATCATGGTATTAACCTACTTCAGAGCCCCGGGAGCACGCTCACTTTGTGAGGGGAGCAAGGATGTTTTCATCACTTGCTGCCAGGTTTTGAAACCAAATTCTGCTCCCTTCATTTGTGTCTCCAAGTGGAAGGTGCAGTGGAAATGATTGTTTCATCTTCCTTTCTGCTTAGAGGAATGAGAGTTTCTTGTACATTTTCTGTGCCTCCGTGAGGTTTGTATTTTTTGCTGCTGTGCACACACACATTTTCCTAGTACCTGCAGTGTTGCTTTAGGGAAAGGAATGAATTACTTGATATATCCCAAAGTAATTTGCCAGTCAGCTTTGGGTTTCCAGCTTACAACAGCTTATACTTATTACAAACAGAGGCCTTTCAGCATTTTAGACACAAGGAGTGAGTGTAAAAGACAATGCCCATGTGCATTGTGTTCAATTTTCATGGTTGCAATCCAAAAGATTCCATTCTAAAACTAACCTGATTCTTTTGTTACAGTTCCATGTACATAAATTTAAGAATGGTCGTGTTTGTAGCCAGCTCTCCCTAACCTGATGCTTCTTTCCTGCTCTTACCTCCTGCAACTGAAACTTTGAGATTTCCTAGAATGATTTGGGGGCACTGCTGCATGTGAAGAGCCTTGTGAACTTGTGTGTTTAAAGGAACTGACAGGGAGCAACTGTTTCATTAAAGGATGAAAATGGAACCTTCAAGGAAACAGGAGTAAGAAAAGAGAAGGACTTGTTGCTATTTTTAATTGTTTTTCACTATAATGCTTGGACCAGCCCCACAGAACTCAGTGCATGGTCAAGGCACTGCGTCTCCACCATGCCTTAAAAAGAGAAATAGTTGACATTGTTTTCTAGACAAACAATCCCTGCTTTCTTTCCAGGCAGTTTTCAGTGAAAAGAAGCAACAGCCAGTTTTCTGGTTTTAACTGCTCTCATAATAATAGCAAGTTGGCAGCAACCGTGAAGAAGGGAAAATTCACGCCTTTGCAGCTAAACATTTTGTTCCGAACTGTATTTTAATTACAAAATGTCACTTTGTGATAAATGAAGCTTTCTCCTCCTAGCTAGTTTCAATTAAGTTTTGTTTTAAAAAGGAAGAATAGGTTTTAATAAGGCTCAAAATACATAAAAATATTTCATTTTGACTTTAGTAGAACAAAGAGGATTTTAATATTGAATCAATATTGAATAACTTGAAGTTATCTTGCTGTGGGCCTTGTTTTCTTGCTATCCAGGTTCCTTTTTTTACTGGCCAGGGTCACCACTGGCTCAATGATTGTTTTTTTACTTTTTCAGATGCTGAATTGCTGCATCCCAGATGCTGGCAGGAAAAGTCAAACCAACCTTTCACTTGGGGTTTCTCTGAGCTTAGAGATTTTATGGAATTAGGCACACAAACATCACTCCATGATTAAGGATTTTGATTTAAAGGAAGAAGCTGTTTCTGAGAAAGAAAGATGTGAGGAATAAACATCTTCCTGTAAAATCACATCTTTAATTTGAGTTTTGAGGTAGTGGATTCATCAGAAGACATTTCGACAGGATATATTTTGTCTGGCACCTGTCTTATGTGTGGTGTCCCTCATTACGCTCCAGGGTGAAGATTCTTCAGGGAGATTTGGTGTAATCAGGAAACCTACCACAAAATATTTATACTCTTGTGGGAAATCAGGGGGAGAGGATTAATTTTTAGTTTGCTAGAGCTGTCCCACTTAAGGCAGATTTGCTGGGGACTCTGCTTTGGAGCTAGTGTAAAAGTTCTACACTTTTATTGTCATGGGCTCATCTCTCAGTTGTGTCAAAATAAATCTGTTAAAATCAGTGCAGACAAATTTCCCAGAAGTTACCAAACCAAGACAGTATTTAAATTATAGTTTGTGTTAGCTGAATCCGGTATGAAGTGTCTTTTCCTAGAATTTACACTTTTAAACAATGTATTCACACACTTTTATTAGCGTGTGAGTGGTCTGGTGAGGTAGCTGAGGGCAGGGGACATGGCAGTGATTTCAGTGTGGCCCAGGTGCCTGCCCATGGCACAACATTTAGATAAAGAAAATTAGAGAAAAATAGCACTGTCCTCAAGATGAAGGTTTGGAGGGTTTTCCCCACTTAGCTAGACAAGAAACCCACAAAATATTGCAGTGTAGACAAAGCTGCAGATTGGATAAAAGCCTTAAATTCCAGTTACTGCTGTGGTCTGGGCAGTGCATCAGCCACATCCAGGCTCTTAACAGAGCACTCTGTGGAGGGAATGTGATTTTCTCTCTAAGATGCCTGAAATAAAGCTGGCTCTCTAAGAAGGAGAGATTTTAAATATCTTGTCATTGTGAAGGGATTTTGGTCCCCCGGCTGTAAGAATAAACATATGTGCCTCCAGGTCTGCTGCTTACGGGGTCAGGAGGGATTCTTGGAGGGAAATAAATTAATGTCAGTGATTTCTCTGGTTGGTTTTTAAATGTGAATAAATGCACCTTTCAGTGCAAGGTGTCTCTGGTTTTCAGAATGGTCAACACAATGTGGTTTGTAGAAGTGGTAATTTAATGCTGTGAAAATCTTCTGGCACTAAAACAGATGTGGCAAACAAACCCCTTGTTGGGAGGGCTTGGGAAGAGGAGTAGGCAAGGATTTAACACCCAAGTAGCTGCTAAACACACAGGCACTTGAGTTTCTTTGTTAGTGAAAAAGGCAGAGTGGCTGTGGAATGTGAGGAAACTGGAATTTTCTCTAAAAATTTTATTTTCACAGAAATATAAGGAAATTGCTTCTGAGGAGAAAGGAAAACCTGCTTCAGAAACCCAACTGCTGCTGGATTTGGTGCTTCTTGCTCTGAGCAGGTGCAGGTTCTTCGCTGTCCTGTTACACAACCACGTTCACAAAAAGAAACCTTTGTTTCTCTCTTTTTAAACCCGTTTTTTCCCCCTCAGCCTCTGATAAAGAAATACATCCTGCCGTAAACACGTGCAAGGCTGTAAATATTTTCATGTCCCGCAGGTAAAATATGCAGCGTGACACAATTAAAATATAAAAATATTCACTGCATTTCTTAAGCAGCTTTGCCTCCCTTCCTTTGGCAGCACATTGTCAGGACATTCCTAATGAATCCAGCCTGCCGCAGAAGCTGCTCTCTTCCCAGTTTTCCCTTCATGAGTTAACAAAGAGAGGAAAGTGAGGGAAAGTGTGTCAGTGGCAATGGGGAAAATGACAGGCGGCTTCAGGGGCAGGTGTTGGATCTGCGCAGCTCCGGAGGTGCCAGTGAGCCTCCAAACCCACTTTGGACTCTGCTTATAGGAAATTGAGAATTCTGCCCAAGGCAGATAAAAAGGAAATTTGGGATTGAGCAACTTTTGTCAAATAACTTTGGCAGAAAATGCTTTTTTTTTTTTTGTCTTAAATCCCAAAAGGCGCACACAGAAATCACGTCAGCCTTGTTTTCTGAGGTTTCTTTTTAATTTTTATTCTACTTTTTTTTTTTTTTTTTCAGCTCTGTGGTAGATTTAGGCTATTTCGTGCTTGAATTTTAAGGAAGTTTTGACAGTTACATATTTCTGACTTGTCTCCCTTTGAGGAACGCTGTGATGCTGAATTGAGTTAGCCAAAATAAGTGGTCTGTAATCTCAGGTATTTCCTTAAACTATTTACAAATAGTATTGCAGTAAATCAAGCACTTTCAGTGGTGCATTTTTCCTAAACTGAGCGATTGCCTTCAAAACATCTGCTTACATTTGGCACTTTATACTGAACATCCCCTGCATGTGGAGAATCTTTGTAATCTAAATACACCCAAATGGGAATTTCTTCACCAGTATTGGGAGCTCTAATCACAACACACTTTGGTTTTCTTCAGCTCCTTTTATGGTCTTAATGTAAATCAAAATTTTTCTCAAATTGGATTTAGTGGGATATTCCTGAAAAAGCTCCTTTCTTCCTCACTTGCTCATCAAAACTTACAGCTCAGAAGTAACTTTGGGAATTGCAGTGTTTGCAAATACACAGGCCGAAGATTTCTCTAATACAGCTGTTAGACTTTATGGATTTACCTTCATAAATAATTAACCATAGCCCTAAATGAAAAACTGTTTGTATTTGTCTTTTCCTTAGGTGGGCTGAAATATGGTACTTCAAGTAAATTGTCTTTCAGTGTCTCCTCAATTTAATTTGTCTCACTTTAATTACAGCTCTTTGGCATCATTACAGGGTTTTTTTTCCCATTTCTGTCTAAATATAATGTTTCTGCAATGCTTTTCCAGAGGCTGCAGGTAAAGAGCAACTCCAGCGATTCAGAGTAGAAGGTGATGGTGCCACAAGCAGTGCCACAAGGATGAGAGACAGGGAGTGCTTGGAGCAGCTGATGGAAAGGAGCCAAAGCTCAACTTTCATGAATTGCAGGAAGAAGCATTTTGTAATCCTGAAACAAAGCCTCATATGGTTATTGAAGTCACAACTTTTAAACACTGGTTAGTCACCAGTCATGTCAGTATATTTGTTTCAAGGATGGGACTATATTGTTTTCCTGCAGTGTCATGAGCCCCAATGAACTGTAGCATCTATTTTGATTTGCCTTGTGTTTACTTATTTTTTGTGGACCTTCTGTTGCTGGGATTTTCTCCCTAATTTTTTTTGCAGGACTGTCCTGGGAGGTGTTAGTAGGAAAATGCAGGGATTATTTCTCTAACAGCATCCTAGAGGCCTCCTGCAAACCTGGCTTGCCCTCCCTGGCCTCAGTTATTTCTTCCTCTGTTATATCCCTCTCAGCCCCACTCACACTTCCATCTTTGCTAGCAGTAGGCTGAGATTTGCCTGAGAAAAAGTTTCTCTGTGCATATTCTTCCATAATTCCCTTTCCATAACAGATTCTAGAATTAACCTGTTGGGAACATAAGCATCCTTTTGCTGCCATGGAATTGGAAGTGACCTGGGAGAGAGGTGGTTTCTCTTCACTGAACTTGCACTGAGGGTAAATTGCGGACATTGATTGAGGGTTTATGGCAAATTGAAGGGTGGCTTTAAATATTCTTCCCTCACCTTTGCACATTGTCTGGAAACCAAAGGACAGTCTGGAGGTGTTTAATAATGCTGTACTCTGTCAGTGGCTCTGTATTTGTGTGGTTATGGAGTTCCAGTGCATCCACGAATGGTTTGGTTCCAACATAGGAAGGAGAATTGGTGACTGCAAAGATCTGGTGAGGGTTGGGGACTGCCTGTGCTGAGTGCCTGTGGCACTCACACAAGGCTGAGTTACTTTTGCCATCAGGTGTGTTTGACACTGAACAGAAAACCACTTTTCCTGCTTTCCTTTGCACTTAGAGAAATAAAATACAGAACAATGAGATCACAGTTGCAGAAAGAGGAAAGCTTTGGAGCAAATAACAAGGATATCAAAGCAAATTGCATATATGGGGAATCTCACCTGCCTTATAAAATGAGGTCAGAGGACTTTTAGCTCTCATAAAGTCACAATTCAAAAGCCATGACTTGTGCAGTTGGTGTTTTCCCACCCAATGTGGGTAGTATTTACAGAACTGGTTTGTGATTTAGTTCCCTTTCTTACAGTAAATAAAATTCAGAGGAAGATGTGGGGGCAGACACAGAAATGGCCTTTTTGTACAGAAAACTGGATCTAGGCAAAGGAGTTAGGAAGTTTCTGGCCAACCTTGAACGTACAAGGAGGAAAACATAGTGAACAGTTGATAAACAAAGAACATTCCAATTGATGGTAATAAAGTATGTGTCAACAGCCTTCCATCCTTGTTGCTTCCCTTGCAGGATATAGTCAAGTATTTTTCCATTAGTTTATTTCACTGAAAAATGAAAATATTGCTCTCCTTCTTCCCTTTCTCTGGAATGGAAAGGGCAGGTGAACAAGTACATTTAAGAAGTATTTTTGAGAACCTGCTATACAAGAAGCAGGTAATACCAATGTAGATTTTGAGGTTTCCATTGCTGGACATATTTTGGACATACTGAAACACAAAATTAGTAGAGTATAGCACACCAATAAATACTGCCTAAGGAGGTGGCTGTCTGTCTTTTTTATCCCACATTTCAAAGTATTGTACAAAGTTTGAAAAGATGAAGAATTCACAGAAATCGCATGTGCGCTCTGCCTATTGTGAACGGTGCATTTTGGAATTTTATTTTAGAGCTACTTTTTAAAAATGAAAATTAACCTGCATACATCAGTGATGGGCAATGAATGCAAAAATAATAAAGCAATCAGCCACCACTGAAATGCTGCCACCTCTGAGGAAATGACAGCAATTTGCCTGTGCTGCAGCACATCACAGCATCATCCCTCATTTTAATATTTGATTTCCAAGATTCATGTTTCTGATATTTATGACAGATGTAAATCTTGGAAATCCAGAGGTGTAGAATTATGGACTCGACACCCAGAGTCAGGCTTTTGTGCTTCTTAGCTACTAAATAACATCAGTTGAAGAAAGAAGGATTGTTCTGTCTGAGAACGATTCTTCCCAGATGTGAATGTTGTTAGGTGGTATCTCTGATGATCTGATAAAAAGTTCCGTGGTTTGTCCTGTAAATCAGTGAAGGGCAGATAAACTGCATAGATTTTACAAAAGAAAATGCTGTTTTTCTGTATTAAAAGATACCAGCCAAACTCCCTGCCTGTAAAGCCTTTTCTCCTCAGCAGAGGCTCCTCTCTCAGGTGTTTGTGAGCTGCTGGCTTCAAGCATTTCAAGCAGCTGTACCTGTTCTTATAGAAGGACTCAGCACTAATGGCTCTGAAAGAAACAAGGTTTTCATTGACTTCCCAATCTCTAGCATGAGTTAAAAGCAGAATTTTACCTCAGTGTCACTATGTTTCACTTCTGTGAAGGATCATGTGCTGGATGTAGCATGACAGTTCCAGCAGGACTGTCACTGAACAGGCACAGGAGAAAAATGCATTTTTCTTGATCCAGTATGAGAGTGTTAGCTGTAATTAATACAATTTTATTGCAAAGCCGTTTTTTGGTGAGCCATAGGTCAGTGCTGATGGAAGGGCTCATCCTGGTTCAGTGCTGCCTGCAAAGTTGTGAGTGCTTTGCTCGAAGCTGATGTCACTTGTAGCTAAATAAAAAAGATAAAACTTTTGCTTCTCAAAAATTATATTAAACTACTCAGAATTAAGAAAGATGTGCCCCCCCCCCTTTTTTTTTTAACAGACATTGAACTAGGGGACATTTACCTGGATTTCCCTTTGCTTGTTGGGGGACATTTACC